>LR750123.1:211621-313187 GCA_902729485.2 Mus minutoides
TGCTGCCCACTTTGCCAGCACAGGCCCTGGCATGGGGTTAATTGCCTACTTTCCCAACATGCTACCTGGAATCCTTCCCAGCCTGCACAGCTGTCAGAGCTGGCCAGTGCCTCTTTAGAGGAGGGACCAGAAGGAGGCTAGGAGGTGGACAGGTGAACTCTCCCCTGTACCTCTCTGTTGCCACCACAAACACCTGGGCTGCCTCTGCCTGACCCTCACCTCCTCCTGAGCCATCTGGCCCAGAACCATCAGTGGGACTGTGGAAGCTGGGATACAGCCCTGTAGCTCTCTGTCTGTTGGATGCTGGACTGTTCACTTGGATCAGCTATGAGGCTCCCAAAGACCTCAGGCTCTAACCGAGGTGACACAAAACTTTATGCAGTCACATTTCAGGGCAAGGGACAAGCATGGATTTCCCTCAGGAGACAGAGAAGGAAGGGATGCAATGGTGTGGTTTAGGGCCTTCTGTTGGTTTCCTGGGGCTATAGATATGAAGTACCAACAACAGGATGGCTTAAACAACAGAAGTGCGGAGTCCCTCCTGGAAGACAGAAGCAAGAGAGTTCTAGAGTGACTCTGGGAAGTTCCAGACTTCATATTCCCGTGGATTGTGGGTAGCCACCTTCTTCTTGTTGTCATACTCATCTCTTCCATGAATATGTCTCCATGTCCAAATTTCCTCCTTCATAAGAATATTATACATATTAGATGCATAAATACACCCCCAAATACACGCCCCCCCCAGCATGATATTGTCTTAACCTTAGGACTGAAGCAAACAAGCTTCAGAAGCAAACACATTCTACCTGCAGCAGAGCTAAAGGCACCTGTGCCATCACATAGGTCTGGATGCCAACAAGAGCCCTGTGCCTAGATGAGCCCAGCAGCCTTGCTAAGTCACAGTCTCCTCCTCTGTAAAATGAGGTGCTATTAGGCCCAGACTGGAAGTGCAGATTGAAATAATGTCTGCACTGCCTTTAACCTGTGAGCCCGCAGGTAAGGGCTTGGCAGAGAGCAGTTGCTGTTAAGATTGTCCTACACATGTGGGTTGGGCATAGCTGTCCACTCTACTCAAGTAGCCAGGTCTTCTGAGTCAAGGTAATTGAGGAATGAAAGTCAGATTCCATCCCCAAGGCTGAGCAACTTTCCCATAGCCTAAGACTTAAGGAAATGCTTTAGAAATAAGAACAAAGACTTCCATTGCAATTCAAATTCCTTTGGTAAAGAAGCAAAAGGCTCCTGGGAACAAAGAGTATGAAGCAGAATTAACCTTTGGGATAATAGCAATGCCTGTTATTTTATATTTTAAACAGAAGCCAGCTTTTAGAAAGTATTGTCTTCCTTGTATCTTGGTTTCCTTTGTCTTTGGAGGAAGCCAGAAGCTCAGGAATGGAGTTCTGGAAGCCTGGAGCCTTTTTGCTAAGAATCTTCCTCCTATTTCACAGTCATTTTCAAATATTATAAGGGACCAAAAGGAAACAGACTCCTGCTTAAATGTGTCTTCTGTCTTCCAAACCGAAAGGTCTCCTGTCTGCAACAGAACATCACCACAATAGCCGTGTTCCTATCCAATTAGGAGCCTGAGCTGATAAAATATGTCCTGCCAAGAATAGCAATGAGAGAGAGAGAGAGAGAGAGAGAGAGAGAGAGAGAGAGAGAGAGAGTTTTTTCTTCAAAAGTATGGAAAAAAGGGCTTTTAATCAAAAAGGCAGATCTTTCTTTTTATTACCAAGGATAATACAATATGAATTTCTCCTCCAAACGATACATAATGAAGGTAAAATGAATCATGGGAAATTCTCTTCAGAACCATGAGATTCTGATGAGGATGGGAGCTTAGGATGTTTCTTTTACTTGGCTAGAATCATTATCTACTTTTTCTCCATAGAAGATACTTTCTTTTTATTCAAAGAAATGGCCAGATGCCATGGGCAGGTGGCACCAAGTCCCCCAAGCATGAACACACACAAATCCTTGCAAATGGCTATCTTACTGTCAAACTGCTAGACTGTCCTACCTACCAGCTCTTGTTTTCCTCTGCTTTGTCAAACGATAGTCTGGGTACTGGAACAATGGGACTCTCATTTGTGTGAGTAAACTTTGAATAAAAAAGATAATGTGGGTGGACATCAACCAGTCAGCTGAAGGTCTTTCCAGAAGAAAATGAAGAGGAAGAATTCTCCCTCAGAAGTCTAGGACTCAAGGCAGCATCAAGACTGCTGGGGCTTTGGCCCACTAGTCTGCCCTGTAGAGTTAGTTGGTGCTTGTCTGTCCCTGTAGTCAAGTAAATCATAGTGTTCTTTTTCTTACCATCCTTCTCCATCCTTATCTCTTCCAATTCCCCCCCAATACCACTCTGTAGGGGGACAAAAAGGGTTAGAAAGGAAAGGGGGCATTGATATTGTTGGACTACTTCCTGCTGATTAGGGGCAACGAGTTCCTTTGGGTAAGACCAATCTTCATCTTCAGGATATCTCCAAACAGCAATCAGCAATCCAGAAATCCTGCAGACAGCAAACAGCAACAGTAGCAAGAACAATGGCAGTGGTGGCGCCAGTGGTAGCAGCTGCAGCAACAGGGGGAGCAAGTACCACCTTTCTCCAGACTATGGCATCTTCTCTCTTCTGAAGAGTCCCCAGAAATCCAAATGTTAACTGTCTTTGGCTAGCAAAATCATGCCCCTGTAGAGCATGAGGCAAATCGCAGTCATCTGCTGTGGACAACGTAAAGCAGATCCACATACCACACAGGATTAAAACAAAAATACATTTCTACAACACTTCTGTGTTTAAAGAAACCAAACTTCTCACTGCAAGGAGGTGGTCCTGAGTATGGAGGTACCTTGTTCAATCACAGTGACCCTTCAAGAGTGGCTGGTGGGAACGTAGATGAAAATGACCATTTGGGAAATCATTTGGCTCCTTTTTCATCCCTTTAACCACATGCTCACTTTCAGGAATGCAGCCCAAGGAACCAACCATCGGTGAGCAGAGGTGAATGGACAGGCATGCGCTGTAACAGCCATGATGGAAAGACTGAGATAACACCATCAATGTCACAAAGGGAAGAAGCCACTCTAGTCAATAGTGTGCAAAGTAGCTCAACAGTTCTGTACTGGAGTAGTGTCAGCAACAACGGTTAGTGAGAGCTCCTAAAGTCTACCTCTAAGTGAAGCAAGAAAAAACTAGCAAAAACTAGGCAGAATCTGCTCAGCACACTTTAACTATAAACAAAACCTTGCAGCAATCCAGGGAAGGTGTGCCAAGAAAATCGCTGTGTGACGGTGGTGAGTACTGTTGGGTTTTCACTGCCATGGGGGCATCCCTTGCTGATTGGCTCAGAAATAGAAAGTAAACCTCGGGTCCTCTGTCCCAGCCCAAGAGAAGCAGAGACCAGAGACAGGCTCGATAATCCTAATTATCAGTTTGAAACGATCCAATTCCATGGAAGTCTGCTCAAGCGCTCATCTAACTTTAGACTCACACGGGCCTCCAACAGCCACATGGGGCATTTGTCAAAACAGGGGCAAATATTTTAGCTGCTGATGCATGAGGCAATGAGTAACAGCTGGGGTGGGGGTCCAGACTTACTAAAGCTGAGGAAGAGGAAAAGCTGGAGAGTGAGGTGCTTGGAGAATCCATGGTTCAAAACCTGTAACCTCTTCTGGGAATTTGGAAAATCTTGTTCTTTCCCAGTGCACAGGCTTGGGACAGAAATATGAAAACCCCAAAGCCTTCATCTCTGACTGATCTTGAAATTCTCTACAGTGGGGAGGAAGGCCGAAGCAATAATGCATGAACTTTCCTGGCTAGTTGCTGAAGGAATATCCAACACACATGAACTGTAAAGGCCACCAAATATTTTGGTTTCAGGCTTTGGCCACTAAGCCAGTGAACACAGGTGTCAGAGGCTGCACATCATAAAGGACACAGACCTCACAGTTCTCCATAAATGTCACCAAATGAACAAGTACAATAAGCTGCAACATGCCTGCTCATTCTTCAGAGCTGCCATGCTGTGATATTCAAAATACACAATTGTTAACTCCAAGATCACATGGTAGATGACATGACCCCCCCACACACAAATGAATGAAATCACTGTCACTTGTCCCTCTTAAAGCCCACACAGAACTTACCTAATCAAAACGACAACACAGGCCTCTTGCATTATCATCTAAGTATATGCCATCTCATGGAGACTTAGATTCAAAGACACAAGTAGGTGGAAAGTAAGAGAAAGGGAATAGAGTGGCTGATGGAGAGAGAGAGAGAGAGAGAGAGAGAGAGAGAGAGAGAGAGAGAGAGAGAGACTTTGAGATTGATCCCTAGTACCAACTGCAAATACACACACCACTACCACAGACACAACCACCACTACCACCACATACCTACTGGCAAGAATAAGATCAAATCAACTTGCCCTCAAGACAAAATGTCTTCTAAGACTCAATGTAAAAAATATGCTGTGATGTGTCAGTACAACAAGAATATGTATTAATATATACACATATACACATATATACATATATACATATATAATATATAATATATATATTATATATATATATATATATATATATATATATATATATATATATCCACAGATCTCCAAAGTACAAAGAGGAAATATTGACAGGACCAATTGGAAGTAGATGGTCCCACTGGGACAGCTGGAGATCTAACATTTTACCCTCAGTTATGGGCAATTGGAATGAAGACCATCAAGCAAACAGTAGATTTGACAGCACAATAAACTCACACAGATGTTCCTTACATTAAAACATGATTATGGCCTCAAGAACCTATCATAGGTTAAACTTGTTTTAAATTTAAAAATGCATTTTAGGGGCTAGAGGTGTAGCTCGGTTGTAAAGTGCTTGCCCTTCATGCACAGAGCATAGGTTTCAGCCCCACTAACTCATCAAACTTGGCATAGTGGTCACACACTCGTCACCCCAGAGCTTGTGGTGAAAGCAGGAGGATCAAGAGTTCCAGGTTCAGGACCAGCCTGAGCTACATGAGACCTTATCTCCAATAAGTGCATTTGATATATTTTTAACCTGGCACATATCTTCCCTTAGCCCACCCTGCTGTAAGTGTCTTCAGAGCAATAGCACATAATTGAGCAAAATGATCTCATACAAAGCCTATTTTGAAATGGTTTTAAATCTAACATGTAGTTTATTACATACTACAGTGAAAATAAAAACCAGAATTGGTTTCTGTGCTGCTTGCCCGGGAAAAGCTGAGGATTTACAGCATAGTGTCTACTCAGTGCCCGTTGTTTTTACGCCGTCATAGATAAAAGAAAAGCCTTTTAAGTTGAGCCTGGGTAAGTCAGGGACTACCTGCAGGACTAATACAGACCTACAGAACACTCTACACCACAGCAGCAGAGCAGACACATTTATGTGTACATGGAAGAAGAATAAAGTATATTTTGTTCCACAAAACAACTCTCAAAACAATTTGAGCGAATAAAATCATATTGTCCTTAGTTACTTTCTTGTTGCCAAGATAAAGTACTGAGTTAGTTACTTTCTGTGGCTATGACCAAATACCAGGCTCTAAAGCAACACAAGGAAGAAGCTTTACATTGGATCTCAGTTTCAGAGAGAAACTCGGAGCTGATGGGGGAGGCCTGACCACAGGCAACCCAAACAGGGAGCTAAGAGATCACACATCGTCATGCACACACAAAGCAGAGGGTAAACTGGAAGTGAGACAAGGCTTCCCACCCCCACCCCCAACCCCAGTAACCTGCTTCCTCCTGGTTGGCTGCACACCTCCTGTAACAATGCCAACACCTGGGGACCAAGTGTTCAAAAGCAGCTCAAGGAGCAAGGGTCTGTTTTAGCTTATCTTTCCAAAGGGACGCATTCCATCATGGCCACAGGCAGGCAAGGTGTGGTGGTGGGAGCGGGGGACTGGTTGGTGACCCTGAGAAAGAACACACAGTGGGACCATGCTATAAAGAACACATAGTGGGACCATGCTATAAATAACCTATAGTGAGACCATGTTATTAAGAACACATAGTAGGACCATTCTATATAGCCTCAATATCCACTTCTTTTGACCCATTTCCTCTAGCAAGGCTTCACCTTCTAAAGGTTCCATAGCCTTCCCAAACTAGCTGGGGACCAAGCCTTCAAACACATGAACCTCAGAGAGCATTCCATATACAGAATGTCACGTGTATGAAACACTTCCTCTAGCGAGAACTGAAAATTCAGCTGAAATTCCAAGGTAGAAAGTCATTTTAAAAATTAAAAAGGCTGTGAAAACCAAAACAACAACAGCAACAACAACAAAAATGAAATTGAAATTTAACAAACGACACCAGGAGAGCATGGTCTGAAGAAATCAACAATGCAGGGCTCACAGGAGCTTAGAGACTGAAGGGGCAGCCACCGAGCCTGCATGGGTCTATGCTAGAGGTCCTCTGCATATACATTGTAGTGTTTAACTTGGGGTTTTTGTTGGACTCCTAGTACCGGGAATGGGGCTGTCTCTGGCTCTTTTGCCTGCTCTTGGGACCCTTTTCCTCCTAATGGGCAGACACATCCAGCCTTGATATGAAGGTTTGTACCTAGTTTTATTGTAACTTGTTATGCCAGGTTTAGTTGATATCCCTGGGAGGCCTGCTCTTTTCTGAAGGAGGATCTGGGAGAGACAAAGGTGGGAGGGGGAAATCACAGGATGTAGTAAAAGTGGTTTTAGAGGGAAATTCTTAGCTGTATGTGACTATCATGATTAATAATACCCCAAATATTTCAAAATCACCTGAAAACCAGATTGTAAATATTTTACTGCAAGAAAGGATAGCTACGTAAAAAAAGATGGGTTTGCCAATTAGCTGAATAATTTCACCAGTAAAGCATACATCAAAACACCATATTACACTCCATAGATATAGTCCGCCGATTACAAATAACAAATGAAGAATTTAAAAAATATATACCCACAGTAAAAAGAAGATATCATGAATGTTAACCTTAAGAGACTAGACAAATAAGAGCAAACTAAACCCAGAGTGGAATCGGGAATCAGATTAGGATAGAGAGATCAAGCATAGTCTTGGAAAACAATATACAGAACGAAAATGAAAGCTGTCACTTTGAAAAGATCATTGACCTTTCACAGTAAAGGCCACGAAGTCGATGCCATTATGATCCCTGCTTCACAGCCGACCAAGCTGAGGCAGAGCTGAGTCTACCCATTCACAAGTAGACAGTTATTAAAGCCTTACTTAGGGCCAGGCTGTGGGCAAGGCTCTAGAAGGCAGAGGTGAACAAGATGCATTCTCAAACAGCTCGTCCCAAGGAGAGGCATGCACCCACACAGGTGGGGAGCCCACCCTGGGGTCCAGCAGGGATGACCACAGAAGCAGAATTTTGATGGAGAGAAGGTCTTGTATATGAGCAGGTGGTGCCAGACTGGACCCCAGTTGGCAGAGTTCTGTCCACAGTCGGCATACAGAAGCCAGCTCAGCACTCTCGGGCCCTGCCAGCTTGCCACACAGGTTTCTTTCTGAGCCTCAGTTCTCCACACTAAGGCTTTCCCCCCCTTTCCCTATCTGTTCCACAAAGGAAGAAGGGAGAAAGTGTTTCCTCTCCCTCAAGCTCCTGGACCCTTTGGATGAGTCTGCTTGCTGGAAGATTGAGAGGCCCAAAGCTACAGGGGCAGGCTCTGTACTGGGTATGGAGCCTGGTGGACTCACAGCTAGAGCAGGTGCCAGGAGAGAGGAGGGTGGGATGGCTTCTGACTCAGGGACATAGCCTTTAGACACAGGGCTTCTTTGCTCCACAACCAAGTGGCCAGACACACAACCACAGCTACCTCCCTGTCTTTATAGCACTGAGGTTAAAAGCTGGATCTGGGCAACTAGTTGCTGACATATCTGTGCTCTGCTCCTTGCTTCATGGCTACTACATCCAGGTTCCAGAATAAGTCACTTAAGCTACTTAGAGCCATTTATATCTTTACAATAGAGATGCAGTTGCTCTTTACCCACAGGGGTCTGTTGCTGGACTCCTTATGGATGTGAAATGTTTAGATGCTCGGTCCTTTATATAAAATGGCACAGTAGTATCTTATGACTTCTGAACACCCTCCTATGTAACTTACATAATCTACTTCTAATACCTAATAAAATGTAATCATTTTATAAATAGTTGTCATGTTGTGCTATTTAGGGAATAATGACACACACACAAAAAAAAACTGGCTGTTTAACAGATGTATTATTTAAAAATATTTTTAATCTGCAGTTAATTTCATCTGTGGAAGTGGCATTTCCTGATGAGAAAGGCCAACTGCATTTATTTCTTTGAGGCATTTGAGACCAAATGAGATAATATATTTTTAAATGTTGAGGATGGTAGACAGTAAATATTATCCATTTAAAAAATCAGTACAATTGACAAAATAGATTGACCATCTAGATAAAATTCAAATTACTGAAATCAGAAATGAGCATGAGAATGCTGTTATTGATCTTGCAGGGGTAGAAAAGGATTCTGGGAGAAATTATGAATGACAACATGCCAAGAAATTAGACAGCGGCAGAAATGAACAAGTTCCTAGAAACACACATTACAACTGAATAAGAAAGAAATAGAAAATCTGAGCATATTCATATCAGGAAATTGAGTGATTTATAAATCTTTCAACAAAGACAATCCTAGAACCAGATGCTTCCAGAAGAATCTACACTCATCTTTCACAACGTACTTTAAAAGAGGGAAGGACACTATGAAGATGGCACTACTGTGATACAGGAGCCAGACACAGGTATCACGAGAAACCTACAGACACCCTAAATGGTCTACTCTTAAAAAATGTGATCCCCAACAAAATGTTAGCTGGCTGGATCAAGTAGTCTGTCATGAGGGTCATTTACATGCCCAAGTTGAAGTTATACCAGGAATGCTAAAGTGTGTCAATCTGAAAAAATCAGTGGGAGCACACCGCACAGAGAGAAGAGAGAAAAGCCACACGGTGGTCCCATCTGATACAGAAAACACATTTATTTGTGGTCATAGATTTGGAGGGTCCAGCCCACAGCTGGCTGATTGGGTTGCTTGGGAGCCTTTCATGGTGCACATCATACTGAGAATATGTGGATAAGCAAACCCACTGGGAAGTGAGAGAAAAGAAAGAGATTGGACCTAAAGTCTCCTTTGAGAACATCTCCCCCATGATCTAAATATCTCTCACTAGGCTTGCCTCTTACGGATTCCACACCTTCCAATAGCACCCAGCTAGGGACCATTCCTTTCACACATGAGCCTTGGGTAGCATGGTTGATTCTAACTATAGCAGATGTCCCACCAGGCACTCATCTGTGTAAGTCACATGATCTTTACAGATGGCCGCCGAATCCTGGTTTTGCTATCTACTAAGCAAGTAGGTAACTGTGAGCCATCACATGAGTTCTCTGTGCCTCGGGGTTCCCATTGCAAGTGAGGCAGAGAACGCAGGAGTCCTACTGTGTGGCTGAGGTGTGGCCATTGATGGTGCTGTGAAAGCCCAGTGTTAGAAGGGCAGTAGGTCATAGCTAGGCAGTTTGATTGAGACAGAAAATTTGCTCTTGTTTAGCAACTGACACTCGTGCTTGAATTTAATCCCTTATGAGATCCTGCAAAGTGGATGGGTGGGCCTTTTTTATGGCTTACTTCTAATTTAAACTTAAAAACAACAGGAAACACTTAAACTTACTGAAAAGGATGTAGAATATTATATAGACATCAGGACATTTGACATCATAGTATATTACATTAGTATTATATTAGTATATTATATATATAAATAATATAGTCTGTCAAATATATTTGTTCCACTTTTTGTTGTATTTATTGCTTCTTTTATTTTTTAAAATTATAATACAATTATGTCATTTTCTCCTTCCTTCCCTCCCAATAAACCCTTCCACATATCTCTCCTTGCTTCCTTCCAAATTCATGACCCTTCTTTATCGTTAGTTGTTGTTGCATAAATATTCCTACATGGGTATAAATATTCCTACATGTAACCTGATCATTCCATTATCTAATGAACTAACGACTGGTATTGGAGAAGAAGTTGGTGTGCTCATCCCTGGGAAATGCTGCTGCTCCTCCTTCAGCATGACTATTGCTGATATGCTTGCCCAGAGATCATGTATGGACAGTCATGTTAGTGAGACTTTATGGGTGTAGAGTCTGATATTACCAGGAGACACAGTTTCATGGTAAACTCCCTGGTCCTCTGGCTCTTTTAATCCTTCTGCCTACCCTTCTGTAATGTCCTTGAGGCTTAGGTGTGAGAGCTGCATTGTAGATCTATCCATGGGGACAAGGCTCTATGACTCTGCATTAAGATTGGTTGTGGTTTTCTATAATGATCTCCATCAGTTGAAAGAGAAAGTTTCATGATAAAGGGTGAGAATACCACTCATCTGTAGCTATAAGGACAAATGTTTAGAATGTAGTTAAGGATTGTGCTGGTTTGGTAAAGTGGTAGCTGTAGGTTCTCCTCCAAGATTCCATTACTTCATTAGTCTGGGGTAGTTAGCTATGTTTCTGATACAGGGTTGTTTTCACTTTGACGAACAGGTCTTAAGTCCAATTCAAGAGCTTGGTTGCTACCAAGGTCTGTGTGGCAATATTGCAACCTAATGTTATCAGCTCATCCTGGTCATTGTGGTTCATGGGTGTCCTAGCTGGTGAGACTGTTGGTTGATTCATTCCTTTGATAGCTTCCATGGTGTCTTCTGGTACCATGAAAATTAGCCCTCTAGCTGGAGGCTCTCAGGTCAAGAAATTTTAATAGAGTGACAGACGAATAGGTTAAGAAGTTGTTCAAGAATGGTTTTGCCATGAGAGGCAGTGTAGTGCAGCTGGGTCTCTGACACACTCCTACTTGTGCTTTCTTAGGGTTCTTACACCAAGAAGGGCATCTGCGAGACAGGTATGGCTCCTCATCTCTGGCTCAGAAGTGTAAGCCCAAATAAAGCCCCTAGTATTATGTCATGAGCAACAAGAGTCTGAGGCACCCTCCTTTTCTTCTCACTACAATTACAATGCAGGTGACATTCACCTCAAGGCAAACCATGCTAAATTTCAGATTTGTATGCATGAATCCCAGCCAAGCTAGCTTTTTAAAAGAATTGTTTAACTGCAGACACACTCTTGAGATAACCCACTAACACATCAATCCATTAATATATGAATTACATAAAAGAGTTGATTCATTCATGAAGGCACAGTCCTAATCAGCCCTTAAAGGTCCCATCGCTGCCACCTCATTCTATCTCATAATGGGGATTAAATAATGGGTCAGGAAGAGACAAACCATATCCAAACTAGATTAGTCATTTGTCTTGTTGCTATGACAAAATATCTGATGAGCGTTACTTAAAGGAGGGGAATTTGCTCTGGTTTCTGGTTCCCATCTTAGTGGAGAAGCCAAGGTGGGAGAACTCCACCTGGGGCAGAAGAGTATGGCAGACGCTCCTTACAAGAAAGAAGACCAGAAGGCAGAGAAGATAGACTGGAGCCTGAGGCAGATAATAACGTTCAAAGGTCCACTCTTCCTTACCTATTTCTTGTAGGCTAAGCCCACATCCTAAAGTCTTCACAACCCTTGAAAGCACCACAAGGTTTGGGTGGGTGTTGGAAACATATGAGCCCGTTGAGGATGTTCTGGAGTCAAGCCACAACAAATCACAGCTTTAACAAACAACTTTCCGTATAACACAGGCTGACTATCCAGGCACTTCTGCAAGTATAAGGTCACCGTATTGCCCACACATTTTAAAGGCTGGTTGCTGGTGTTTCTGGCTTTGAGTTTCATGGGCTTCAATGTTCTAGTCCAAAGCAAAGGAAGCACTGTGCGTAACAGGAGAGGATGGAAAGTTATACATCACAGGCATGGCATAGCAGGGTTGGAGAATGGCTCAGAGGACTAGCCAGTGATGGGCTTCTCCATAGTACGGGGATTGAAGTCTTCTGCAGGACGGGGATTGAAGACACTCTATGCTACCCTGGGTATTTGTAAAAACCTAAGTCCCTTGCAAAGTGGAGGAGATGGGAGACAGGCACACATCTGCCACTTTAGCTGGGCAGTGATGCAAGGTTAGCAACATCACATTTTGTTTTACTTCCTAGTTACCGCTTTGTCTTTTAATCATTACAATACCTTTTAGGTATGAATTGTCCATCAAGCTTGTTATATTCTCCTGCCTCTTCAATATATCCTACAGCAACTGGTATTACTAAGTCATTTAAAAGTGTTGAAGTTCTAGCGATGCTCTGTAAAAATGCTGTGATAGAACAAAGTCTAGTGCACTCCAAATGTGGTACCCAGGCCACCAAAAGTAGGTGAGCTGGTCACTGGAGAACTAGAAACACTTCTTAGTGGCTTTTAGCAGACTATGCAGGTGTTTGTTTGCAGTTGTTTCCCCATATCTGGGGGGGGGGGGGATGTTTCAAGACCCTCAGCGAACACCTGAAGTCCTATGACATAATTCAGTGCTATAGATGAGCACTGGAGTATCAAAACAGCTGATCTGATAACAAAGGTGTTTATGATGGCTATTCTTGGTTGCCAACTTGACTGCATCTGGAGTTAACTAAAACCCAAACGGCTAGGCAAACCTGTGAAGGCTTGCTGTGTTTTCTTAATTAAATCATTTGAAGTAGAGAAGCTCACTATCTGGAACTTTGAGGTGAAAAGCTACACCTTTAATCCAGATCTTTTGAGGTGGAAGATCCACCTTTAATCTGGGCCACACCTTCTGCTGGCTGCCTACATAAAAGAGATCAAAGAAGGAAGGACGCTTGCATGCTCTTTGCCTGTTTGCTCTCACTTTCACTGTCAAGTCTGTTTCTCACTGGAATTAGGGCCTGCTTCTTTGGGATTCTAGCATATTCTGAGGACCAGCTGAGACATCCAGCATCATGGGCTGAACAACTACTGGATTCTTGGATCTTCCATTGATAGACAGCCATGGTTGCACTAGCTGGACCATAGACTGTAAACTATTCTAGTGAATCATATGTGTGTGTGTACACATACATTATATATATAATACACACACATACACATATAAATACACACACATATATATACATACACACACATATATATGTACACACATATATACATACATACATATATACACATATGATTCACTACATATCTATGTGTGTATATATGTATATACATATACATATATACCTACATATCTATGTGTGTATATATGTATATGTATATGTATATGTATATGTATATTTTTTTCTATAAGTTCTGTTCCTCTAGCAAATCCTGACCAATACAGTAGTACTACGTGGTAAATGGAGCAGTAGTACCCCAGAGTGGGATATGCTGTAAGAGGAGATAATTTACACTCCAAAGAAGAATAGATAGAAAAGATACAAAATTGTTCTTCTGAATATCCTTCTGAATGACATGAAATTGAAAACTGATGGAGCTGTTTAGTTCTGGAATTTTCCTTTGCTATTTCATACTATGTCAAGCATGGGAAAAAGAAATGGTGCAAAGGGCAGCTGTGAGGACAAGTGTGTGTACCTACCTGCTATGCTGGCATATGCACCTACTTGTTATGCTGGCTTATGCTTATGGTCAATGTGAAAATTCCTTTAGAAGTAAGCTTATTTAAGTAGAATGTGTCAATTTAAAGTGAAAATATGAAGCAAACAGATCCAGAGAAAGCCATTCAGTGATTAAGTTTTTGGAAATCCCACTGTAGGCAAGGCTATCTATACACCATGGATGTTGTCAGATGTCAGACAGAATTTTTGATCCCTTTGGGGTCTGTGTGGAAATAGACTAACACACTGACTAAACTCTAGTTTAAAGTCTGTTTTACTCTACATCAAAGTTTTAGAGTGTTTTGTTTCTCTGAGCCATGTGGCTGCGATGTCTTGTATTCTCTTTGGGAAGAGATTGAGTGGTGTGGCCTTTTTGGAGGAGGTTTTGAGGTTGCTACAGAGCCCACACTAGCCCAGTGCTGGCGTCTTGCTTTCTCTGCCTGCTGCCTGTGGATCAGGGACCCTGGGCTTTTCCAGCACCATGCCTCCCTGATTCCAAACACCATAATCATAAACAAAACCTCAAAAACTGCAAGCAATTCCCATACATTTTATTTTATATAATCTGTCTTGGCTACAGTGTCTCTTACAATTATAATTTCAATTATTGAACAGTAACAAAGGCGTTACCCAACCACCTCTGCCCTCTGGAGGACCCAATATCCTAGGATATTTGGGTTTCAACAACAACCCATCAAGACCAGGGCGGCCAGCATGACCAAGTTCTGGTGATGACGCTTGACGATTGTTATTATCCTCAAAAGCTGGGAAGAAGCTAAGAGGCCTGTTCTGTTTTATCTTGTTGCTATGATAAATAAAGCAACCAAGAGCAACTTAGGGAGAAAGGGGTTTATTTCATCTTACAGGCTACATACAGTCCACCACCAGGAGGGAACTCAAGTCAGGAACCTGACAGCAGGAACTGAAGTAGAAACTACAGAGGAAACCTATTCACTCGACCATTTCGTCTGGCTTCTTCTGGAATTTCTTGTATACTCAGGTCTGCTTGCCAAAAGGAAGGAATAGCCACAGCCAGATGGACCATTGTACATCAATTAGCAACTAAGAAAATCCATCACAAATATGGCTAAAGGTCAACCTGATGGAGACAATTTCTCTATTGAGATTCCCTTTTCCCAAGTGTGTCTAGTTTGTACCAGGTTGACAAAAACTACCCAGCAGTAGAGGGGTTAGCAAGGCCCTTCTTGCTTCATCTTACTAAGGTATTACTTTCAGTAAAGAGAGCTCTATTCTCACAACCCAGTGACCTCACCAAGTTCCCACCTTCTAAATACCATCATGCTGAGACTATGACTTCAACTCCCCAAATTAGCACAGACTTTCAGTCCACTGTACCTGGATGATGTGCTTGCCCGTGGCTTCTCCAAAAAGCAGCTCCTGCTGCCTCCTCTTAGCCTTGGAGAGGAGTGGGCTGAACACGTCTAACTTGTTCCTGTTGATTCTATTTGTTAAAGATGTTATCAGATCTCACTAGGAAAATTGAAATAATATACCTACCATGTGCGTGTTTGCCATTTACAGATCTGGAGGAATGTAACTCAGGAAAAATATTTGAGTATTATATTTTGTGGTTTTTAATTATAAACGTTAATTAAATGCATATACTAACCTGAAGTCTCCAGAAAGAAAAAAAATATTTGTAAAGAAGCTAGGCAGTGTATTTTGTGGTTTTGTATGAATGTAGACATTCTAGTTTGAAGTAGTGGCAAAAAATAATATGGCTTGGAACTTAGAGGTATGATCTCTTTAACAAGATTGATGTGTAGGCAAATAAGTCACAGTTCAATTTTGCCTCAGTTTCCTCTTGAAAACAGCAGAGCTATAATCTCTGTACAGTTTTTTGTTTGTTTGTTTATTTGGTTGGTTGGTTGGTTTTTCAAGACAGGGTTTCTCTGTATATCCCTGGCTGTCCTAGAACTCACTCTATAGACCAGGCTGGCCTCGAACTCAGAAATCTGCCTGTCTCTGCCTCCCAAGTGCTGGGATTAAAGGCATGTGCCACCACTGCCTGGCTCTGCACAGTTTTTGAGAGATCAGTTCAAAAGTCCAGTGTTTTATGAAGTCGGACACATGGTCTGGTGCTTGGCCACAGTGTCTCTGCTCTCTGCTTCTCAGATGGCGCTGGGCTCACAGGTCACCAGGAACAGATGAAGAGGCAGCCTCCCCCAGCTCTGACTGTATAAGCAAATAACACACAGCAGGGCTGAGGAATCCAAATGCTAAGACCCCTTTCCTGTTTGTCACTCCTCTCGAGTGCTTGGCAATAATGTAAGGCAAATATCAGGAGCCCAGCGGGGAATTACTGTTTAAAAAAAAATTAAAAATGCTGGTGTGCTCTGGTGTAATTAAGCAATGTAATTAAAGTTCTCCTGTTGAAGTCAGCTGGCAGGGGATGCAGGTCATTGTTTCAGATGTAGCCAAGGTACCGGTGTTTGTTTGCTCCTTCCAAGGTTTATCCATATTTTATGGGTTTTGTCTCATTCTGACTGTACCAAAAACACAGAGAAATGTGTGCATGTGTGGATCTGCCCCATCAGTCTGTAACTTCCTTGAGGAAATGGGTCTTGATGACCTGCCTTTCCCCGGGGAATATAGGATGCTGGGGGGGGGGGGGTGATTATTGGAGAACTCCAGGGAGTTCTCCTTAACATTGACTGATAATATGCATATTCCCAACCAGAACTTTTTTCTGGGAAGTCTCACTTCCCAGTGATAGTCAAAAGGAGTCCTGTGGTTGTAATTTTAAATAAAATTGCCTGATAACATGGGATAGTAATCCCTGTCTAAAGAAACTTCTGAGATGTCCCTGAAGCCTGCTGTGCCTCCGATCTCTCATTTTGTCAACAAACATTCACTCAGAATTTTCTGATTGCCACTCGAAGCACTGCATACAAGAGATAGAGTGATAAACCTGCCAGGCCAGCTCTAAGGAGGCATACACACTAGAGAAGGACAGAAAGAGCAAAGAAGGAAGCTCGCACCTTGTGTTGGCAGTGGGTGGCATGTGTGAAGGTGACACGATGAGGAACAGTGGTAGCAGGAAAAGGCTTGACTCAGGGACAGAGAAGTTGGGAGATAAGGGATCTAGGGAGAATGCTCCATGAAAGAAAAATGGCATGCCTCAAATTTTGAGGTGTGGTTGAACATGGATATGGGGTGTACAGTTGGAAGAAAGAAAAGGTCTATTTTATAGAACACAAATAGGGGGCAGGGTGATGGACAACAAGGTTGCAGAGATGAGGCAATCCCTTCAAGTGGGCCATATGGGCCAGGGACAGAATCTGAGTTTTGTCATAAGAAAGAGGAGTCTCTGTAGGTCTCGAGGAGGGAGAGTTATGACATAATGTGGGACAAGAGCTCTCAGCTGTGTGGTAACATGGTCACAGGAGTGCACAAGCAGATTCGGGCATGTGGCTTGGGAGGCTTCTTTCATAGATAAGTGATAGACTCTTGCATACAATGGTGAACATGAAAAAGGAGGTAAAGAAGGGGAGCTGAAAATGGGGGACGATCTCTTCTTCTCTGAGGCCTATCCACCCACCCGAAGTGCAGAATGTTTCCTACCATGGCTGCTCAGAAACTTCCCACTTGAACAAAGGCATCAGGCAAATGCATGTGCCCCTGCCATAACACAAGAAAGTCCAAACTGTGTCTGGGCTGATGGCACTGGAGAAGGGCTGGGCTGCATGCCCCACATCCTGGATTCTGAGACTGTGTGCAGAAGAGTCGCCTGAATGGAATTTGGATGGTTCTGGTTCTTTTCAGTCTGAGGACTCCAACAGCAAAGCATACCCCATCCTTGTGCCATGTTTTGGGACCCCATTCTGCAAAGACCCCAACACTTTGGTGACTTTTTCAAATATAACCAGAACCCTTCAGAGATCAGTTGAAGTCACACCAGTAAATGGATAGAGGATATGGTGAGCGACCAGTATCCTTGGTTTAGAATGGAACATACTCTCATGAGAACAGGTTGGTTGGTCTTCCGTTGACTTCTTTGGACTCCAAAGTCCATATTACTGTAGTGGTAGACAAAGCCTATGGCAGGGATATTGTGGGCCTGATTATTTGCTGGAGTCAATATTGCAGAGACAAATGCAGAGGTCATACCTGTCCAGTGGGAAATTGAATGGGACCATATTCCAAATAGGACCCTATGAATGTGAATGAATCCACATGGGAGATTATCTCTTGGTGGCCTATTTCATCTTGTGTCATGTATGTGAAGACTTGGAATGATAACAACCTTTGATTATAAGCCTATTCCTGGGAACTAGAATTGTGCAGAATGCCTGACTTAGAGTTTTACTGTTGTGAAAAGACACCTTGACCAAGGTAACCCTTTAAAAGGACAACATTTAATTGGGGCTGGCTTACAGGTTCAGTCTTTTACCATCAAGGCAGGAAGCATGGCAATGCCTGAGTAGGCATGATGCTGGAGGAGCCAAGAGTTCTACATCTTAATTGGAAGGCAGCTACTGTCTCCCATGTGTCTAGGAGAAGGGTCTCAAAGCCCACCCCTACGGTAACATACTTCCTCCAACAAGGTCACACCTACTCCAACAATGCCAAACCTCCTAATAATGCCACTCCCTGGGTCAAGCATATTCAAACCACCACAATGTTATTTCAACTTTAACACTAAGGCTACGCAGGAGGAGGATCTGAAGGATCCCTGGACAGTGCTTGATGTCTGACTGGATTCCATGAAACCTCCACCATCAAGGTCTTCTTTTGCTAGTTTTGCCTACCACAGCACTATCATCTGCACTCCCTGGACTGTCAGCCAGAAGAGCAGTACCTTGAACACTGTTGCCCTCCTTCCCACTGCAATGCCTTTCCAGTGACAAAGGCCACCATTTTCTTAACTAGACTGAGGAGGAACCCTCCCAGTATAGAAATGAAGTGGACTAGACTTTTAGCCATAAAGCCCTTCCTAGATCTTCATCCTACTGAAACTTTTCCATCCACCACTTGTCCTAATTGTCTGGTGTCTTTTCTATCTCTAAGAAATAAAGAGAGAAAATGAAGTAAAAGAATATTAGTTGGTCTCCATCTTACAAGACAGAGGTTGGAGTGAGCTCCTTCCTATGTTCCTGAGATTCTGTGTATTGAGGATTTTACTATTCTGAAAGTATGTAGTTTCATGGGCACATATCCTAAGAGCGGTTTGGTTGCAGGTGTGACCATGGTTTTCCAAGCAGCATCCTGCAGAGATACGATATTCCCATCCTGAACCTTAAAACAAGAATCTCTTCCTGAAGTAGGTAGATATATCAGAATAGCACATCACGTGGGCAAGGAATACATCATTACTTACCTGTCACAGAATGGGGTAAAAAGAATTATAAAGTCCTGACTGGGAACAGATAGAGTAAGAGTTCCCGTCACTAGCTTTGAGATACTCTGTATTATAGCCGATTGGTCCACTATAAATTCAAGGTCTTTCAAACTGGAAGCAATGGGGGATGGAGAGATGGCTTGAGAGTTAAGAGTGTTCCCCAATCATAGAGACTATAGGTCAGATCACAGAGATGGGTTTTCTGGCTTCCAGCCTAGCCAAGAAAACACAATGCCACAGTTTAGGGAGAGACCTTACCTAAAGGTAAGAGGATGCCTTCTTCTGGCCTCTACATGTGAAGCACAAGCCACATGCCCATAAACTCATAGAACACACACTCACATACAAGTAAATAAATCTTCACAAAAGGCTAAAAGATTTTAAAAAGCAGTGCGACAGAGCAAAAAGTTAAACTGATACAGTTTTCTACAGTTGTCCTTGAAGACAGAGGACAGAGCCACCATTCCAAGTATGGGGGTGGGAGGTGGGTGGGAAGAGAAGCTGGCAACATTGAGGAGTCATATTCTGTAGTAGGATCATTGGAAAGGATGGAGCAGTGCAGACATCTTAACTCTCCCCAGTGTGACTCAGGGAAGAGGCCTGGAAGGTGGGAGAGGGGTTTCCCCGGATAGCTCTACTGACCATGTTCTACCGTTGTTGCCCTAGAAAAACACAATCTCATGTTATTAGCCACCAGGGGAACGTGTAAACCAAAAGTTACAAGGAGCCTCTACTTCCACCCAGACAGAATGGCTACCAACAAAATGCAAGCTACAGCAAATGCTGGAAATACACAAGAAAAAAAGGAAACCAATATCCAGCATTGCTGGGGAGGTAACCTGGTGTGACCACTGTGGAAAATCAGTCCTGAAAAGCCTAAAACCAGAAAGAAGAGCCAGCTACTTCCAAATATGCCACTTCCAAATATGTAAGTCACCACACTACGGAGATACGTGCATATTCCCGTTTATTGATTCACTACTCACAATGGACTAAGCATAGATTTGTTCGGGGTAGATAGGGAGTTAGGGAATCAGAAAATGAAGAATAATATCCCAACGCTAGTCTTTCATTAAAGGACAAAAATTCCTGGGCAGTTCAGTACTGACCACAGCCACTGTAACATATGCTTGGCCAATTCTACCGCACGTGGGCACATACCTGGCACGGGACTATGTGTGTGCCCTTCTACTTCATTGAGAGAGTCTTCCATAGGTCACATAGGATTGGATGTGGGTAAATGGCATTTCCATTCAAGTACTCACTTCAAAGATCATATATCCCAGCCATAAGATTTCCTCTTCGGACAGCACTTCCTAAAAATAATAGTTTAAGAGCAGCCAGGGAAATAGGTGCATCACACTTTCTGGGTGAGAGGCTCATCTCTGACTCCACTCTAACCTTCAATAAAAGCCACAACTCAAGGCAGGGCAACCTGCTCCTTCCAGCTTCCGGTCTTGCTTCTGAACGTGTGCCTTTTAAGCACTTTCATTAAAAAGCTTACTTGCAAGTTGCCTCCTCTTGCCTGGGAAGGCATCCTAGTCTCAGGCCACCTCATCCAAGGACAGAGGAATTGTTCCAGTTTGTCAGTAACAGAACTGTTAGATGCGGCTAAGAGATGAATGGAGAAAGAAGCTGTAGTATATAGACACAATGGGATTTTCAGCCACAAAGAATGAGGTGCTGTCATTTGTAGAAAAAGAAAAAAAAAAAAAAGATGGAGCGGGAGGATGGCATGCTAACTGAACTCAGACACAGAAAGTAAGGCACCCTGGGTTCTTACTCCATTTGGAAACAGGGACCTGAAAGGAGAGGAGGGATTACTAGAGACTGGAAAAGGTGCTGGGTGGGTGGTATCAAAGTACGGTGTCTGTCAGAATATCATCGTTGAGTCCCGTGCACTCATATATCTAATATATGTAAATAATTACAGTAGTAGCACTTTGTAACATAGCTGCAGACCATGCCTCTTGGACAGGTGCCCAAGGCTGTCAGGAAGGCCAGAGAAGCCTCTGGGGGATTTGTCTCACTATGGGGCTTTTGCTTCCTGATTAGTGGGTGTTGCACGGGCCCTCACAACCACCTCCTGCTCAGAAGGTGGAAACCTCCGTTGCAAAATGAACTTAGCCTCCTTGTTTATGCCTTATACAAATGCAGGCTCTTCAGCTGAGACCACCACTCAGCAGCATCCTAGGGGAAATACAACCTTCCAGACAGCTGACCAAAACCCCACTTTCTAAGAAAGCAAAGTAGCTCCAGGGGAGACCCGGGAAGCCAGAAGATACTCTGTGACAGGGCAAGACAGGGCAGATTCCTCCATCTTGTATTCTTGCTGAAGCTATTTTGGCTTTATCTAGAATTTGAGCTCTTTGATGGAGAACCCCATTGAAAACTATCCATCTCCATTCTAGGAACCCAAGGTCAAGATGACCCAGCTAACTTAGCTTCTGTTACCGGCTTACATGGGCAAAACCTCTCTCCCTGTAGTTGCTACTACTATAAGCAAGATACTGGGATGTGGTTTTGCCTTTAAAAACCTCTTACCCTAAACACTTAGAGCTCCACTTAGGTCCCAAATACATACCTGAGTGTAGTGACAGTCGGCTGGAATAAAGACTTTTAATTGGCCATAAACTGTGTCTGAGTGGTAATCTCTAGTGGGGTCCCCATAACAACTTGGGGCACTTGCAGAGAAGTGCAGAGACATGCTGATGAACATGGGGACCTGTGGCCCTATACACAGGGTGACTAGCAGGCCTGACTCATTTTCCAGCAGAAGTTATTATGGTGGTGAAGGGGGTGCTCTATACTTCCTGCTGATAGCTTGTCACCTCCTCTTTTGACTGAGCTTTAGCTAGCTAGTGTTAGGGAGCCTTAAAAAGTGGAAGATTATGAAGGAGCTACAACCAAGCCCTGTCTTGCACAGCCCTGCGTCTCTGCTGCATTCATCCAATGGCATTTAAGGCTCATTAAATTTTGAATCCTGTGTCACCTGCCTTAGGCTCAAAATAGTTCTGTGTGGCTTTTGTTTCCCAACTCTATTTTAATGGAAATTGTCTCCATTCACCTCTCTGTTCCCTTCTTCCTGCTAGCGATAGCAGATCTTTAATAATCTCCAATACAGAATTACTCACTCTGTGAACCCGTCGCCTGGGGGAATACGCTGGACCTTGACGGGTGTAAACAGTTGATGGTAGAGACAGCAGGCACTAGAAAGCGCCTCTCTCCAGCTTTGGCCTGCTCTGGCTGTGTGTGTGTAGGGCACCCAGTGGCTGATCTTCTGAGAAGAACACACCCACTGGTAGCTCTCTGACAGCCACTGCTGCACAGCCCAGGTCACCCCTAGAAAGTTCTAGAGTCTGGTGCAGGAGAGGCAAGTGCCTCTTGGCATGGCAGCCAGCTGTCAGTCCTAAGAATAAATCTGACATGGCACCACGCTTGCAGCAGGTGCTGATCTGAGAGCTTCTGATTGGATGGCATCAGGACTTCCCTCCTTACTGTACACAAGGAGAGAAAGCACAGAGAAGCTAAGTGATTGCCCCGTGTCGCAGAGCAAATACGCTGAGGAGCTTGCCTTCAAACACAGGCCGTACAGAGCTGGAAGCTTGATTGTCGCCAGTCTTGTGTGAGCACTCCATCCCCGATCCAACTGAAGGTTACCTCACAGCGTGCCTGGCAACACAGCATGCCTGGCAACCAGCAAGTTTCAGGGCTAGTTTCGTGCATTTTTGGAAACGCTGGCAACCTGAATGTCTATATGAAGTGTGCTAATGCTTTAAACTGGCCAATGAAACCATTATAAGGTATATCTGTGGATGGGGATTGGTATCTGTGCCACCTCTGCAAGACCTCTGGTTTCATTCCGCTAATCCCTTAAAATAAAGTTCCAGGACTTTTAACCTTTTCACACTAGCAGAAAGCTTCCTTCAGAGCCAGGCATGGGGACCCGAAGAGCAGGTGGGATTCAGTCCCAGGATCCCGACTGACAACCTGAATGTCACTCTGCAGATAGAGCAGGCGGCTTCCCCAGTTGGGACCTCACAGCTGCCTTAAAGAAGCGTTTGAGGGAGATTGCTCTGTGGCTGGGGGATACCTGCCCTGCCATCACTCAGTGCGGCAATTGTAGCAAGCAGTGCAAGAAATGTCAGCTCTCATTAACCTGCATATAAATCTGCCGCGGCGAGAAGCGGGATTGAGGGACGACGGGAAAATGCCAGGAAGCGGAAACATATGTTGTTCACACAAAAGCATCTCCACCATGGGCGGGCGTCCTTCTCTTCTCCGGTGCGGTGTGGAGGCACCTGGAACTGGGAGGGAGGCATTGTAGTGCCTCGTGTGGCTGCCTCCTCCTCCCCCCGCCCTCTCCTCCCCCTCTTCTGGAGCAGGAAGCTGAGACTTCATCATCCCTGGTAGGAGGTTCTGCTAAGTGTTCGCTGACACAGCTGAACAGTCTCAGAATGTCATAAAGAGTAAATGACTTGATAATGCAAAACAGTAATTAGGATGTGGTGCATGTGGACGCTATTTACATATTTTAGCACCCTGATATTAACGAGTCTTCCTGATAGTACACAAATGAGCCCGCCTTTATGCAGTTTACCCCCAACGGCCCAGATAGGCAGGCCTCCAAAGAAGCAAGTATCACCCCCGCTTCTCTCCTCATTGGGTATCTGCATTCCTGGAAGGTCCCTGGGGGACGGTTGATAAGTGGTTAGTGCAGCTCCTTCCTTAGCATGTGAGGTGAGGCTGTCACTGGAGGGAACTGGGATGAGGAGAGTTCCGCACTGGTTAAAAATTTCTACTGCCTACGGTGATAGACTGTTGATAAATGTGTATCAAGGAAGCTTCTAAGATGCTAGACAGATGGATAGAGATAGATAGACGATCGGTATCTGTGTCATTTAGTAGTTCCCACAGAGGAAATACTCCTTCTGTGGCTTAGCTTTCCATGTTACTTCACTGAGCAAGGTTGGGAAGAGGTAATTGTCATTGGCCCTCAAGGGCCATTTTGTCCCATGCATCTTTAATTAGGGTGCAGTTCACTGTATAGTTGGCCTCAGTCACTGCCTTAACTCCCATCTGCACAAAAAAGAGAGATGCCAGGGCTAACACTCCATAACTATTCTCTGTGGCAGACATTTTTCAAGTTGCTGGGACCTAGACCTTTCATTGTGTAAAAGCGCCTGGATGAAGAGCAAGAAATCAATGACTCTGTTGCTCCCAGCATGCAAAGGGGGAGATTGCAGCTCAGAGTGGGGCATAATTTGCACCAGAATGCACAGCAGTCTGGCACAGTCTGGGACCTGGAACTCAATTCTTATTTCTAACAAAATGCTTTCTGCACCATAACACTTTCCTGGGCATCTCTTTCTGATTTCTGCCCAACAGATAGATCTTTGCACCTGACGATCTCTTCCTGCCGTGTGAGTGTGTGTGTGTGTGAGTGTGTGTGTGTGTGTGTGTGTGTGTGTGTGTGTGTGTGTGTTGGAAGGCAGGCCAGCAGGCTCCCAAAGCCCTGTGTGATTGTGGTGATGGTGGTTGCCAGGTAACAGGAAGACATCATGGCAGGGAGCCTGCCTTGGCAGATATGGACAAATGGGCGCAGCAGGGGGATGGAAGAAAGAATGGTCCTGCCTGGTATGAGGGTCCTGAGTCAGAAATGGGAGTCCAACCTGAGGCGGACAGGGGAGACATTACAGCTCAAAGGAACCTTGAAGGATTGCCAGTCTGTGCCCTTGTATACTTGGTGGGGAAACTAGGATCAGAAACTGACACGCCTAAGGACCGTCATCCCACTGAGCCAGAGCTGCTGGAAGTGAAGGCAGAGGACCTGGGATTCCTGCTAAACCCCACTGAGCATGATGGCAACCTCCTAAGGTGGAAGTAGCCCAAGGGCCAAGTGCAGAGGGTGCACAGCAACCCCCATGGCCATGTCTGCAGAGAGCTCAGTGGGGCTGGCCCTACTTACCAGGGCCCCTCCTTCCCCATCAAGCAGCTCAGGGAAGGGCCACAGAGGGAAAGAGCAACCTATGAGAAAGAATGAGGCTGACGTCATAGGGTCACTCAGTTGAACAGATGGCAGGCAGATATTGGTTTTAACTCACACATGGTTGAGTAAATAATGTTTAAGTTTTTCTTGCCAGCCTGGAGAGTCGAGCAGATCGCGCAGGGTAGAGGTACCTCCACCTCCTGCCCGCTTCATCTGCTCTTCCCGGGGTTTTCATTTCCTACCCTGTTTGTGCTTTAGAGCACGGCTGGCTGGTCAGGAAGCCAGTGCCCTTGGAGGCAGGAGTGTGTGCAGAAAGTAGAGGGAGGGGTGAGCGGGGAACAGGCCGGCACTGTAGTGTAATATTGCAGTGTGTGCCTGGGTGGCATCTGCCAGGCAAAATCATTGTCAAGGCCCCTTGCCTAGGGCACTGGTGGAATTTTAATCCTTCATAACAAAAAGCCTCATAATGCAACACGCCCCTTGGACTTCCCCATCAATAAGATTGCTTATGGGTCGGTCCACTGGTCAAAGGCCTGAATCTGATTAAACTTCCAGAGTGAGCTTGGTCCTGACTCAGCTTCCCACTGCCACTAGGTACTTACTTACCTAAAGGCCCTGGAGCCTCAGTTTCCCCATGGATATTAATAAAGAAGTTGGCATTGGCCCGACTTTCTTCACAGGGAAGAAATGTTTAACGGAGTGATACCTGCATGAATGGGGGCTGAGCTCGAGGAGAAAGAACAGTGAAAATGTGCATGGCAGGTTAAGATGAAGAGGAGGCTCTGGTGTAGCAAAGATGGAGCCACTCAGAGGCCTTTTTCCATCCCTGGTTGTCTAGCCCTCCTGATACAGAAAGAAACAGGGTCTGGAAGCTACCTCAAGGAGCTCTGATCTAAGGAAACAGAGAAGAGGGCACAATTACGGGAGTGCCTGAGGTAGGGCAAGAGTGAGCTCTGGTGTGGGGCTCTTTTTCTTTGTCTAGATAAGAAGCTAGATTGTTGTCCTCTGGGTCTCAGCTTCCTCGTCTGTCAAGTGGACATTATAACAGCTACTTCTCTGGGATGCAGTGACAGTAAATTATATACAGGACCTGGTTGCTTGGCACACCACAAAGACTCAGCATGGACTATTGTTATAGTTAACTAGTGCCATGCCAGAGATGGCCCAACATGCTAGCAAAACATAAAATGAATGACCCATCCCAGACTCAGGGCAAAGGCAGGGAGAGTTCTGGGCTGAACCTCAAAGATTAAATTAAGAAACAACTTAGAGAAAACAACTGAGTGTTGTAAGCACATATGGAACACAGATGGATTAAGAAATGCCAAATAGGCGGGGCGCCATGCTTATACCTGCTCTCATACCTGTCCTCCTTGGAAGCCCCAGGCTATCAACATCAAAGGCCTTGTATGTTCTGCCAACAACTACCATGGCCCCTGCACCAGAAGAACAGCCATAGTTCCTAGCTTGGGAACAAATACACATGGTTGCACTCCCATAAAGCCTGCCTTTGAGCACTGAAACCCAAACAGAACATAATTTTCCTATGTCACAAAATAAGACTTTTCTCTTTTTTTCTCCATGTAGAAGTCATTCTGATCTCTTGGCTCATACAAAGTTAGAGAGCAAGCAATGACTGACCATTGTAGAGTAGCAATGGGGGTATAGGAGCTCAGAGTGATAGCTCATAACCAGACAGTCTCTGAGTACCAGGACATACGCCTGAACACACAGATTTAGGTACAACAACAGGGGTACCCTGTGAGGAGGTAAGATCAGACCGGCACCTAGAGATGAAATTGAGTATTCCAAAGCCTACACAAACCAAGGATTCATGCAAAGGTGGTCTGAAGCTTAGGCCTGGTGAGAACAGAAAGGCAGCCCATGTGTCTGCAGCTGATGCTTGGAAGAGAGGGAGAATTGTCTGGAAAAGAGAAGGTACACCCAGAAACATGCACAGCGAAAGCTTGGCTTCACATGGAACCTACAAGTGATTAATTCACTATCTGTGGAACTGGCCTTGGTTTGATTGAAGGAAAATATTTGAAAAGGGATTCGCTATGTAAATACCTTTTGTGATTCCTTTCAACATGTGGGGACAAAAGGAGGGACTGCATCAATGCCTGTTGAAATGCCAACTCCCAGGCATTATTATCTCCCGAGTGTAATGAGTCTCTGTCTTGTCAAAGGACAGAGCAGGAGCGTCTCTGGCATGGAATTCCATGCACAGGGCGTGCTTTCTCCCGTGCTCGTGAGGCAGTGTTTCCTAGTCACTAGGCAACCACACTCCCCCCCCCCACCACACACACACACACACACACACACACACACACACACACACACACACACGACTGATTCTCCTAACATCTGCCTTTGGAGGATGTCACCAAACAGAGTCTTGGAGGAGATTTAATTAAAACATAAATGTCTGAGTGGGGAATCTCACAGTTGACTCTGTCAGGACAGGGGCGGCACAGACCCTGGTGCCTTCACTGTGGGTCACCGACTGGCTGCTTTAGTGGGGATGAGAATCCAATGAGACAAATTTGTATAGGGCTAGGTGTGGTGTGGAAACTGAGGCAGGTGGATGTAGAGTTCAATATCAACCTGAGCTGTATAGCAAGGCCTTCACACACACACACACACACACACACACACACACACACACACACACACTGAAAAAAAAATCTGTCAAAAGTTTTTTTTTTCCCCTTATATTGCTAAGCACATGAGCAGAATTTGTCCACATAGAAACCCTGATTCTGAGATGAGAAGTTTGGGACCTTCCTTTTCTCGACACAGCCCTCATGCCCTGCACAATTCCTGCATTCACCACAGATACTGAACCACATGGGCAGCACATGCATGGAGACATTCATAGCCACACAACACATGAAACATATGTGCACAACAAAACATAGATCACACTCATCACATACGATACTCAGAAGCCCACCAGCCCAGTCCCTGCCAACATTACCCTCACAAACACGCTGCACACGTCCACGCGGGGTCCACAGGAGGGTAAGTGCTACGGACTGACACTTGGACTCTCAAAGTTCAGAGTGTCCACAGGAGACCCAGCTTCCTTCACCGGAGAGAGTCATCCGTCACCCTGTGCTATTTCGTGGCTGTTCTGCAGCAGGTGCCAGCTGCCTAATTTCAATCAATTAACTTCTACTTAAACGCATTAAGTTTCTTAATGCTGCTGCACCAGGCCATTTGTACGGTAAATAGTAAATGTGAAGGAGACATATCGCTCAAATTTGCCTTCCTGAGGAGGAACAAAGCCCCCGTTAGGGGAGCATTGTCTCAGAAGCTTCGAGCCAGAAGAGAGGAAGAGACTTATCTCAGGGACTGGGCTGGGGATTCAGTATGACTTTCTGAGTGGCAGTGTAGATTTGACCAGGCAAGGGATGCTAAGATGAGTTCTGAAAGGAAGCCCTAAGGAGACAAAGGAGGAGGGGGGGGGGGGCTAAAGAGGCAATTGGCAGACTGTGCTTGGGAGAGTGGGAGAGGAACACTGTTAGAAGTCTTGGGATAAGGGCTACGTGGAGAACCTTTGGGTGCTGAGTCTGCTCTCCAGCTCCAAACAGTCTCCAGACAGGACCTAGCCCCAAATCAGGGCAGTGGACCATCTTTACACTTCACCTCCTTGTCTTCCCTGGTCTACAGGGCTCCAAACCCTATCCTGCCCACCGCCTCTGCCTTGCTCACAGGCTGGCCACACTGTACTTGGAGATGCCCTGTGATTATGCTCACTTTCTCCTGCCTCAGGGATGTTTGCACCTGCTGTGTAGTGCTCCAGCTGGTTCCCTGCCTGGCCTGAGACCGGCTCCCCCCTCTAGGGAGTACAGCCAAGCTCCCTGTAACCATTGTCTTCTATTCTCATGTCTGTATCTACAACTAAGTGCTCGTGTCCCACCTCTCTGTTCACTGAGAATCCCCAGTGCCCAGAACAGTGCCTACATCGTGGGTATTTGTTGGCATGCAAGTCTTCAACCAGGTGTCTGAGTCTAACAGAATACCCAGTCTCCCACTTCCTGTCCCCATTGCCTGTCCTCACACCTCACATGACGTTTGGTTCTAATGGCATGATTCTTGCCTCTGTCCTCAATCCTGCTCTGCCTGTGCTGCTCTGAGCCTGCATCCCTGTATCATTATCCATAAATCCCCCTCCAGTGTACACCTCAGCCTTGAGTCTCTCCTAGGAAGCCTTCCCTGACCTCCTCGCCTTCTAGGAATGGTGGGTTTTTGTTTTTGTTTTTGTTTTTGTTTTTCTCCAAAGCCCCAGTGACTTGGACACTTTGCTCAGAGGCTCCCGGGCCAACTGGTCTCTGGAATCCCCAAGGATTCTCTCCGCAGCCCTGATCCTCACAGCTTTCCTGAGTTGGGAAGCTAGAGTGTGTTCTGCACAAGGTCTAGGAAGGCTGTTGATGGTTCTGATGGTTGGTCAGGGTTGGGCCTGGGCCCTTCCCAAAGTAGTAACTGGAAAGCCATCTCTGTGGTTCAAAACACATTCAAACAAATAGCCATGGACTGACAAATGCAGAATACAGAGTTCTGGGGAACCAGGAGGGGCTCCCTGAGTGCAAGAAGCAGAGACTGGCTTGATGACTGGACTTGGCTGAATGTATCTGGGGTTGTAGGTTCTTAGCCCTTACAAACATGGCCTTCCTTGAGAAAGCAGGCTCCCTCCCAGAGCTTCATTTCCTGCCCCAGAGTGGAGTAATTAGCTTCCATCTCTCCATCCAGAATTTTGGGGAAGAGTCAGTGCCATGGTGGACAATGCTTGGATTGGCCCCACATACAGGGAGTGATGGGTAGGTGGGGATCTATCTTCTGTTGCTAAAGCAATGCTTGTCCAAAGAGGTAGTTAGTGTCTACCCTTTCTCTTCTTGATATACCTGACTCAGCAGCAACAGGGAGGCGGCCCTGGTCTCTGCTCTTCCCCTCCCCTCTCCCACTCATTCCTCCAAACCTGACTCAGGTTGGGGGTCTACTCAAGCAGCTGCAAAAGTGCGTGCCCTCCCAAGCTTCCACCCCCGGCCCATCCCGCCAATCATGCCACATGGCCGTCCTCCCTGCCTGAGAATCCTAGCTGTGAAGCAGCCTCACAGCACACGCAGGGCTCACACATGCTCACCTGGTAGCCTGGCACACGGATCTGTGTGCTGCCATGGCCAAGTGCCCACACCCGGACACAGTAAGGCCAGTGTGTAGCCCAGCAGATGGCAGAAGGTGGGGGCCAGGAGGGGGCCAGAGCTCCTGCTGGTGCTGGAGGTGAGGGCTGGGTGGAGGGAAGGCAGCTTGGCAGGCAGGCAAGAGATGCTGTAATGGTTTTGTCTGTGGAGTCCTGCACTGTGTGCATCCTGGATGGGCTTTCCCTCGCCGCTGGTCAGGATAGCGAGGCTTGTCAACAGTTGAACTGAAGCGTGCAGGTGAAGATAGCTCTAAGATTGAGAATGCAGAGATGCCATATTCTGCTTCCGGGCCTAAAATTCATTTCAATCCCAAATGGACTCAACCAAATTCCACGTGCATTCTACTTTCCCTGCAACCAGTGGTATCCCATTGGAAAGCTGAATAGAAACCAGAGCTCTAGGAGCTGTTCCCAGCCCTGGCATTGAACTAGCTTGCTTCATTCTATCAAAGCCTTGGCTGACGCTTTGGTATGAGAGGGACAGTTACAGAGATAGCATTGTGGTAGTTGTTCAGATAATTCACAGATGTGCCTCGCCTTAATAAGCTGAAGGATGCTCAGAAAATAACCGACAAGATCATCCACGTGCCTTTAAGGAAAGAATGAGGTAACACAAAGGTCTGAATGTCCCTCGAGGACAGGGAAGAGTGGGCTACATGAGCAGAGCTTGAGGCGTTCAGTGATGGAAGGAGAGAATTCTCAGAGGCCAGTTAGCAATGGGACCTTAGGCTCCAGAGCCAATCTTCCAATCCCCAGCCGCGGGGCTGTCAGAAAGTCTGGGAACACTGTCTTTAATGGGAGAATGGGGTGAAGAGAGTTCTGAGCCTCAGAGCAGAGAATGGTGAAGAAGAAGCAGCCCAGAGCCTCGGAACCCCGTGATGCTTCAAGGCTGCCATCATCCCAAGGGACTGTGGAAATCAAAACTTACCCTCAGGAGACTGTCCGAGTGTGAGACAAAACAAGGGCTCACAGTGAAGATCAGCGCTGTGCTATCCTAGGCTGGGCCTCTGAACTCTCTACCGCATTGCGAAGGGTAGATTTGCTGTCCTTTCCCGTTCACGGGTAAAAAGGAAAAAAAAAATGGAGCCTAAGTTTTATTAAATACTCAGGACCATCTAGTTTGAAGTTGAGACACCTACTCTGAGATCCTCGACGGACTCCCCATCCCCCATCACCTGAGGTGCCTGACTCACCCAGCCCCTAACACCTGGTAGTAGAGGACTGGCACCGAGCAGCCCGCTAGACATCTCCTCGCCAAGGGAGGCCAGGGCTCCCTCCTACCCAGCATCTGCCTCTTCTCTGATGTGGATACTAGTTTGTGCTCCTTCAGCTCCTCTGGTCTCCTCTCTGTCATTCAAACTCCAAACTCATTTCTAGCCAGTTCCTCCCAGCACAAGGCTTTTGTTCTTGATGTATATTCCTGTCATTGTGACCAAATTGCCTGAAAACAACCCACAGGGCAGAATTCTTTGTTGTGGCTCATGGTTTCGGAGATGTTAGTCCATCATCGCTTGGCCCCACCCAGTCGGACAGAGCCCCATGGCAGTGGGAACCTGTGGTGGGTGTCGTTAATTCACTTCTTGGCAGACAGAGAGCAGAGAGGAAGAGATTGTGGAGTTTGTGAAAGGTTCTCTTTCATCCTTTTTTTAAAAATTTTTTTCAAGGACTACCCACTCATAGGGTGGCAATGCTCACATTCAGGATGGATCTGAATCCTGTTAATTCTCTATGTAAATGTCCTCATGGACACACCTAGAGGTGTATCCACCCCATCCGTCTCCCTGGTGATCTTAAATCTAGTCACACTGGCAATCAAAACCAACTATCTCTCTGTCCCTTCAACCTAGTAGACATTCTGCTGTGTGGTGTGTGTTGTGGTCACCTCATCTGTCAGCTCTTTGGGGTCCCTTCCCTAGCCATCCCTACCTGGACTCCCTCACCTAGGCGTCCTTCTTCCTTAGAACTGAAAGGACCTTGCTGGTCTAGTCCCTTGGCCTTCTGGCTGCCTACACAAGAAACGAGGCCAGCCCATGGCCCCATGGCCCTGAAGGCTGATTTTGCCAGCACCCGATACAATGCCTGGCCTGAGTGCTTCTTGAGACATTCATGCAACAGAGACAGCAGGGGTGGGGCACCCCACCTATGGCCTAGCTAAAGCTCCCCAGAGATTGAAGGGAACCTTCCAGAAGCCAGTTGCCAGCCCTGCTGCGTCCTGCTTTCTCTGACAGTAGAGGAGCGCATGCTGGGTCAGTGCGACCTGCTGTGGCAGCAAACTCTCTTCCAATTTCAGTTGTCATTGAATCCTTGTTTGTCCTCTGCAGGTGTCCCCTCAAACTCAAGGAAGTCCCCCATGGCCAGGGCTACTCCCTCAGCCTGGAGCTCCTACTCAGTGGCCCACAGAAGCACCAGCAGGAAGGGTCTCCATTGAACTTTCAGGGACCACCTTATAGCCCCAGGCTCCAAATTATGCATTGGAGATGTCAGAGTCCTGGAGAGAAGGCTTCCTTAAGCTCTCAAGTGTCCAACCTTCACAGCAAGACAAGCTTGGTGAGGGCAGCATCCGACTGCCCTGTTCTTAATATGTCTTGAGTTCCATGGCTCAAGTCATGGCTGCCTCAGCCTCTGGCCCAGGGAAGCACATTTTACTTTGCTTTGGATGTTCTCTGCTTCCCATGATTCTTTGTTCCAGAATAGCCCTGCCACAAAGGTCTACTGCATAGCTGTGTGGTGCCGGACAAGTGAACGAACCTCCATTTTCCTTACTGTTAAGTCAAAAAATCATCCTACCACCTCTCAGGCCTGCAGTGACTTAGTGTGACAATACACATGTGATTACAGGCAGTGCCTAATACAGAAAAGGAACCTAACACATTTCTTCGGTTGTCATTGATACTTTCAATTAAGGAGTGGATACTTAATAAAATAAATTAATCCCCAAATCTCAGTGGCTAAGACAGCAAAGGTATTACATTCCTTGCTGGTGTCATTTCCACAGGGACTGAGAGATCAAAGCTCCTTTTATAACCACAGAATCTCATTTACTCATTGGCTGAAAGAAGAAGAAAAGAGAAGCCAGGTCTGAATGCCTATCACACCCACACTCATTCCATTTGCTAGAGCTCTGTCACATGGGCTTGCCCAACTACAGAGAGTTCTGGGAAATGTAGTCCAGCTACTTGGTAGGGTGGGGTAGATAATTTGTTTCAGTTTAACCCCACCTCTCCCCACCCTACCGATGCCCCTATACACTCCCCAGTTATCAAGATTGCCATAGCATCTAGAACGGGAAAGACAGATAGGAAGGATCCAGAGTCCTGGTGTCCTCTTTATAGGCCCCAGTGACCTCACTGTCTCTCACTAGTCTATACCTCCCTATAGTGCCCCAGGCTTGGGACTAAGGGCTTTTAGGGAACATTTTAGATCCAACTCAGGGAATTGTTTGGGCCTGGTAGGAACTGTGGTGAATCTAGGACACAGAAACTGGCTGAAAAGGCAGCAGCTACTCCAATCCCAGCTAATCCAGGAACCAACATGACCCAAGCTGGTTGGGTTTTTACAAAGCAACAGACTGGAATTTTTATGTGCAGATTCCCACAGAGCCTTGTATGTAAATTTAGCACTGCTTGAGACACAGTGAGCTAAAACCAACCAAACAAACAAACAAAAACCCTACAAAAAGACAGAGTTGGAGAAAGTCCACAAGGCGGGCAAAGCAGAAGAACTATTATAAAGCAATAGCAACTCTGAACTTTTAGCTACAGAGGGAAAGACAGCATAGCCATTTCATTGACTCCAGCATCTCAGCCAGTTCTCAACCTTCCTAATGCTGAGACCCTTTAAAATACTTCCTCGTATTATGTTGACACACCCCAACCATAAAAGTATTTGTATTGCTCCTTCATAACTATAAGTTTGCTACTGTTATGGATGGTAATGTAAATATTTTTGGAGACAGAGGTTTGCCAAAGGGGTCGTGACACACAGGTTGAGAACCCCTGCAGTCTCAGCCACCCACCTGGAAATGACAGATGGGAACATTCAGATGAGAATGATAAATATTTCTTTTAGTTCCTTCAAAAGTTCCTTTCCCCCTCCAAATGAATACATCTGAATATGAATACATATTCTAGGATGGTATTCATCCTAGAATATGTGTGTTTGGGGTTTTCTTGGAGGTAGGGAGCAGGGTGTGAGGGCTGACTCCTGCCTGTGGCTATAGTTGTGGAGGCTGAGTAGCACCAGCACCGGTGTCTCACACTAACCGGAAAGCCAGCAGGTTCCAGAGCCAAGGAGAGCTGGTGCTGATGTTGAGCGATGAGGCCAGGAAAGACACACATCCCGGTGGAAGGTAGGTAGGCAGAAGGCTTCCTCTCACTAAACTTCCTTTTTCATTAGCTGTCAGCTGACTGCTTGAAGCCACCTGGATTATTGAGGACCACCTGCTTTGCGCACACCTACTGCCTTTAGCACAGTTAGTCACAAAGTTCCCTCGCAGACACACCCAGAATAGTTTGACTAGATGTCTAGATGTCTGAAGACTCTGAGTGGAGTCAAGTTGACCCTGAAACTAACTGTCTCAAAGACTTTGCCTTCTAGTCCTCTGAAGATGGAGATGCAGTGTCTCAGCCCACTGTTCTGAACTCTACTCACCGCCAACGTACTCTGTGACACCCCCCCCCCAGGTCAGTCCCCCGTGTCCATACCCAGGAAGTGAGTGAACTGAATCCCATGACCCACAGACAGTCTGTTCCCACTTAGCAGCCTCTGCCTTGGAACCAGAAGGGACCACATTTACCAGACACATTGCTATGACTTTATTGGGTAATTTGTACAAAACCTCCAAGAATAATTTATTCACCCAGCGGTGTGAGACGAAGGAGAGAAAATCAATAGCACAGTGTCTCAGTCATTTTTAATTTTCTAAACCATGAAGAGATCGTATTCCATTTCAGAGTACTTGCAGGCAACTCAGTCTACGCCTGTGCCTTGATGGCCTAATTTCAAGAGTGCCTGAAGAGATTCATTTGGGGTCCAGAAAACTCTCAGCTCCATAGGACCTGTTGGAGGGGACCTCCTGAGAAGCCCACATCCCCAGGTTTCTCCTGACCATTGGGAGGGAGCGGCTTCAGAAGGAAATCAACTTTCTGCCTCACATCAGCCCTAAGTCATGCCAAAGAGAACTCAGTTGCCACCTCTCCAGCAACACAATGCTGTTCTGACTCCTTCTCCTGCATCAAGGTAACACACAGGCCGGCACCTTGCTCAGCTTGCTTTGCTGGTTGGCTGCAAAGACTGCGCATAGGTTTTCTGCAGACTGTTAATGTGTCACCCAGCCTGGAGAAGAAATCCGGATGCTTTGTTTTCTGCCTCCAGTAGGCTGGGTGGGAGGCAGATGGAAAGGCTTTTCATGAAGAAGCAAAGTTCAGCCCTCACACTCACCAGTAGGTTGGAGTAGGAGCCTTTCCAGGCCTCAGTGTTCTGACCTGCATAATGGGCCAGGAGGTTTTCTCTACATCCTTAGTGGAGGTCAAGGGTCTTGAAAAGGACCATCTCTGCTACTAGATATTTGGAGTTGTGAGTAACAGAAATCAACTCTGGCTGCCTTGACAAAAATCAGTCAAATAGAAGCAGCTTGCAGCCCACAAGCCTCTTATGCAGATATCATATTAATGGAGTCTCAGCTCCAGCTTTTCATTTTACTCCATGATGTGGGTCTGTGATTTTTTTCTGAACATTGACCTATTGAGCTTTGGTGAGAGAGGTTACTAGTGGGCTCCCCCCCTTCTTCCATATGCTTAATTTCTAAGGGTACCTGTCATTGGGTTTAGGGTTCACCCTAAAATCCATGATAATATGATCTCACGACCCTTGACATAATAGTCTTTTGGAGGAAGACACAATTTGACTCATTACAGATAGTGATATCATTATGCTTTACTTAGGAGTTGCTTTAATCACTCACCTTCGAAATTAGTAGTAAAACCCTTCCAGCCTCTCCAGACTTCTCCAGAAATCTCAGCAACTTAATGCATGTCAGAGGAAACACGGCCAATCCCGTTCTCCATGGAGAAAATGCCAGGGGAGAATCAGACGCTGATAACATGGACCATCCATCAATACCCCGAGAGCAGCCATGCTAGTCCACTGATCAGCAGCTATTGCAGTTTCTCTAGTCTCCATCCCTGCTGGTGCCATCTTGGTCTTAAGTTGGGGGACAGAAACATCACACTTTTAGTACCAAACCTGGACCAGGGTGCCCTGGAACAGGACATTCGAGAATGCTGCTTAGTTTCATACCCCAACCCTTCTTACTTCCAGGGTCCTAGGTGACTTCAGGGATATGTGTCACACTTAATGACTTGCGTCTTACCACCTCTCAGGACCAGCACTCTCAACGTCTGTATCCCAACCTGCCATGATGGTGAACCTTCATTGCCAATCCAGTTGGATTGAGATACACTTAAGAGCTAAATCATTCCTCCAGGTGTGTCTGAGATTGTGCGTCAAAGACATTTAGAACATGAAGTCTTGGACCTAATCAATGGATTAGTCCTTTGATAGGTTCATATCCACTATGGTGAGGTAGTAAAAGTGGGAGGTGGCCTAAATGGAGGATGTAGGTCACTCGTGGCAGATCTATAGGCTATATATTGTCCTTCCCTTTCCTGTTTTCTTTTCTCTGTTTCTGGGCAAACACGAACGACGTCAGCTGTTCTGACCTGTCACAGATTCCCTGGCAAAATGTCCCCAGTGAGCCTTCTGAGACCATGAGCCAAAACAAGTTTTTCTTTCTTTCAAGTATTGGCATCAGGGACTGTGTCACAGCAACAAGAAAGGCACTTCAGACGGCCACCTTCCCCAGACCCTGAGCCACAATTACCCCTCCTGAGGGAGGCCACACTGCGAGTCTAAGGTATTCATACTGAATCTTTGGGAGATGAGAGAGAACCCCTTGAACAACACCGGGGAGGCTTATAGCTCCAAATATAGAGAGGAAATCCCTCAAGCTCCATCTCTGGTGGGTGATTACACATTATTATGTGAGCAATCAGATTGCAGAATAGCACAAAATTCCAAGCTGACTGATGTAGATCTCAGAATGATGCCCATTAAGTGATTTACAGCAGTTTTCCCTAGGTGGCAAGATTATGGACTATTTTTCTTCCCATCAGTTTCTTATCTGCATTGTCTCAGCATTCTCCGATAGGCATGTATACTATGGTAATGAGATTTCTAAGGTTATATATATATATATATATATATATATATATATATATATATATATATATATACTAGCACCTTGCAGTTACACAGTGCCTTGGCAGGTCTCACATCTCTAATCTAATTTCCTATCTGTGAGGTCAGAAGGGCAGATATTTTTATCTCTGCTTTATAGATGGGGACTCGGAGGAGCAGAAGATGTGCGATGTGATATGCCCAAGGTCTGAGAGCAACCCTGAGACCAGAATGCAGCCAGGGTTGCCAGATCTCAGCTCCACGGGCCTTGCTTCAGGCCTGAAACAAGCCACATTGTCACCTTAGTCTGGAAACGTGGTGAAACGTCTACCCTTTGGTCCATCTGCCTCCAAGTCCACACAGTGAGGACTTTGAAACTAAGCCCCTATCTCCTGGTTCAACATGCTCACAACAGTGGGCTTTCTCCTAAAGAGCCACTTCAGAGACACCTGCACTTGCTATTTTGCTCCTGAATTGTCCTGAGGCAATGTCTCATAAATATTACAGGAAACAAGTCCAACCGCACTAATTAACTCCCAGAGATTTAGCCTCCCCTCCCTCTCCCCAACCCTGAAGCCATTTAGAGTTCTGAGCCATCTCATGGCAGATGTGGGAAGAGAACACAGGAAAAGTTCAAGGTGGGGATATAAGTGAACAGGAGTAAGGGGAGGGGCCCGCTTGGCTGGAGTCTTGGAATTTGTAAACAAGAGAAAGCCAGCCCAGATGCACTGGAGCATGAAGGGCAAGGTTCTTCTGAGGAGGATAGAGATGCCATCTTCAGTGACCAGGCAGTGTCATAGCAGGGTCTCAAGGCCAACTAGAGCATAGAGCCATTTTGGCTTGCTTCCTTTCCTCTCTCTGCCTTGTGTCATAGCAGGGTCTCAAGGCCAACTAGAGCATAGAACCATTTTGGCTTGCTTCCTTTCCTCTCTCTGTCTTGTTCTCAGTGTGTCTTGTACTTGTTGGCTGTATTCCTTCATCCTGCAGAGCAGCTTCTGCTGGGGCTCATGGTCCTTAGACTCTCCGTTCCTGACTCCACTGAAAGAATCTGCCTTTCTCCTCAGAGCCAACATTCAAATAAAAGAATCTGGTGCTCAACCCTAGACCTGTCAGGGAAGCCAGCACAGCTGAGTCCCAGAGCTGGGAGGAAGGCTGAACGATCCCAGAGAAACACCATTGCTTAGCTCTGGCCTGGATGTCTTGTGTCTGAAGACCCACATTGGTTCTGAGCTCTGCTGAGCTCATTTTCTGCAGAATCCTTAGCCTTCACCCCTACACAGTGGCCACCAACACCCCAGGTATCAAAAGAAGAGGTTCAGACTCAGACAGAGCAAGTAAACTGCCCAAGTCATGTAGCCAGTGACTAACGGAACCACAATTTAAATTCATTTCTGACTAGCTTCAAAGTACATTTGCTTTGTACACCAAGTTGTGTCTTAACTTAAGAGGCATTTAAAGTAGTCTAACTGCATGCAAAATCCTGCCAAGACTGTCTGGAATCTACTTGGGATGACCAAACAGCAACAGAACTATGCACTAGGTACTGGGGCCACAGGATTCCTTGAGTGCTGACTGTATGCTGAACTCGGTGCTAAACATTTTCACCTTGCTCCTCCAGGCTTGATCCCACAGCTGTTAGAGATGGATATTTACATTTAAATGAAATGAAGTGAAATCTAAAACTGGCCACCTTTCAAGTGCTCATAATCCCATGTGGTGGCTATTGCCATGTTGGAAAGCCCAGCTTGGGGATATTCAAGGACCACAGAAAGTTCCGTTGGTCGGCACTGACCCTGAAGTTCCAGATGTATACACTGGGTTTGCTTTCTGCTCTCCATTCCATGCTCTGCAATACCTACCTGAGACTGTGTGGGATCTCAATAGTTATGAACAAATGAATGAATGAATGAATGAATGAGTTAGATGGAATTATGTATTTAATTAGAACTTCCTGCAAATGCACAAGTGCAAGAAGCAGTGTGCGATGCCTGGTTTCCCCGAAGCTAGCACGTGTTTAAGTTTAGTTGGAGTAGGGGAAGGGACAGAGCCACAGAATAACTGCCCTGTCCTGGGCACCTCTTCTTTTCACTCAAACGTCTACTTCTGAACACTCAGCAACCTTAGAAAGCTAGATCATTAACCTCATTTTATGGATACATAGTTTAAAAAGGTTAAGCAAGCCGCTTATAATCTCGGAGCAAGTGCATTTCGGAACCTCCTTTGCCCACTCTCTGTGCCCCAGGAAACACTGTACATCTATCTGGTGGATGTATCTGGGGTTGTAGGTTCTTAGCCCTTACTAACATGGCCTTTCTTTTGCAAGCAGGCTCCCTCCCAGAGCTTCATGTCCTGATTTAGCTGCAAATTGACTCTCCTCCCTAGAGCAGGCGAATGTTTTGGTCCCTTTCCATTCGCCAAGCCCAACCAAGGAAATAATCAACTCGCCAGCCATACCTGGCCTCAAGGTGAGTCCCCACCCCTCACAAGTCTGCCGCGCCTTGCAGAGGAAAATGATGACTCTTCTGTGCCCCCTTGTGGCCAGGTGAGGCATGAGCTGAAGGAAACAGGGCAGCCCTTCTGTGATTGCAAGCTTCCTGGTGGTCTTGTTGAGCAGTTCTACCCCTCGAGCAAGGCTGCTCAGAGCAGTGATGAGCCTGTCGGGTGTGGCTAGGTTTGCAGGGCCTTTGCCGCTCATTACCTAAGTGTGCGCTTTCACCCAAATTACCTTTCCATCAAGGGATCTCATCTTGAAGTTGTTAGAGCGCTGCTTTGCGGAATAGCTCTTTTCTTGCTTATTTATTGCCTATATTTGATTAAGGCACATTATATTATCAGGAGCTCCCCTCCCCCCAGGGGTCACTTTCCGCAGGCTCAATTTAATTAACCAGTGCTGACTTGAAGACGGGAGGTAGAAACAAAAGGTCTTCCTTATCCAATCTGAGCCCAAATAAAATCATATTAACACTTCACCTTTTGTTCCCGTGTAAGAAAAGCCTTCGGTGCACTGTATCAAAAGCTATTGAAATCATTATGAAGGAAAGAGAGAAAAGGCGGAGACAGCAGTGGCAGTGAATTGGGACCCACCCTCCTCGACTTAATAGGAAAGAAAGAGGAGGAGAAAGGAGAGGAGACAAAGGAAGAAAAAAATGGAAGAATGGAAGGGAAGAGAAGGAAAGTCCAGCACACTGTACTAGACTTCAGAGTCAGTCAGGGAAGGAGCCCAGGCTGGAAGTCTCCTGCAGACATCATTGTGTTTGCCTATCCACCTCCCACCACCCCTTAAAAGATGCCAGGTACAGGGCAGCGACTCAGTGTTTGTCAAATATTAATAACAACCCAAGCAAGCAGATTCATGGGAGTCTTAGTGCGCTCTGGATGCTGCGGCAAGTCGCTGCTCCTGTGTGACCCTGAGCAGCTTCCTCTGCAGGCAGGAGGACAAGGTGCCTTCTCTGCCTCTCTGGAGGGAGCCTTGAGGACAAGAATGCAGAGGCTGGAGCAAGGCGGTGACACACCCATCCACGAGGACTCCTCCCGCTTGCACCTCCAGAGTCCAAGCCACAAGCCGGCCATCCACTCGTGCCCTTGACCAACACAGATGAAAACCAAATAAACAAAAGCAAGCGAGGAGACTAGTATCACTCCAGCAGAGGAAGGGGAGAGAAACAGAGGAACCCCAGACTCAAGTAGCGATGCTATCTCTATTCACGATGCTATTTCTATTCTCCGAAGGAAAAAAATGTGGCTGGGCTGTGTACTTCAACATCTCAACTGCCTGTCAAATTGCCACAGGTCCCTCTCTGTCTTTCTGCCCAGAATCCTCACGGCTGGGAATAAATAGCACAGGAGACACAGGAGAAGCCCCCTGCAGAGGGTAAAGGTCACCACGTGTGAGCGCTGCAAGAAAAGAGTTTATTAAAGCCCTGGCGGGTGAACCTCCCCCACAGACTCGGGCTTGTCAATGGAGTTCCCATCTCAGTGCTCTGCCCAGGTGGCCGACAGCAGGTGCAGGCCCTCCTCCCCCAGTTCTACTAGAGACAGTGGAGGCTAATTACAGATGTGTCTTCTGCCTGCAAGAGGGACATGAAGTGCCTTCCTAAGGTCGCATGTGACAGGCTCTACAGGATGGGAAAGCTCACCCCCCCAACCCCAGCTAGGAGATACCACGGAAGCCTCAACAGCCCTCTATCCTGTTCTGCTCTACCACCTCAGAGCGACAGAGCAAAGCCCAGGTGATTCCAGGTGTCTGATTCCTAAGGTCACCAGCTTCCACGGAAATGACTTGGTTCGAATCTAGTAATCAGACAATCTGTGCTTGCTTAAGACAAATGCTTCGTCTGCCACTGTTGCGTTAGGCCAATGGCAAAGAGCTTGGTGTTTCTCTCCTGTAACAAGCACAGGAGTGTGGAGGTGGGGAGGCTGAAGGCAGGTACTGGGGGCTCCTCCCCATGGCCTCCACTGCTCTTTGCCTTTCCTCTGGAGCCCCTACTCATGATGCCAGCCTCTCTCCTGCTGTAGTCAGCATTCTGACAAGCAGAGTTAATGTAGACATTCTGCATCTATTCTGTGAAGGCATGATTTTACTTTTCTTAGTCTATACTGACTTCCCAAAGTAATGGGTTTCATTATGGCATTTCTGTCCACATACAGGATGTACCTCTGTCTTACTCGCTGACTCTTCCTCATCCCCCTTGTAGTTTCATTCTGAGCACCGTTCTGATTCTGGCCTATTTTGCTCACCATGAGCGAACTCTTCGGTGCATGGGGAAAAAACAAAACAAAACAAGACAACCAACCAACAATAACAACAAAAGAGAAAACCAGGTTCAGGATCTTTAAGGGTAAAGGAACTGCAGATCAGATCTACAGTCGAATTCTGTCACCCCAACCAGAATGGCTTTCCTCAAGAAAGCAAGTGTTCAGGAGGACGAGAGGAAAGAAGGACCTGGCATGCTATCTCAGGGAACAGAACCTGGTGTAGCCAGTATGAAGTCAGCACGGAGAATCCTTATAGATTGACAGGTGGAACCACTACGTGACCTGGCTCTAACATCCTCCGGGGATATACCCAGTCAGCAGAGACTCGAACACATCACATCAAAGGCTGCTTTGTGAGCCTGTCTCAACAGCCAGGATACACAGTCAGCCTAGATGTGAGGGTTTGTCTGTGTGTTTGTATGTTTTGGAGAGTCAGTTGCCTCTGAATACAAGCATGGTGGTTCCAATAGAGAAGTTTCCATCCCCGTAGGCCAGAGACTTCTGGGAGAAGTTGCTTGTCAGAGAATTTCATCTCCATTGCAGAGGAACAGAGGAAGCCCAACAGAGGGTATGTGGCATTCCTGGGAAACTCCTTTGTATAGTCTGTAAATATTTACATTTTTAATGAAAATATAATTAATATAACTTTCCCTTTCTCTTTTCTCCCTCAATTCCTTCCATGCAGTTCCCCATGCTTACCACGCTCTTTCTCAAATTCATGTCTTACAGAGAGAGAGAAAGAGAGAGAGAGAGAGAGACCCTGGGTTCCTAAATATATAAACATAAACTGCTCAGTCCAAATAATTTTATTTGTGTGTATGTTTTCGGGACTGATCATCGGGTTTTATATAACTAGTTGGTGTGCTTTTCCCTACGAAAGGCTATTTCTCCCCTTTCTGCATTTCTTAGGTGCCTGCAGCTCTTTGTCTGGGGTTAAGTGCTTCTTTATACCTGGACTGTGTGGCCTGATTGGCTAATGAAACGAGCACAGTGATGTTACGTGTCACTTATGTGATGTTATGTGTCACTCATTCACAGTAGGAAGCACTTAAGCTCTCAGACTCTCCATTTCTCAGCCCTTCCCAGATCCTCACCAGGCCCTAGAGCAGGAAAACAAGGGTCAGAAAGGCTCGGCCTTATGGTTTCACCCTGAGTCTGCTCAGATGACTCGGGCACTATCATTGGACTCTATACTGCCTCAGTTTCTGCCTATGTGGAAGGGGGCTCTGATGGTTCCCCTCTATAGCAGCACCTTCTACATTAACTGCAACTAAGCCCAAGAGAGGGATGCTGGCATCCTGAGGGAATCTTTTCTAGTCCCACCTCTCATGCCACCTCCCTACATTGGCACAGGCACAGGCCCTATGGCATCCTTCACTAACAGGTCAGATGCCCAACCACCTTTGCACATGCAGTGTTTCCCCACATGAAAAGCTCTGGCTCTCCCTTTTTACCTGTATGTTACTTCCTCAGGGTTGTCTCCCCTGATTTCCCAGACAGGCATCCCAGTACCTGCTCTCATGCACCCTATGATATCCTGGTGTCTGCCAGGCACATGTTCCTCTGGATGGTCCATCTTTTCTTCTGGGCTGTAAGCACCTGTAGGGGAGGGTTCCTCCTCTCCCAGGTTTAAACTGAACAAGCCACACTAAGTATTAGTGAACAGTATGAATACATTGCTAAGAGCTGTACAAAAGAAAGGGATTTTTGTCTGCCTACATTAAATGGCAATTCTACCATCTCCAGCTTAGGTGGATTTTGCAGATCCTCTCACCGCTGGGGCTTGATTGCGTTTTAAATAAAAAGCCCTGGTCCCAAGACACCATGGTAGCCCACATCAGAGCATTCCCCCTCCCCCATAATGAACTTCCCCGAACATTATTGCGGCTTTAAATTGTGTTAATCAAATGGGAAGTGGTAAGCGGTTTCCCTCCCGTGTAATCCTCCCTGAGCCGAACGCCCTCGGTGGGGAAATAGGAAGGCTGACGGAGCAGAATACAGGACGGATCAAAGAACAGCAACAGTTTTGATTTGTGTTAATTTTGCATGTACAAGAACACCTTCCTCTTTTATTAGAAAGAGTCAGAAGTAGGACAATGGTGCTGTGTTGGAGGAGAGATGATCAAAAGTGGAATATTTTGTGTAGACTTCTACAGAGGCAGAGGGAAAAGAGAGGCTCAGACAGGATGCTGTAGCTCCTGCAGCTAAGGGGGAAAAGCCCTTGGCCAAACTTCTCTTGGAAGGACCCCTGTTTTGGGGGCTGTGGGATGGGCCACAGCAGGACTTCCTTCGCACAAGGCAGCCATTGGATCGGGGCTCAGACTATCCATCTTTCTCTCCTGTGTACTCACTAGTCTCTGCGCACATGGGCAGGGCTGTGACTGTGGAAGAAGGCTTCAGTGACAGGGAGAACCAGGAAACGAGAGGAGCTAGCCAGTGTGTCAGAGGTCCACCGTCCCGAGTACTGATGGACACGGCAGAGTCCTGGACGGGCCAAGGAATAGCAATAGCTTTGGTCTATGTTAATTTTGCATGGGAAAGAAAAATTGGTCAAGACTAACCGCTTCTTGGGAGTTCTCGTCACAGTCAAGGGCTCTTCCAGTTTCTTGGCCCTTGAGGAATTTTCACAAACATGGTGTGCTGTTCCTGTCACCACTGTGACCCGGTAGAAGATGTTTAAAGGAGCAAGGGTTTACTTTGGCGGACCTTTTCAGAGATATGGTCCATCTTAGTGGGGAAAGTGTGGTGGAGTTTATTCAACAAAACGTGTGCAGAAGCTGCCTCAGGCATTGAGAAACTACAGAACAGAGGCCTCTGGACAGAACCAGAAGCAGCTCTGACCTTCTAGGCTAATCTGAGTGACCCACAACCTTCCAAAACTATGCACCCAGCTGGGGACTGAGCAATTAAACATAGACGCCCATAGGGGACATCTCATTCACTTGGATAGTAGGTATCCTTTAGTAACTCCAATGTCCATTGGTTTGCTTGGTTTTGCGTCCACGCAGACTCTCCAGAGAAACTCCGAAGCAAGTTGAAGAGGCTCATTCCATCACCAGTTCCAGAAGTTCCTGAAGCTCAGCTGGGACCGCTCATTATTTGTGGGGCTCTGGACAAGACATGTGTTGGGCACTGGAACGCACGAAGAGACAAGAGAGAAATAAGGCAGCCAAGCACAGCAGTGTGGAGCTTACCCCAACTCCAGCAGAACCTCCTACCACACACGGAGCTTACCCCAACTCCAGCAGAACCTCCTACCGCACATGGGACACTTAGAAGGGAGCTGAGCATCAATGGCAAGAGGACTGGAAGGTCATGTCTCAGCCTCACTGCTGAGCCCTGCTCTCTTATCCACGTTGAAGTGATGAGACAGGGGAAAGGCGCATCCCTGAAGAGAGTGTAAGGATTAAGAATGCAACTCACAAAATGAGCAAGATGAGGTAGCCACATCTACATCGTAAAATCCTTGGATCACACACACACACACTCACACACACACACACACACACACACACACACACACACACACACTTATGTGCAAGTAAATGGCTCCTCTCCTATTTCTTTTTAAATATATCTGAATATTTTCGATTTGCCAAGTGCTATGCCCCCCACACATATATATACACACACATGCATGTATACACACACACACACACACACACACACACACACACACCAAAATCAACAACCTCTACCCGAAACAACAATGAAACAAACGACAAGACAATGTCTTCCCCTCTTTATGTCCCCATTTCAGTGAAGGTTGATACACAATAAAGGGCTTCATAGCATGTCATGGGCCCCTCACCACATGCCACAATCCTAGGTTGTGGGTTAACAGCTGCATTATATTCCACTGTTTGGGTTCACATAATTTAGTCCCATTGTTCAGTAGCTACATTTTATTTTGTTTTCTTTTGTAATGTCAGAGAAAGATGACAAATAATTACTTTCTTATGTGAACTTTCAAAAATACCCCACTGGGATATAAGCAAAGTGTAGAAATACAGAATGAAAGGATACAGCCTAGCATCTGAAATTCAAATTTTACGTCTCTTGAAATAAACTGAAAGTCTACAACAAGGATATCTGGGGTGAAAGAGTTGTCCTCAAACACTGGTAAATTCACTGCACACTTGTAAATCATTGGTGAGTCTGAAGAAAAGCTCATGGGAAATCAGAGAGTAGTTGAACTAAGAATTAAATAAATATAAATTACAGCAAATCAAATATATATTATGTAGTTAAAAAATCATCAGACAGAGATTATAAAAATAAATAGCTACACTAAAAAACCGTAGCTTTATACAGAAACATAACATTTTCTTTAAACAAAAGCACTAAAGAAGAGATAAATAAACCCAAAGCAAACAGAAAAAAGACTAGAAATCAATTATATTAAAAACCAGAAAAATGGAGAAATCAAAGGGAACAGAACTCAGTCCTTTGAAGAGACCAATAAAATTGATAAGTCTTTGGATAAACTCTCACAGAATTAGAAAATATACAAATTACCATTATTTGGAAAGTAGTTTTTTAACAGACCATGACAATAGCAGTTAAAGAGGGGAGATCAAGCAGCATCCTAGACACATATCCAGCAGCTTAAATAAAATCATTCATTTCTTGAAATCTAAAAATTCACAGATGACCAACTAGGCAGCCTGAATAGTTCTCAGTCCCAGAAATTACAGCCGAGACGTCTACAAAAGGAAACTACAGGCTCGTATGGACCCTCAGCAAATTCTATCACACATTTAAAGACTGCGTTCTATCTAGATTATGACAGAAAACACTCTTCATTTATTTTATAAGGCCAACATTTTATCGACACCAAATCCAGAAAAGAAATATTACAAAGATCAGCGTCTTTCATGAATATAGACACAAAAATTCTTACCAAAATACTAGCAAGTAGAATCCAAGAAAATATACAAAGAGTAGTAATATATATATATATATATATATATATATATATATATATAATTGCTTGTCCCAGGAATGCAAGGTTTGTTCAGCATTTGAGAATGAGTCGTTGTGACCTTCATTAACAGAGCAGAGAAGAAACCACGTGGTCCTATCAATTGACATTTTAAAAAATCATTTTTTAAAATTTAGTATCAATGTATGATTTAAATAAAAAAGAAAAACCCTCAGTAAGCTAGTAATAAAGGGAACTTCCTTAAAGTGATTTAAAAACAGCCTCAAAAATCCTACCAATAATGTCTTCTTTAACACCAGATGAGAGAAGCTTGTTTTCTTCTCTGTCAACTTTCTTTTCAAATTAAGCCATTTAATTCATTCTTAGTATAGTCTGGAAAGGGGCCAAATGTCCCCTACACTGTTGGTCCCTCGTCACACATAATAGCTGGATTTTCCCTTCTATTGCTAAATTTCTTCTTTAATTGCAACTATATTTTAATTGTAAACCCAAGTTTCCCATCTTGAAATTAATCAGGTCGAAGGATGCTGTTTTCCTGCATCTCGTTCTTCAGTCCACCAAAACTCCTCCTGCCTGAGGCCGCTGCTTCTTAGCAGTCGACTGAATGTGGTTACCAACACCAGCCTTCCCAGGAAGACACGGAGAGTCTATGATTTCCGAGGAAGACACGGAGAGTCTAGGATTTCCCAGGAAGACACGGAGAGTCTAGGATTTCCCAGGAAGACACGGAGAGTCTAGGATTTCCCAGGAATGCAAGTTCTTAATTTTGCATGCTTGCCTGCGCAACCGCGCAACCCAGAGCTGGTGATTTAGGCATTAGGCACCTAGCAGCACTTGCTTGGTCTCCCTCTCTTTCTGCTTCACCTACCTCCCAGTAAATTACCATTTGCTTGCCATAACCAACTGTGGTTTGTGGCTTGTAAACAAGTGTCTTAACAGATGTGCTGGCCAGATGAGAAACTCTTCCTCTTACAATGGAAGTTCCTAGAAGGCAGGCTCATGTCTGATTGCTCACCGCTGCACTCCATGATTGTCAGCTGGGTGTGGTAGCGCAGACTAGTATTCCCCCCACTATGGTACCTCTGGCAGGAGGACACTGGGTTTGAACTACATGGCAGGACCCATCTATATAGCAAAAACCAAACCAAACAAAACCAAACCAAACAAAACAAAACAAAATGTGGCTGTTGTTATAAGGATGCATCTTTAATTGGTTGGTTGGTTGGTTGGTTGGTTGGTTGGTTGGTGAATTTCCAGAGCCTGGAAAAGCACCTACCACCTTGCTGGCGCTCACTCATGTTGCTTAAGCAAATGCACAAATTTTTGTTAATGTGCAGCGGCCTGGCTTTATACAGGAGTCTGGAAATACAGCTATAAACCAGCCAAACAAGCTTAACTCCCTAGGGGAATTTGAGACACACAAATAATTAGCCTTAAGCTTGCATCTAACAATCACTTGGAAGAACAGAGAACATTCATCTGAAAATCCAGGGCAAAGCAGGCCACTCTTCTCAGCATTGATCTGCCCTTTCTCACTGCCATCTGCTCCCTTTAGGATCTGCCTCCAGAAACAAAACAAAACAAACCAAAAAAGCACAGGAGAAGAAGAAGAAGAAACCAAATAAAATTAAAGATGCTGCCAGATGTTCCTAGGCCCACTGTGACACTAATCAGTGCTGGGAGGCTGGGGACATCAGGAAGAGACAGGTAGAGACACACACATGTCTGGACATAGTCTTGAAGGGAAGAGCTCCAACCCCCAAGAGGATGCTAGGGAATTGGGAAGCATTCCTGAGGAAGATGCTTAGACAGCACCCTTCTCTGTCCCGCTGTACATCCTGTGTTCCTGAAGCCACCCACACTTTGGCCCTCTATCCCACATTTGTCCTGTGACTAGCTACCTGTTGGTCCCATCCATGAGGCCATGGGAGTACTTCCAAGTCACCAAGTCTAGAATGTAGCTCCTGCTTTCCTACCCCCTCTCACCAGTATTGTGCCTCTCTGCATACCCAATACAATTGGGGCATCCAATGTTCCCAGTCCTGGTGGGTGTCACAGTTCATGCTATAGTTCAAGCTAGGAACTGAAGATATCCCATATTCTCCTTTTTATCTGGTCCCCAACTCCTTCATATACCTCATATGTCATCTACCTCAACCTCCTAAGGCCTCTGCCTTGTCTCTTCACCCCAGAGCCTGAGGACACCTCTTTGGTCCCATCCATCCCCATAGATCTCTCCCAATGGCTCTGCTCTGCTCTGCCCAGCCACTCCTCATGCCATCAGAGACCTGTGTGTGTGTGTGGGGGGGGGTGTGTGTGTGTGTGTACAACTCTGGTACCATCACTTCTTTGTGCTAAAACTAGATGGCTGTTTTTCTTCCCTTCAGGGTATTGGGTGCCACCCCACTCTGAGGCTACATGCTCCTTCCAGTCCCACCCACTCATGGCTGATGATCCCTCCTCCTTCTTTTCTTCCCCACCCACCCATAACTCTTCTCCTCTTTAGTCCTTTAGAGTGCAAATGACATTATCTGAAAACAGAGTCCTGTGTCACCTGCCCTGGGCTGTGACTCTTGGCAGAAAGCCATGACTGGTTTGTGTATGTACCTCACTCTCTCTTTACAGCCCCACGCCTCCCAGAGCAAACTCCAGGCCAGGTAAATAGTTGCACAGTCTTCTTCATACGGTTCTACTCCCAGCTCCATCCTAAGGACCATTCCAGGCCCACAAGTCTTTGCCCCTGACACTTGAGCACCATGCTTGAGAAAGCCCACTTATGGAGGAAGCATTCCATAAGAACTCCGCCCTTTCCAGTCTGCTCCATGTGGCCAGTTCCCCTTTAGTATGATTTACAGCCCATCCTCACTGCTTAGGATAATGCACATGTCATTAAAGAAACTGCAAAAACAACAGGAAAGGAAGAAGAGCAGGAAGGAGGGAGAGAAAGCAAGGAGAGGCAGACAGGCAGGCTGGCCTCTGAGCATTGGGGATGCTGTGCCTGTCTGACTCTTTGTACTTCATTTGGCTGATGTACTTGTCTGGCCTGTGTTATGTAAGAACTCAGAGAAGGGAGAAAAATTGCTCCTGCTTGAAATGATCAGAGCTGGTTCCTGGCCACAGACAGGACCATGCAGATAGCAATCCAGCATCCTTACTAGCCTTCCTCACAGTGTTGGGCACCATGTATAATAATAATCGGGCCATATATCTGACCAGGTCTAGAAATACCTGAGGCACATATCTGGCTGCTGGCATGTATAAGATTAAAATTCAGCTATGAAGAGTATAAAGTTGAGGAGGGTTGGGAATGCTAAAATTCAGCCATCTAAAATATAAAGTCGAAGGGCGTTGGGAAGAGTAGACATACTGCAGTTCAGTAACTAAAGGGTTAACATGTGAGGCACAGCAGGCCCAGAGTCATAAACTGGCCAGCATTCATTCTGATTCCATAGCATCCTCATCACACAGGAATAAATACTTTGGATAATACTTCCAGAAGAAGACAATTTGGATATCAGAGTGAGCTAAGCAAGAGTGGTCTGATTCCAAACTCAGGGCTTTCCAACCTGAGACAAGGTATCACTTTCCTCAACATGTTGTTCCTTGGGGTTGTCATTGCTTTTTATTGATGCAGGGACAAGATGCCCAATGGCAACAGTCTAAGGGAAGGTTTATTTCGGCTGTAGATTACAGAAGTTTTGTGGAGAAGGTGTGGCATAGAGATCCATGGCTGTGAGAATGGCCCAGTCAGTAGCCGTGGGAACTTGCAGCGCAGCTTACTCACAACTTGGCAGATCAAGAAGCTTGGACTAGAACCAGAAGCAGATGTCACCTCAAAACCTGTCCCCTAGGGACTCACTTACACTAGCTTGGCTAGTTAAAGGTTTCACCATTTAATGTCTAAGAAAAAGAACCCGTGGGAAATACTTCACATCCAGACCATCATAGTCTGCCCTGGTCCCCAGGCAGAGTCTTGTGCTCCAACCCCCTCTCACCATCAGGCACCTTTCCTATTTTCCCAATTGAGAGGATATGGCCACCTCTTCATGAAAAAATGCACATATTCTGATTTTAAGAGTTTCTGTAGTTTTAACAAGTCCAAAACTGTTCAATAGCCCAAAGTCTCTTCTCAGATTAGAGGCAGACTCATAAAACAAAACAAAACAAAACAAAACAAAACAAAACAAGACCTAACTCCTTCCATATATAATGGCACAGTAGTGAAGACTTTCATTTCAGAAGAGGAATTTGGGATGCTAGCTAGGAGTGGGATGGTAGCAAGCGACAGAACTGTAGCAAAGAATGACTGGGAGAAGCAAGACTGAAAGCCAGCCCTGTGAACATCAGACCCTGCAGCTCTGTGCCTACCCTCCAAGGCTTGTGACATCACATGATCTCCAAACAGGCCCAAGGAGCCCTGTTCTATAGTCCTTCAGCCTGTGGCATACATGTCCTCCACTCTCTCGGGTCTTCTCCACTCTGCTTGCAGCATTATTTAGCAGACATTCCGAAGTGCTTGCGTCTTTAATATTCTGGGCATCTCTATCAAACTCAAGTTCCACCCTCAGCACTTCACACCTTGACCTCTCGGGGCCTCTCTTTAGGGAATCTGATTCCAGTACACATCACCTTCCCTCATTAGCTTTTGTTCTTGACCCTTGATTTAAGCCTCAGTGACCTCATTACCCTTGTGCTCTGCATCCCTAAAAATCAATTCCACAGGGATGATGCCAAATTCTTCTGCTAGCTCAAGATGCCTCCAGTCCTCGTTCCACTAGAGCTGCAGTAGCTTTTCTGGGCCTGCCCGGATGAGCCTGGGAAAACATTTCCTCAGAGGCCACCTTCAAACAGGTGACATTTGTCCAGACCTCTGCTTTATTTCCATGCATGCTCATTCCTTTCAAATGAGAGTTTTCCCAGTGAATTTGCACTGGAAATTCTGGAGCCTTCGATGTGCTGAGTCTTACCCTTGTGACTGTCCTGTTGTCCCAGTTCAAGGCTTGTTCACACTGGCATTGGTCCCTTGACAATCACAGTAACATATTTTTGGCTCTGTACCTTCCTTGTTGGCAACTTTGTGCTCAAACTCCTTTTCTTGTCAAACTGTACATTTTTCCCATGTCTTCCTACTCTGCCTTCTGATCTGAATTATCCCTATAAATCTATTTAAATGCAGTGAACAATAACCCTGCCATAGCCTGAAGTCTAAGCTGTCTAGAAATTCCTTTCACCAAACAGTTTAGTTCATCCCTCTTGAGTTCAGCCTCGCTCAGATTTTCAGGATGTAGCCTGATCCTTTGCTGGAATATCACAAGAAGAGTCTCCAAGATGATTTTCCATAGGGTTCTTGTTCTTCTGTGAAATCTCCTGGGCCAAACTTTCACCGTCCATATTTCCATGGGCACACTGGATTTCTGAATTCTCCATGGCCTCCTAAGCATTCTTCAACATAGATCCGTTCCAGGCTCATGAATCATGTGGTTCAGTTTCTCACAACCGTGAGCCCATCTCTCCACATCACTTTTCTGTATTGGCTATTTTCTTATTGCCTTGACAAGTTGCCTGGACAAAGTAACAGCGAGGGTTAACCTCACTCAGCTCATAGTCCTAGAAGTTTAATTCATCAGGACAGGGAAGGCATGGGAACAGAAACAGTTTCAGTAGGAGCTTCCAGCATAACTGTCTACATCTGGGCAGACCAGAAAGCATAAAAAGATAGGGCTAGAACCAGAAGATGGTACAAGCTTCAAGGTCCATTCTTAGCTACCTCTGCTAAGTAGGCACAATCCTAAAGGTTCTGTGCCTCTCAAAACAGTGTTGCCAGTTGGAGACTGTAGTATGTACTTTTATGCTCTACTACCTTTAACTTTGGGAAGTAACTGTGCTACCAGCCCCTACCCAGCTTCCTTTGAATCCTTGGACAAAAGACACATTCACACAATTTGTTCCATTTCAACTCACCTTAGGACACAATTGCTGGGTGCTACTATCTTCTGCCTGGCAAACTGTGCCCTTAATAATAATTGTATCTCTGCTCCTCCCACCTGCCCTAAACTTCAGTGGCTAGTCCCACCTAGTCCCTGCCAAACATCCATGACCACCCACCTGGAGCAGTGGCCACAGGCCACAGTTCCTCCTGAGACCTCCCATGGCTGCTGTAATCTTCTGGTTCCAAAGCATGCCAAAAACTCCTCCTCTCCTTCCTTATGTCTCCTTTTCCTCCTGGGACCGGAAGTCCCACCTGTATCTTCCACCCAACAATTCCCACGGCTTTCTTTACCGATAGATCAAGAACCAATTGGGGAACAGGACCTTAGCATCAGAACTGCCCCCTACAGGACACTATGTGTTCAGATCTACAAGCCCATAGGGGACATTCCACATCAAAACCATAACACTTAGAGCAACCTTTTGGTCACATCCTAAACTATTCACCTTCTCTTTCAGTTTGTTTCCAATTTTGAGTGAAGTTTTCCAGCAGTATTTTGTCATTGTTGTGATAAGTCACTTCATCTTTGTGTCACGGCTTCTCAGATAGAAATATGGTGAATGATGTAAAAAAAAATAAAAATTAAATAAAAAGCTGAACTAACTCCAGAGTTTTAATCTAATTTTTGTATGACCACACTACCCTGAGTTGTATGTTAGCTAATAGTTTTGCCAAATGTCTTGCCACTGGAGGAGGTCAGGCACAGGGCACACACCATTTCTCTTAGTTATTCCTTGCAATGTCTGTGAATCTATAATCACCTCAATAATCATTTTGATTAAAAATAACAACAATCTAAACCCAATACTTTCCTCACATGCTCAGCACCTGGTGGAAGTTTGAATGGTTCTTTACATCTTTAGAGGGCAAGGAAGATAGGGAAAGTCCAAAGTCTCCCATTAAGGGCCAGAGAAACTATTGATAACCGCCACAGTATTCCTGAACTAAAGGTCCTAACAAACAGACAAAGGAGACAGGGCTGAGGTCTTACATGTGAAGATCCATGTGGTCCCTCTGGGAATCCCCTTTGGGCCTGCAAAGGACATCAATTGATTTTGTCTGTCCCAACTGCATTCTAACCTACAATAACAGTATACTTCAACTGAAGAACTCTCCAATCCCGCCTCACCTGCTTCAGCAACAGCTACCAACCACACTGCCCTCCCTGGTGGGCTAAACAACAGGCAGAGACACAGGCCCCGCTAAGCATTATCTCCCCTCTCACAGACCACTGCCATTGCCTCGAGATCGGCTGCACAAGAAGAGATCAGCCAATCAGTGCCATGCATGGATTTCCATTCCCTTCAATCTGGCTAGAGAAATGTTCTTCCTTCCCATGTTGCTGAGTTATGGGATGCTGAGCCTAGAGCTAGATAAGTCAATGCTGGCTCTTACACACCTACAAGGAGAGACTCTATCAGTGAATGGCAAGAGAGTTTGAGGCTAATATGCCGAGACCAAGAGATGGGAGAATAGGGAAAAGGACTGAGATAGAGATAAAGCAACTCCAATAGAGTCTCTGAATGTCTCTCTTTGATCTCCAGTTACAGGATCCAGGGCATCTTTGCATCTAAGACAGGTCAGGTTGAATTTCTGTCATTTGTCTATGCTCATGGCTTAGCCCTTTAGGAAGTACGACTGTGACCTTATGTTGTCATCCTGAACTTGTAACCCTGACTGATTAGTTCTAGTAAAAGCATCAAGTTCCTTCCCCAAGACCCTGTACTAAAAACAACATGTTTCTAGCAGACAAGCCTCAGTCCCATGGATGATAAATGGAATAAGTCTGCAGAAGGGCCATGCTGGGCCACGATGCAGCAGCCTGCTCTCCTGTACACACAGATCCTGAGCTGAGATCTTTGCAGTCCCTCTGCTGAGGCAGCTGCCTCTTCCAAAAGATTAATATTGTTTACATGAGCTATTAGTCTCAATGCAGGGAAAGATGAGCCGGGCAGAGAGAAGGTTTGATGTAAACAGCTCCATCTCTATCTCAGGGTATGAGCTACCACTCTGGAAAGTTCTGAGCCAGCTTGCCAAAGTCCTCCTAAGTACCCAGGTACAGCATGCATACCTATAACCCCTATCTTTAGGAGGCTGAAGTAAGAAAGTCACAAGGTCAAGGACATCCTGAACTGAATAGCAAGACCCTTCCACAAATAAAAAACAGTAATAGAAATCTTGGGTAGCATGGGAAAGGAGGGCATGACCAAGGTCATTCCTCCAGGAAGCCAGACTGATGAGCATGAAGAACAGATGTCACAATGAAGTTATGGGACCAGAACGACTGTGTTCAAAGCCTCCACTTGACCAACCTCTGAACATTCAGGAGCCAGAGGAGCAGCAGCTGTGTCTCTTGAGCAGACAACCTAACTTCTATGGCCTTTGTATTTCACTTTCCTTCTCACAAAGTAAGAATAACAAGAATGCCTACCTATGGCAGGATTAGGACCAAATCGGATAACACTCGTAAACCTTCTCACAGAGTGTGCAGGGTTGGTAAATGACCCCTGTGCTGTCACCATCATCAATCAGTATTACTACTGCTCGTCAGTGCTACAGCGAAGATGCCAGAAGAGCCATGGAGGAGGCCAGAACTCAAATTTCGATGGCAATCTGGGCAGAGAGCTTATCTAGGGTTGCTTGTAAGCTTTCTTGAGGAAGTCAAGGGTGAGGGGAGCTTGATGGAAAGGTAGTGGAACTCTGAAGTCAACAGGCATGAATAGGCAGACTCGGCCTGGTGTTCTAACCACTCAGATTCATAGAACAAGAAATCTGCTCAAGTTCTGAGGAAGCCAAGATCTGGGGTGCGTTAAGCACATGACCTTGGCCTCATGGCTACATCTACATTTGATCCTAGAGCCCGGGAGATCTCAGCTTACTGAAGTGGGCAGCCTACCACTACTCCCTCTTTCTGTCCAGAACTTCCAAATCCAGGAGTTGTCACTACCATTCTGGGCAGCCATAGCACATCACAACCCTAACTTCCATGGCTGGTACTGCCTGGTGTCGAGGAGCAAGGATTTGGCACACACATAAATAACTTGTCTGAGCTTGCTCTCATCCTACCTAACCTTGAGCTGTAGCCTCTACTACTGATGATAATAAGTGATGTGCTTGCTGATTTGACATCAACCAGCCATGGTTAGTTAGCCCAAAGAAGGATTCCACTCAAGAGGCCTGTGCCAAGGTCAAAATGCTGAGTCGGCATGTCCAGGATTACTTTTATGTGGGTTTCTCTCTGTAGAAATGGTTCGTTTCTTTTTAAGTATAGGTATGTTTTTGTTTTTTGTTTTGTTTTGTTTTGTTGTTGTTGTTGTTTTAAGTAGATGGAAAATTTTTATCCTGTTACTGCCTCCTTGGCAGCAGCAGCAGGAGGTGGCTTCGAATCTACCTAGAGAAACGCCTCACTTCACATCTGACCAGAAGAGGCTCTGGTACTGATTCTATTCAGCCTGGGAACCCCAGGGAATATTCAGAGCCCCGGAGACAGAAAAAAAATATAAGACAGTCATTTCTCTCTGAAACAACAATTTGTATTTTCATATGTTTGATACACAGCCTAATACTCGAATCAATAGGCCAATGGAGATTCGCCCAGTGCAAGTTTAATAAGGAAAAGAGTTAAAAAAAAAATAAAGATGTGCAAAGCTAGCACTATTACCTGCAGCTGTGCTAGGTGGTGGGGGTGGGGCACGTTGGCTCGTTCTGTTTTTCCCCCGGTGTAATGAAGCAGAAGCTAAGCCTGAGTTGATTATAATCATATAGAAATGGGAGCTCCTGGCTGTTTTCCACTCTCCCTCCTTGCCCCTCCTACCCCTGCCCCAATCAATACAATGAGTTTCATCCTCTCTGATAAAAACTCAACTTCCTGGCTGGTTTTGCAATCTGAGTTTTTCAAATCTGGTCTGGCTTTGTAGCTAGGCAAACCAGCTCCCAAATTACAGTATGGTTTGGGAATTCAACACAAAGTCTCATTACAGAAGGTGGGTAGCAAATGGATTATATATATAAGGTGAATGATGTAAAAAAATAAAAATTAAATAAAAAGCTGAACTTCAGAGCTTTAATCTAATTTTTGTATGACCGTAGTACCCTGAGTATATATATATATATATATATATATATATATATATATATATATATATCCTTGCTCTAGCAGAAGCCATGGCGTGTGTGATCCTGGCCAGACTCAGGATTCTGCAGCTGCCTAGGTTTTCAAGTTCATCTTAAAGCAAAAGCCCTAGCTTCTTTTAAAAAGAGAAATGTGTCCAGGAAGTTTTCATATCAGTGTTCTGAAAGGAGCAACAGGCTATGTCCACTGGCTAAATATACTAATAGTGCTCAGCACTGTCCTGGGTCCTGAGGGACTCAGCTTCTATTCTGGTAAGAGGAAGCAGAAAATATATGAACATAATATAAACATAATATCACACAATAAGAGAGCTACAGGAGAAGTTTCTAAAGGGCTACTAGAGATTGACATTGTATTTAAGCAAAAAGAAAGGGGGGGCTCAGTTATATAGAGATTTTAAAGCAAATTTGGTTAGAAGAATAGAGAAGTTAGTTTGTAGGGCCCAAGGGTAGCGAGTGTGGTATGAAATGAGTGAAGCATTACTCTTGGTGAGTGTGCTGCAGAAATTCATAGTTTTTGAAATAAGACGCTGGTAGAAGCAAGTGCTGATTTGTGTTTTGAAGATTGTCTGGGCCACTACACACACACACACACACACACACACACACATACGGCGGACTGTCAGAGTAGGTGATTTGGCTGAGAAGAAGCTCAGAAAGCCATGCTGTAGGCCAGGCAAGATGGCTAACAACTGAAAGGGCTTTGTAAAGTGCATGGATCTAGGGTACCTTCAGAAGAGAGAGATAATGGGACCAGATGCTGTGTCAGGAAAGGGAGAGAGATTCAAAGATGAGTCCTGGGTTTCTACTTGGAAGGGTGACTGGCTGGATGACGTGTTCAACCTTGAGATAAGGAAGGTAGGAAAGGACTTGAGCCCTTTGCTGGATGTTGAATGTTTAAGACCCTTGCAGACTTGGGATGCAGAGGCAGGAGAGTTTCTGACTTCAAGGCCAGCCTGGTCTACAGAGTGAGTTCCAGGACAGCCAGGGCTATACAGAGAAACTCTGTCTCGAAAACCAAAAACAAAAAATAAACAAAACAAACAAAAAAAGACCCTTGCAGGATACCCTGGAAGAAACATCAGAAAGACATTTAGTAGAAGATCTAAGAGTTTGACTGTAGAGTCCTAAGATCTCAGGAGCTGCTTCCAACGACTGTGGTCAAAGAACCTGCCTTCCATCTGGCTAGGGCTCACTTGCTCGGCATTTCCAAGGGTCTGCAGCACCCTACAATACCTGGGTCAATGTTGAGTCACATGGTAATGTGAACCAGTATCAAGATGACCTGCCATGCAGGTCAGGCTGGTGGGTCCTGGTTCTTTGGCATGTGCTAGGAACACCTAAATTCAGTTTTCAGCTAAATGGTGATCCCAGTAGCATACATACACTCCCAGTTTAGTAAGGAGGATAATCAGTCAGCTGTTCCTGGTGCTTACTTGAGGAAATGTCTGAAAGAGTCATAACTCATACCTCCTCCATGCTTTTTCCCCAAAGTAGACTTGAGGTCCTCTGGTGACATGGCTCTCCTCACTACCCATGCTCCCTGGGGCCCTGCGGTGTTTAGGTAGGTCTTTACAATTGCACTCTCCTGGGAAATCAAAAGGCATGGGGTCAAACTACCAAACTTTGCCACTAGGTGGTAAATCTGGGGACTGTAAGCAGCCAGCAGCTTTTAAAGGTGTCTTGGAATCTGCAGCAGGATTGCAAAGTGCCCCTCCAGGGCTTCCCTCCTTGCTCGCCCTTGGCTAGCCCCAGCCAGTGTCTCAGGAGAGGACAGCCAGGGCAGAGGTTACTTTCTTACTTTCTATGGGAGACAAATTATCTCACATTGCCAAGGATCTGAGAGGTGGCCCTTGGTTAAGATTTATTACTCCCCTGAGGCTCTCAAAGCCACACAGCAATACCCACAAGCTTTATTGATGGACTCTCTTACCTGACCAGAAAAACAAAAACAAAATATATATATATATATATATATATATATATATATATATATATATATATATATATTTAAATAAACCAAACATCCTCCCTCCTTCCCTAATGAAAAGAGGAAAGTCTGACCTCAGGATTGCATCTCCAGCTTCCTAGGCTCACAGTCCTGTCATCTCTCACCCTCCCCTGTCAGCGCTTGCTGCTCCACCCCCAGCCTGCCTCTAATCCTCTCCTCCCAGCTGGCTGTCAGGCCTCAGCTCTCTCCAAGTCACCAGAGCTTTAATTTGGGCTAATCTTCACTCCTGACTCAGGTGGGTGTGGTGACGATAAATCAAAATGAGGGCACAAGCTGTCAGTAATGAAACAGGAGAGACTTGACAGGCTAATCAACTTTATTAGCCTCGAGTCTCAGGCGAGTCTCCAGCAGCTTGGCCCCTTCTCCTGTGCTTCCCTTAGATCTTTAAGATGTCCCCAGCAAAGCAGATAGATGCAGCCACACTGGGACAGACAAGCTGGGTGGCCCGGAGCTCAGCCATTAGGCTCTGGTGCGGGTAGATGGAAAGCGAAGACTTTTCCCCACCTACAATGTGAGCATCTGCTCTGCAGGCTGGGCCCCTCAAGGTTGGGGGTGGGGAGAAGGGTGGTAAAGAGTGGGGGAGAAGGAGAGAAGGGGGAGTGTGAAAGGAGAGAGGGAGGGAGGAAGGGAGGGGGAGAAGGAGAGGGCCATTGTTTGATTCCTTGTGACAGCATAGCTTTTGCTGGCAAACCCCTGGCCACACTATATACCCTGGCGTCTCAACCTGTCTCTCTTTCTCTCTGGAAGCAGGACTCTGCTTCTTGCAGCCAAAGCAGTGTGTGGACTTGAAAAGTTCTGGACTTTGCCATTTTATAATCTGCGCATACCACTTCGTCTTCAACCAGAATTTCCCCCGAACCTCACCAAGGAGCATTTTCCATCTTCTCTGAAGGAAACTGGCATCCTGGAAAGAGGCCACTAAATGTATGAAGCCCAACCAGGCTTCATGGGGACAACCAGTAAATACTTTAAAGGTGCACGAACACTGACTCGAACATTATGCTAGCTTTTATGACTTTCATAGTTTCTCACCTTTTGAGGTTTTCTTATTTGTTAAGGCTGGTTTTTTTAGGGTTGTTTTGTTTTGTTGCTATTGGGTTTTTTTGTTTGTTTGTTTTTGGTTAAATTCACTCTGTCTTAGTTCATAACTGTGTGACTGTGACCAATGAGCTGACTAAAACAGCTCAACATTTATTTTGGCTCAAGGTCTCAAAGGGCTTTAGAGCACAGCAAAACATCCAAATTCATGGAGGTGGAAGTGTGCACTAGAGCCTGTTCATAGCATGATAGGTTAGAGAACAAAGGGCTACAGGGACCAAAGGCCTACCTAGTGACACCCGGCCACCAGCCACATCTCACACCTTCTTAAAGGCCCCAAAGCCTAGGGACAATGTTCAAACAGGAGCCTGTGGCAGACACTTCAGGTTCAAGCATAACCTGTATGTCTAACTGTAAATTGTTATTTTGAGAGGATCCCAGTTGTCCCTGCTTGCCTGCAGAGCCCATCTAAAACAGGGGTTCTCGGCTGGACCTTAGACAGAGGAGGGGGCACTGGGGAGGGACCACACAGCTGCAGCACCCAGTGGCAGCCTGGGATAAAAAGTTGCCTCTGGCAAAGAAAATGAGCCCTGGTTTGCAGACAAGAGCTGCTCTGCCCTCTCTCCAGAGCTGACACTCTAGCTCCTCAGTTTGGGCTGAAGCCAAATGAGCTCCTGCTCTTTCTTTGTTTATCAGCTGTATTACCAAGATGGCAGGCGCCACCCACTCAATAAAGCAAAGCAAGCGCCCACAAACTCACAAGCAGCTCTGCGTGTCCGGGGCCCTGATTTTATTTCCTAATTAACAAGTCGTTCTCAGCCAGTCTGATGATTTGCTTGTCATCTTATTTGGATTTGTGGGCAAACAAATCATGCCCAGGCCTTGGGCAACAGCTCCACTGAGGGGAGGAGGGAGCCCTGGGATGCCCTCAGCTCGCCTCCCTGCTCTTCCTGCCTCTCTACAGGAAGCTAACAGGCTTGCAGGGCTGCCTGGGTTTGAGCTGTCAAGGCCAGGGTGGCTGGGATTAGCCTGGGAAGGACCTTGATTCTGCAGCTCTTCAGCGTTGTTTCCTGTCCTGTGGGTCGGTGCTAAGGCTCTGGGTGTGGGGAGATGAGTGAGATGAGAAGTGTGGATGCTGAGAACATGGCACCAACCTCTTTGTGTAACTGGATCAGGTGTCATGACCCTTCTTTCAGCATTCTGATGACCGTGTAATGAAGCTCCAGAATCCACTGGAGAGAAGAAAGGGTGGTCAGAAGGCAATGAGACCACCCATCCAAACACCTCCCATCCAAACACCTGCTGTCTCTCGCTGTATCTTTGGGTAAGATGTACTCATACCTGGGTCTCTCTCCCCACCCATAAGAAGAAACAAGAGGAATAGCCTAGGATTTGCCAGGAGAGATTCTCACTCCAAACATGTATTCTGAGAACTCTGCTTAGTCTAGTCTTGTGATATCTGGACTAGTTATCTACTTACAGCATGGGGAGACCCCAGACTTTTTGAAAAACAGAAGACCTGATGCCCCTGGGTCCACATTCTTTATATGATAACCAGGAGCTGCGGCTAGACGTGACTGGAGAAGAGGAGCAGGTGCCCTCCAGTTCACCCCAGCCCTGTAGGTTATTTGTGAAACATTTGACAGCTGTTAGTCTCTCTTAGATGCTGGTATGTCTCTTGTTTAGTGTGTGGTGACTCTGATCACAGTTTGAGCCTTGCCAGCCCATTCCAAGAGGGTTTGCTGAGAACTCCTGCACCTCTGCTAAGCACTGAGGAATGCACAGGTGGGTGTAGAAAACATGGTCTGTAACTTAGAGAACTCTGGCTTCATGTCCCGGGCTGAAAGGACTGGCTGGGTGAGAATTTGTGGCATCAGATGTAGCCTGTCTACCTGGGGAGAGAAGACAAACTGAAGCCATCATGCCTGCACAACCATGGGGCTTGGGAAGCCTGGGTTCCCTGATGACTTCCTGTCACAACTTTGAGACCGTAGCCTGGGAGAACAGTATTATTTCCAGATGTTCACAGATGCCTGGGCTTTTCTGTTGATTATATTTTTAACATTCAGCACAGATCCAACCATCATTCGAAAGCTTGGCATGAACTGCCTAGCCATGGTCACTGGTCCTGTGCCTTAGGAAACAGTCAAGGAAGGTAGAGACTGACTGGGTTGAAGACACGACAAACACCCCTCTGTATCTTAATTCATGTGTCCTGTATGTTAGCACCAGCCAGTACTGATGTCAAGAGCATGTCTTGTATCCTTGCCAACCTAGGGTCTAGCTGGCATCCTACCTTTGACCTTGTATTACTGGGAAATATATGGGGCAGGGATACCCCTTGTTTTCTTGCCTACCAAGACTGGCCTGGGATTGCTTCCTGAAGCTTGTGGTCAAGTCCCTTCTATGAGCAATCCTATATCCCTCTGCAAGATCTTAAAATTGTAAATCAGTGCTTTCTGCCATGGGTGAATATGAGGCCAGTCATCTCCATCTGTACCTTGGGGCTGGCCAGAGTCATTTTGAATGACAGCCTTCCAGTACTGCGTGATCTAGCTGATTCTAACCGATTGCAGCATGCAATTTGGGCCTGGGTCTGTAAATCTAACAGCACAGACTACCCCACCCCTGAGAACAAGTCCCTGCTCTCCTTTGGGATTCCACACCAAAGGTCCAAAGCGTGTGCATCCCAGTGACTGCCACAAAGGCTCGGGTTTGGATATGACTGATGGACCCAGCTGACTGCTAGGACACACAGCAGGCCCACCACATCTCACAGGCAAGCTTGATGCTTCTCTTGCAGTGAGAGCCACCCTGGTTAACAGCAATAAATCTCCTCCAACTTCCGTGGCAGACGGTTGGCTTGCTTCCTTTGGCTTTGGCATAAAGAGAAAATGTAAACTCAACACAATCTGGAGTTCAAAGAATTTTATCATACTCAAAGGCTGGGAGTCTTCAAACTGGATGTGACCAGAAGCCAGACCCTGCTGAAGACTGCAGGTCACTCAGTTCCTGGAAGGTGTGGCTCAGCTAGAGCTGGGTCACCTTTAACCTGTCCTGATCCTTCTTCACTGCTGACCATATGTCTCCATCTCCACTTAGGTGTGTGGTGGCCCATGTTACTGGGCCCTAATATCACCCTGAGCTGTCTTCCTCGGGGCCTCAGACAACAGGTCTTTTCTCTCTTATCTCCACACCCAGATGACTGGTCCCCTTTAGAAGACATAGACTCACATCTAGGTTTATGCTACACTGTATTATATAGTACTTACTGTGCAGAAAGCCATGCTTTCCCCATCATATCCTACCCTTCCCACAGAATGCAGACCCAGTACCATTTTTAGACAGACTAAGGTAAGGTAAGATGGGGAGGTTTCAAGCCAGGGACTGGAAGGGACAACAGAGGACACAAAGCTAAGCTCTCACCCACTGTGTTACCCCGAGCAGGTTGTGGATGTGTCCTTCTGCATTTGTCTTTATGGTTGCTGTTTGCTTTCTTTGTTTTGGCCACGACTGGTTCTCACTAGGTAACTCAGGCTGGTCCCAAGCTCAAATGTTTTCCTCACTCTATCTCCCAAACACTGAGATTCCAGATGTGTATCACCACAGGGCATGGTGCATTCTGCTGAATGAGTGAAAAAATGAATGAATGAATGAATGAATGAATGAAGGCAATCCCATGGCAGCATAGTAGGAGCACTGATCCGATGGTTTGGGGGAAGAAATGCAGCACCAAGTATCAGGACCCAAACAACCCCATGAGCTCCTGTACTTGTACCTGGTCCCAGGCAGTGGTGCTACTCGGGAGGCTAAAGAACCCTATGAAGCGCACAGCCTGACTGAAGGAAGTACATCACAGGGGCCAGGCTCTGAGGGCTTATAGCCTTGACCTACTTCCTATTCTCTCACTGCTTCCTGTATGAAGGGAAAAATGTGATCTCTCAACTTCCTGCTCCTGCTGACACGCCATGTATTTCCTGTGATTATAGACTCTCTAGCTCTCTGGGACTGTAAACTAAATTAAACCCTTTATTCTTTGAGTGGCTTTTTGCTCACGGTATTTCATCTCAGCAACAGTAAAGGAGCCAGTACAGATACGGAACGTCCGGGTTGCCGCCCCCATGTTCTCCCACGTGTTCTCCCACACATGTCACATTCCTTCTTCACTTCCTTCTTCCTGGGTCCTCCCTAGAGCGTAACTTCCCTTTGACGTTTGTACCCTTTCCCGTGTCCTCTGTTCCATGGGATCTAGTGCCAATGTGCCTGCTTGTCCTATGCCTTCTCTTTCACAGGCCTCCTCTTCAATGTGTGCTCCCTCACAGTGCCCCCTTACCATCGCCCTTCTTTCTGCCTTTTCTTCCGTGTTGTACATCCTCCACTTGCCATTCTCCTTTTCTGTTCGTCCTGAGTCCCTCCCTTCCATCCATGTCTTTCTATCCTCCCTGTGGACCAGGCTTCTCTCTGCCTTACTGGACCACCTCCTTCCTCACCTCCTGTGGTCCAGGTGGGAATGATGCTCTCGATGATTCAGGCCAATGGCCGCAGGCATCTCTTGTCTTATGAGAGCAGGGGCCCTGAGGGTAAAGAACAGCCACTCTATCTAAGGAACACTTGCACACTTTTGTTTCTTCACTCAGCAGAGCCACCAGGTTTTGCCTAAGCAATTCCAGTGAGCAATCCCACAACATCTTTGACAATTTATGTAATTTCTGTCATTGTCACCCTGATATTCCTAAGTCATACATGATTCAAGGATAGCCAATTAAGTTGCAGGAGGCTTCCTGGATAGCTCCCCAGAAACTGTGGCTTGTTGTATGGTCACTGCTTTGAGACCAGAAGACCCTGGACACCAATAGGTCTGTCCTAGAGTGCTATTCACCCATGCTTCGTCATTGGGAGCTCTCTTCTGGGTGCTTGTCTGTAGTCTCCCACCTGCCAGGACCCATTCCCCCTGGGAGTGGGGATAAGACACAGCAGCAGTGCTCTGAAATTCTACCAGAGCAGGAGTACAATGATAAGTTTGCTGTACTTCCCATAAAAGTTGACATGTAGGGATCTGACACTGCTTGACAGATCTCCCCTGGAAATCCTTTCTCTGGTTCTCTCTCTTTCTCAAGTAGAATCCTCCCACGGCACTGTCAGACAGACTTGCTTCCTTGTCCCCCACTTTGGGCAGTTCTGAAGTCTCAGTTGAGAGACTGAGAAAGACTGAAACAAAGAAGGGAATATGGGAAGCAGAGATGAGCAAGTGATGGGAAGGTGGGATGCTGAGTGTTGGACCAGGTCCTTTCTGAGGATACTTGGGCAGGGAAGGCGCTGGGGAGTGATTCAGGTGGATGGTCCACCTAACCAGCTGAAGTCATTAGGGATGGAGAATGGTGAAAGAATGAGCCCATGGAGTCTGGGCTTCCAGAGCCAGAGGCATCACCAGACCTTTGTCTGCCAGGTCACATGGGACTAGTGTTAGAGTACAAGGCAGAGGACTCAAAGCTGACCACCCCACTGCAGGACCCAAGTCAGACAGAGGCTGGCAGGAACAACTAGGATGTGTTCCTCTTTTTTCTCCAGTGCAAGCCCCAGCATCTTTCCCCAGCAGGTTGACCCTGTAGAGTGAATCCCTTGGGTACTGTATGGACCTGTCAATTAAAAAGCTGTTGGCCTATTATCTTAGGCAAGAGATAGGAAGTGGGAGTTCCAACAGAGAGGGAGGATTCTGGGATAGTGTCAGGCTTATGTCCTAGGCATTTATTCATAAATAGTAAGTTTCAGAGTTGTTATTTCGGGAACTTGGGCCTGTGTGGGAAAGCCTATGGTTACAGGATTCACCAGTCCACTTCTGCTTCCTGCTACCACAGCTGCCATATTGCCTCTGATCGTCCCTTTACCTTACATCTTCAGGACTCTCAACTTCTCTCAGCAGCCCCCTACCTCAACACTTCCTCCTTTCCTGACTTCTCAGTCTCTATAGCACAGATCTAATTCTCAAGAGAGGACTAACGGACCAGCAACTGTACAGCAATGTGGACAATCAGGGCATGGACATCAGACTTCTCTGTGGTTTCTGGAACTCACTAGAAAATGCTCCAGAGGCAATGTGGGCTCTGGGAAGGAGCAACCTATCGCCCCACAATGAGTTCTGGGGACAATGAGATCTAGGGGAAATCTTTTGGGGACACTAAGAACCTGGGAGAAGCAACTAGCAACTGTTTAACAAAAGTGCTTTGAAAATCAATGGGAGCCAAGCTTCTGAGGTGTCCAAGGGGCCAAATCTGTCACACTGATCCTCAGAGAATCTCATCCCATGGGCCCAGAAACAGGGTCTGGGCTGGGGCCTCTGTCCCTCCAAATGGTACACTCTCACTATAATGGGGAAATGATATTGTGAAAACTGGGGGATGAGAAGGGAAGCAGTGCATTATGGGGTTGGGCTCAGTGTCACCTATAAAGATGCTTCTGTGCTTAGCCCTTGTAAGATAATTCTTGGCCATATTAAGATGGATTTTAAGATTAAAATCATTTCCCAACATGATGACATTTTTTAAGGTGGTGACCATCCTATGACCCTGACCCTCCTCCCGGAAGGACCGCTCTGAGCAAGGCAAGGAGCAGCTCTGGGAAACAGCAGGCCTGCCATGGTGTTCTAATCAGCCCTTCTCTCCCCTCCATCCACCTAAATTCTCAACAGAGTCTGGCTTATGTGGACCATGCTGGCTCAAACTTAAGATTCTCCTGTCTCAGCTTCCCAGTGCCGGGATCATATTCCTACCCCATTTTGCCTGATTGAATCTTACTAGACACATATACTGAATTTTCAATATTTGCACTTCCCATTGCCCTTAATCTTGTATGCATGACATGCACACGTTTGTTTGTTCCTTCTGTGATTGGGATGGATGGCGAATATTCTGCTTCTGGGCAGACCCTGTCCACTTGCTTACACATACAAATCCCTTCAGACTAGGAGCCCTGGAAAGAGGCTGTGACCAGAATCTCAGGAATGATTGGTGATCCTCCACTCTTGTTACAAAGTCCACTCACCCAGGCTGGTAGCCTCTGGAGTTGGACTCTTCCACTGCAATGACAATTGCATCCCCAGAGCAGTAACCTTGGGTCACAGAAAAGACATCATGTGGAGGAACAGGGCTGGAGTACTCAGTGCACTCAGTACTGACCGGGAGGTAACAGTACTCGTGCCTGCTGGGGTAAGGTGAGTATGCAGAGGAAGTGCTGTGGGCAAAACAGGCTGCTCCAAGTGAGAGAACTTTCTAGAAGCTGTCAGCATCACACCTGTGTGTGTGTGTGTGTGTGTGTGTGTGTCTGTTTAGGGAGGATGATCCTTGTATGTTTTTACTTTCATGTTTAATAAAAATAATTTTCTTTGGTAATTTCATTTATCGCTTTGACCCCACTGCCCTCTTCCTCTCTCACTGAAACCTTTCATTTTCCCAACAACCCCCTCCTACTCTGATGACTTATCTTTTGACCCTCCGAGTTTAATCATGGTTGTTTGCATTAGCATGGGAGGGAGGTTATTAGCTGGCAACTTCTCAGGGACTACACAACTGAAAAAAGTGACAGTCCTCCCCTAGCACCTGTTAACTACCCATAGTTCCCCAACCAGGGGCGGAGCCTCATAAGCTCCTCCCCCAGGCATTATCCCATAGTTCCCCACTGAAGGGTGGAGCCTCATGAGCCCCTCCCCCATGCATGATGACCCTGTGGCCAGTCACAGCCTCAGCGAGTCTGTGAATGCAGTGGCCTTATCCAGAAGACACTTTCATCTGACTGCTCTCCAGCTTTTCGTTTTATCAATTCCTTCCATCTCGATCTGTTCTGAGAGGTTCCCTGGACTTTGTTAGGGGTGACATGGATGTCCCACTGGGGACCCTGCACTCCACAGCCACTGTTCACATGTTGGATCCCAGAGTCTTTATTCTTGACCCAAGCCTGTCCAAAGTCATTGCCCCTGGACCTCTTATCCCTCCTCTTGCTTCCTCCTATGCTCAGCGCATCCTCTCATTCCCTCCTCACCCTTCCTGTCCTCTGGTTCACTCACTCTAAGAGCAGATCTTCCCTGTACCTAAGGGAAAACTGAGCAGGTGATGAGGCCAAGAATAAATGTGGCTAAGAGAGAAAGATCTGTGGCTCCTATTTGGTCCCCAACTCCAGGTTTTTACCCTGCAAAAAAGTACCCCAGGTGAGCCATGCTTTCTTGGAATAGGAGTTCTCAGCCTTTGGCATGTTTTAAGGCACACTGAAAGATTTCTGGGGCAGGAGATGCGGCCAGTGTTTGCCAAACTTAGTTGGATTTCTTTCTTCCGGTGACCATCTTGCAGATTGATGTTCATTGGAACAGGCCTTAGGAAATACTGTGCCATGTGACATTCCTGAGCCAGTATGAGAAGCCACCTGGTCCCCTTCTGAACTGCCTGCCCAGGAGATGCACCACCAGACTGGGCCACTCTTCTGGAAGCAGGAGCCTTTAAAATCAAATGGGGGGGGGGGGGGGGGGGGGGGATGGGGGGATCTGGGGACCCAGGAGAGATAGCACAGAACAGATTCAAAGTAACAACATGCTTGCTTTCAGCATTGTTTCGTTCCAAAACTCCACATTTAATGAAATATTTCAGGATGGGAAGGGACAGGCAAGAAGCAATGTTTGTCTTCCCTGCCACACTTCAGCCCAGAGCAAATTAAGCCAGCAGCTTCTAGACAGGAGACAATGATGAGCAGCCCAGCAAGCTCTCGGGCTGGCTGTGGGAGAGCCGGCCCAGCTGCAGCAATAAAACCTGAGCAGGGCCAGCCAAGCTCTGGAACAAATACCTCCTAGCTGTTCTTTTCCTGAGTCTGCCATGCACAGGCTCTTCCTATTATTTTGATCTGGGGAGGCTGAGAACTGGTATTTTCTCACCTTTGTAATATGAGAAACAAGTTAATTAAAATCAATCCCCAACTCCGTTCTCAGACGGCTCTGTTTCAGCTACGGCTCTGCCGACAGTGTGTTTGGATAACGGCGTGTGCAACGAAGGTGGTTATTCAGAGACACTGGTAATTACATTAATTTAGGAGGCATTAGCTAAGCCGAGCAATTAATTACAAGGTGCACAGCCTTCAGATAGCTGGAAGAAACAGGTAGAAATGCTACCTCTTTTTAATCGAGGTCTAGTCTCTTGTAACATTCTACTAACCAAAACCCTGTCTGTGGTTCTTGTCCTGCTTGGGTTTCTATTGCTGGGATAAACATCCTGACCAGAAGCAACTCTGGGATCAAAGGGTTTGTTGGGTTTACAGGTTACAGTCTATCATCAGAGAAGTCAGCACAGCATCTCCAGGTAGGATGCAGGAAGCAGCACAGGGACCATGAAGGAACGCTGCTTACTAACTTGCTCCCAGTGGCTTGCTTAGCCTGATTTCTCGTACAACCCAAGGCCAAGGCCATCAGTCTGGAGGTGGCACTGCCCACATGGATCACAATGAAGAAATGCCCTACAGGTTTGCCTACCAGCCAGTCTGATGCGGACATTTTCACAATTGAGGTTCCCACTCCTCAGATTATTTCAATGGCTCTAGCTTATTTCAAGTTGATGGAAACTACCCGGCACATCCACTGATGTTTGAATGTTTATCATCCGGGACAAGCACGACGACGACCTGGAAGGTCCTTCCAAACCCTAAAGCAGACGTTAGAAAGTTGTTTTTACAGAACTTAAGAGAGTTTTGTTGGACTCAGACTTTCTGAGAGCTGATCATTGGAGTTTGTTTTGTCATGTTTTGCTTTTTTGACACAGGGTTTCTCTGTGTAGCCCTGGTTATCTTGGGACTACTGCTATAGACCAGGCTGTCCTCAGACTCAGAGATTTGCCTGCCTCTTCCTCCTGAGTGCTAGGATTTAAAAACATGCACACCACCACCACCTAGCCCTGAGTGCTGGTCATTTGTAAGGAATCCTTGTAATATTACATCTCATGGAATCAGAATTTCTAGTTAAATAATTTTTATCCAACTTCCCCTTTCAGGAACTATTCTGACACAGAAATGCTCTCCTTCCTTCTTTTCTTCACTATAGACACACACTGAGAAATGGATGTACATCTTCCCTCTAAGTACAAAGACCATATGTGAGTGCATACATATGTCAAAAGATTTTAAAATGAGAAAGCAACCGACATGGGGCTCACAGCATACCAGGTCTCGGGATGAAGAAAACATTGGAGTTTGAGGCCAGCTGGTGCTATGTCGAGAAAACCTCTGAAAAGTAAACAAAAGAACAAAGAAGTCAGATGAAGACATACCCTGGTTTTAAAATTTCAATACAAAATGACAGAAGTCTATCTGAGAAGGGGGTTGGGTGTCTGTGCCCACCCCCACCCCCCCACTGTCCATCTTCTTTATCCCACTTGCAGAGTCCTGTCCCAGGCCTTGGGGTCTAACTTGGCTGGCTTTTTTTTCTGGTTAGTTTCTGGGACATCTGATTGAGTGCAGAGCTCTGGGCAATTACCCTGAGAGTGCTTTAGGGAAAGTGTAGACCTGTTACTGGCCCATGATGACCTGCGTGCTATGATTTATGTAGGCCTCTGGCTGGGCTCTGGTTTCGGGAGGCCTGTAGGATACTATTAACAGCAGGGCTGCAGGGAAAATGTAGCACAAGAGAGTGGAGCTTGGCCAGCCCTCATGCCCCTGCCTCCAAAGCCTCAACTTCTGGATATCATGGCCCCAGGCCCCTGAGGAGGTAGGTTCCTGACATCCCATGAATGGAAAAACTGTCCATTCTCTCTACACTTGTAGGTGCTCTCTCAGAACCATTTAGACATCCCAGAGACATTCTGGTTTGAACTACATTGCTGTGGCTTCAACCTGACCATGGGTATAGAAGAGGTAATCCTTATTTTAATTAGCATCATCACATGGGAGGGCACTGTCGTAAAAGATGCAAATGATCAGAAGATGCTAGGAAAGAAAAGCTAGGCTTCATGCACAGCTGCTTCCTCTTTTTGCTTTGTGTGTTCAGATCACCTATGTGCATCTACTTAAGCCGGAGTTCTGCTCTGTTAGGACCAGGCTGCCCTATGCGATAAGCTTCAATGTTTTATACTATGCTATAGAAATTACTCAATGGTGGTATTTATAATTCCTCTTCCTTTTCCAGTATAGCATTCTAATTGCTTGTTATTTGGAGACAAGGTCTAATAGTCCACACTGGCTTTAAACTCAAGATCCTCTTGCTTTTGTTTTTAGATTGCCTCAGATTACAGATTACCACAACACTCAACTTGATAGTATCCCAATTATGCTATAGCCACATCATTTTATAAAGATCTCCTTGGGTGGCTGTGCAAGCAGATCACAAGACTTGGTCCCTAGAAGTGAAGTGTCTAGGTGTTAGGGAAATTGAATTATTCCTCTGTCAAACTTCATACATTGAAGTCCTTAACTCCTAGCATGCCAGGATGTGGACTTCTTTGGAAAGACAGATGTTGTAAACATCATTAGTTAAGGTGAGGCTGCTATGATGGGGTTTACTCCAATTTGATCTGCTTTTATTGGTGTCTTTTACAAAAAGGGGAAAGAGTTTGTATTGAGCTTTGTTCACAGAGAGAGGACAAGAGCCTGCAGGGGCTGGGGTGACATACCAAGATACCTGAGAAGCTAGGGAGAGGCCGATGTGAATTCCCTGCTCTTAGTGGGAACTACACTTCCAGCACATCTTTCTTCCAGGACTGGGAGGCAATAAATGCTAATTTCTTAAAGCATTCCACTGTCTTGCTGTCAGAGAAGCTCTAACTAACACGGTGTCTGCAGCTAAGCTGGTGTGGAGTACTGCCTGTCTCCCTGATAGACACTGACAGCCCTCTGGCCATCAGTGTGAGGAGCCTGGGGCTAAGGATGGAGCTCAATGGTGGAGCATGTGTCTACTTACTGGGTCATTCTCAACACAGGAAAGAAGGAAAACCCACCTAGCTTGTTACCTTCTTGGTCTCAGTTAGTTCTGGACCAAGTCTGCCCCAATTTTCCTTCTACCCACTTGAGTTTCTGAGCAATAGAATCCAGCTTGTTAGAGTAAGCATGGTAAACCACCATATAGTGTGTTTGCCTTACAGGAACCAAAGAAGGTGGGCAGATGGCGGTGGGAAGACTCAGAGAATGGACAGCTTATTCCTGTGGTGACCTGTGGTAAAGTGGACCCATTGGACACCAGAACCCTCTCTCCTTGGTCACTTGATGGCTCAGTGACCCAGAGCCTCAGCTTTGAGTCAGGGTCTATGAGGGCCACACTTTACCTCACCCCTCTGAATTCCACTTTCCTTTTAAAAGGGCTGGACTTCTTTGGAAAGGTAGATGTCGTAAACATAATTAGTTAAGATGAAGCTGATATGGTGGGGTTTACTCCGGTTTTATTGGTGCCTTTTACAAAATGGGAAGGAGTTTGTACTCAGAGTTGTTCACAGAGAGAAGGCTATATGAAGCACATTTCTGAGAGCACACCCTGGTCAGGACTCTGTGTTAATCTCAACTCAACAAATGTGAATGGTCCTTTCCACCATGACCCCAGATATATATTTGCCTAGCATGACTTTGTAAAATAATGAAGATTAACAACAACAAAGGCATTTTTAAATGGGTAATGGTCACCATGACAGGCTTAGTGCAGAGAGCTCAGGAGTATGGGCATGTCTGTGATGTGTTTGGAGAGAATGGCAGAGGGGTAACCAGCCCCAGAGTCAGGCATAGTGTAACAGAGGTGAGAGCTGCTATGCATGCCCTCTTCCTGCTCAACTCCAAACCGTGAGTCACGAAACAGTTAGGGTTGGAAGGCTAAACTTAGCCCCAAAGGAAACTAGTCCCTATGTGGACATCCAGGGCCATAGAAACATCAGTGGGAGCGAGTGCATATGGCAACGGTATCCAAGTCAAGGTGGAGGTTGAAGGTTGGAGAACATAGTATCAACTTTACAAGGTGCAATTGGCTTGATTTTCTGATGAATCACTGGGAAGAGAAACAGTGTAACCCAAGGCCACCTGGCTGCAAGTGACCAAGGCCAGTATCAATTGGCTCAAGCAATGCAGAGATTCCTGGTCTTTGTCATCTAGTCTCTTTCCACCTTTCTTGTCACCTCTGCTTTCTTCTGTGCCACCACATTCAGGCAGGCTCTTTCTACTACGGTGGAAATATGTTCCCTAAAGTCTTATTTATATTTTCCTCTGGGTCATCCAGATGGAAACCATAATTTATTTTCTCGAAATAACCCAATATATAACTGATAATAACATTTTATTGAGTCAGTCTAGATCATGTACCCAGTTCTGAATCAATCACTATGACCCTGAAGATGGAATTATTCTTCATGACTAGGCCTGAAACACACAGTTCACCAGACCTGGAGAGATTGTTCTGCTCAGTGTAATCATATGATCCAAGAGTTGGGGAGCATTTCATGGTCAGGGGCTCCTTAATAACAGTCCCTCTTTTCTCTGCTTGAGACCAGGACAACTGGGGAGGGGGGCGGTAGTGGTTAGGCAATGGGAATGAATCCAATGATGACTATAAACTAGGTTTGAAGCAGGTAGCTTCATTATTAAGTAACAAATATACAAATATCCAAACCTCAGAAACTAGCCATGTATGGTGTCACAAGTCTTTAGTGTATAATGCCAGCCCCCAGGACACAAAGGAGCAAGAATTTATGGTCAGGTGGGATAGCAGGCTGAGCGGATGTAATTCAGCTCCTGCTCCAAGAAGCCTGTACTAGATCGGACACTGCACACTACTCAATCCTTGAGAAAAGAGGAAAAAGAAGAGCCTCACCCCTGTGGAAGCTTCTGTCCTTGGATGCACAGAAAGGAGGGGCTAAGGGCTGCATCCACTTGCCTAGTGGCAGAGGGGCAATTCCCCAACCCAAATCAAAGTAATACCTCACGAGAAAGCAACAGTCTCAGAGCCGTGAAAACGAGAGCACTGTGCCATAAGCATGAGAATATAATGTCTTCCCTGTCCTTCCCTATGACTGCAAGGTCATTCGTCTGCAGTGACATCGAGGTGTACATGTGATTGAAAAAAACAAATATACAATAGTCACATATATACATGATATATACATATATATAATATATCATATAATTATATATACTGTATACTATATACTATATATGTATTATATAGTTATATAATTGTGTATTTATATTTTATATATATTATATAAATGTATGATTAATTATAATTAATAATATAGTATGTGTTGATAATATGATGTGCTAAATATGACATATTATATAATAATATTATGCACATACTCATTATATATACAACTATATATTCTAGTCCAAATTGGAACCTGTCAAGGTTCAAGACCATTTATAAGATCCTTTGTAGGAGGTGGAGGTCAAGAGGCAAAACAGGCCTCCAGCCTGGGCCAAGAGACTCCTAAATGTGACTCGGATATGTCCAGGCCTGGGCACTCCTAAGGCCTTTGTTTACAATTGAACCCCAACCTGGCTATCTCAGGCAGTCGAGGAGATGAGGGAGACTAGAGAAAGTGGACCTACCTTGCTCATGAACAAGTGAGCAAGTTTGGCACCCTGAATGATCTTAGATGGTAGCCGTCAACCTAACATTCACTTCTGCATTGCCTGGCTTTGCTACTGGCCAAAATATATCCCTGGGTTTTCTTAGGAGATTTAAGATTAAACTGGAAGTATTCTTCTATTGCAGCCTGTGCTTTCTAGAAAGAGGGACGAATATTCTTTGCCAAGGCCTCCCATCTCCCCAAAGACAGAGGGATATAGATGTTCCCTCTGGCTAGGAGACAGAGTGAGAAGAAATCATTTTTTAGCACCTGTCCAAATTGTGGTAGACTATATTAGATGATTTAACTTTGTAGTTTAGCCTACGTTTGAGTTTGCTCTAAGATTTACAGCAAAGCTGTAAAGATGAGTCATAGTGGTTCCTTTGCCCAAATAAGGGTAGAGATGACTACACTTGCAGCTATGCCTTCCCTCGTGGGTCAGTGGCAGACATGGCTAATCAATTAATGATGCTGTTTCCCACTGACCCTAGACATGGGCTCGGAAGCTTCACCATAGCCCTGCAGGCTATCTGAGCTAGTGCATCAGATGAAAAGCATTCGCTCTTCCTGCCAAATCAAGAGGACAACCTGGGAAGAAGAAGAAGAAAACAGAAAAGAAGACAGACAACATTAGGTGCCTGGAAGGATAAAAAAAACAAAAAACACAGACACGGAGAGTTATGGGCTCTGCCAAGAAGACGGTTCTGAGAGACAAGTGAAAGCAAATAAGCTTGGGGGATATAAAAGCTGCAGACAGGCTGTGACTCTGGCAACCAAAACGAAAGTATTCATAGGACTCTTACCACGTGGACTGTGACTCTTTAATTCTGTAAACAAGCTGGGCAGAGAGCTCTGCTAAGGGGCCAGAGACAGCCAGAGATGTTGGGAGGATAAACAGAGCTGTCTGACCTCAGCTCAATGACTAAGGAAACAGACCCGTACACATGACCATTCCTTTCTGATAACACAAGTAGTAGTAGTTAACATCTGAGAGGCCAATGTGTGTCAGACGCTGTGCAGTGTTTCTTCGTGTACTCATATAGTACCCGGGGTTTTTATTATCCTGTTTTAAACATGCCACATTGAAGGCTCATGCATGCTAAGTAATTTATCAAGATCAAGCAGAATACAAAGTGATCAGTATTTGGCCCCAGGCAGCAGCCTAGTGCTTCTCAAAGTCAACTGTGTATCTATAGTAGAACCCTATAAACAGGAGAGAGAAGCTGGCCCAAGCTCTTCCCTGTCTGAGGAATTTCTATTTTTATACATTTATTATTTGCTTATTATTTACTTATTCATTCACTCCAATTACTTATCCAGCAAGTCTTTATTGTGATCCACTGTGTGTCAAGAACTTGGTAGGCATTGGAGGTGGCAGATAAGCAACACAGGACTCTGAACTCACAAAGTCTTCCTGGCTATTACAGCTGGGTATGAATGTCCCAAGACCCCTGTATTGAAAGCAGATGCAGCCATGTTTAGTTGAGATCGTGCCTTGAGAAACTGTTAGAGAACTAACCTCATCAACTGATTAACTCTCTGATGAGTTCATAGCTGAATGGACTATTTGGATGTTGCATTTAGTTACAGGAAGTAGGTCACTGGTGGGGGGCTTACTCTTCTCCCTCTGTTTGTTTCCTGACTGCAATGGAGAAGTAGCCTCTTCTACCACATACTTCTACCATCATGAAGTAATTCCTTATCATGGCCTAGCACACTGGAGCCAGACAACCATGAATAAGCCTCTGAAACTTTTGATTCTAAACAAACCTTTTCTTCTTTAGGTTTCTCTTCTCAGGTGTTTTGTTATGGCAATACACTAATTCCCTCACTATAGTGGAAAGACTTGACAGCTGGGATAACTGGGGAGATAAGATTGGGATTGAGAAAAAGAGTAAAACCAGAGGTGAATGGGGCTCAGCATGCCCAGCCAGGAACTCAGCAGTCAACCCAGCCTATCTTCCCTTGGTGGGGTTCATGGTATAGCCCATTGGAGTTAATGATGAAAACTAAATTGCTTTGCTGGTCAGAAGGGTTCCTGTGTTCCTGTAGTTCTGATCTACAGTCCAGGCTAAGGGACACTTAAGAGTGAGAAGGGTTGACAAGTGCCTTTATATGACAGATTTCTGCTACCAAGTCTAGCATGTAGGGGGTGAAGCATCAGATTTCTATGAGGTCATGTGGATCCCGCACTTGAGCACTTTTTGGAAGACCTAACAAGGAAGTCCTTGGCAACTGCACAGAGTCTAGCCCGAGGAGACAGGCCAGAAGTGGGACCAAGGAAACACCGTGCATGCCCCAGCACAATAGTTGTTTGGGTTTATTTCAAACACTATTTTAAGGATCTGGTTCAAAAGCTTCAGACCATTTTCAAGTTCATTACAAGTTCAAATTGGCTCAATGGGTATTAAGGGTCTTCTGCTGATGTTGGAGAAAATGGAAAATTACCTTGGCTTGGTTCATAAATCTAAGGAGAGAGAAGGGGGTGGAAACTGACTTGGTTTGAGTGCAGTTTGGGCTTTTGCAGGTGAGCAAGTTGTTTTACTTCACTGATTCATAGGTTCAAGCTCCAGGGACAGCATTAATGAGCAACATCAGTCCAGTTGTCCTCCAGACTGGGAGGCTACAACAGCTCAATTGCCTGAACTCCCAGACTGAGGTACATTCTGTGGAAGGTGAGTAAGGTTCCCAGGGAAGAGAAAAACAATCTCCAGCCCCCAGAGAACCCTCCCCAATGACTGAGCAACTCCTGGATCCCAGGAGCCTGGAGGATAAATGAAGCATGCTTACAAATGTCTCTTAGTGGAAGGTCAGTGGAGACAGTTACAAAATGGAGCCCAGAAATGCAAAAGGTGAAAACCAGGGGCCTAGGAACCCCAGAGGCTAACTTGGACAGATGACAAAAGAGAGTTGTATGCTGACCTTCTGGTCCATTGACAACTGATCATGTTAGCCGGTAACTGACGACATCTTCCAGAGCCAGAGAGTGGTCCTTCAGAAAGGAGGATGAGATGGAACCAGTCCTGGGCAAGGACAATGGACTTAAATTAAGTCCATCTTTCTCTCCCTGTTTATTAAATCTGGATGCTCACTCTCTCCCCTCCTAAGGACTCCCTACTGACCCGAAGGAGGATGTGTGTGTATACGTGTGAGGTGTGAGGGTGTGTGTGTGTGTGTGTGTGTGTGTGTGTGAGAGAGAGAGAGAGAGAGAGAGAGAGAGAGAGAGAGAGAGAGAGAGAGAGAAAGGAAGGGCCATCAGGAAGACTTTCAGCACTCTGAGAGCCCTGGAGGCTGAAGGACTGCTCTTGCCTTGCTCTGGCCCTATAGTGTGGCACTGAGGTACATCTGATGACAGAAATGTGCTGCCCCTCCTGTCTGAAGCTGCCTCACCCAGTTTCCTCATTCATAGAGCAGAGATGGCCTTTGAGGTACTTGCCTCCATCTTGCTAATGTAGTTTCCATCAATGTTTGTATTGTTGTCTGTGGTCTGTCTCCCCAGTGAGTACTTAAACACCTAAAACCAGGAAACAGGCAGGGGAGGGAGGTTCGGGTGGAGGGGGTGGGGGTGAAAGGAGGTGGGAGGATGGAGGGGGGCTTCTGTGGCTTCTTTGTTGTTTCATCTCAAAGACAGAGCAGGGCTACAACTCTTAAAATGTTCAAAACTTGCTCAACTAAAGGAAACAAACAGGTAAGTAAAGAATCCAGAAGTGGGTTGGGAGGGAGAGCAGCCATCAATGTTTTAGGCAGGCAGAGGAAAAATAATCTGGGGTCCAAGCTGTTACAGTCACCTGATATGGCCCCCAATGACATGGGGCTCAGAGAGAGAGAGAGAGAGAGAGAGAGAGAGAGAGAGAGAGAGAGAGGAGGGAGGAGTGGGAGGGAACTTAGGAAGCAGGATATCTTACAAACTGCTAGAGGCATAGACAAGCAAAAGAAGAATGATGGGCTGCAGAGGAAGGGAAAGTGGGGGCTGTGTAAGACCATCTACAGACTTAAGAGTGAGGGACAATGTCACTGTGCTAAGACAATCTACTCCTGTAGCATGCATGAGTCAACCTTCTAGAACCTTGGTCTTCTTGTCTGTCCAATGGGATAAGAACTCTGCCTCAGGCTGTGGTAAGAGTTAGAGGGACAGTGTGGGGTGCCGTTTGGATAGAGCCTGGGCTTTCCTTTCAGAGGCTATAACTCTAAACCACCTACCTCAGAAGCTTCTCATGTCCTCACCCTGCATAAACATCTTTCCTTGGAAAGTGACTTAAATAAGGAGGAGACTGAGAAATGGCTTTGCTTGGAAATGCAGGGTACCTTCTGGTCCATCTGATACTACACAGGTTGGACTTTGAATAAAAGTAGCATCTAGCCTACTTCAAGGGTTGACAACTCCAGAGGGAATTTTTACCATAAGCCCAGGGAAAGATCCCTGGCTGGACCTCCATTGTACTACTGATCTCAAGGCAGGCTGTGGTGCCAGCCTTCAGAGAAGCAGTGCATGAGACATTGCTGTCCTCTGCCTTTCGTGTCATGGAAGCCAACCTCCTTCTAGACCCAGGAGAAGCCAATGCCCCAGGCTGGAGGATGATGGCGAGGAAGTGTGTGTTTTCATGGACTAGAAAGCCTGGGAGAGAAACTGGAGAGTGACTCTGGCAACCTGCCTGGGACTGGCAAGTGGCAAACGATCCCATGGTGCCCCAGCTGAAGACTTCATAGCTGTCTGGAGACAGTTTCATCTTGGTCTCCAGCAGGTGGTCTGGGAGCTTCTTCTGCCTGGGACCAGTGTGGGGTCAGATGTTCAAGAGTTTGCTACCAATGGTGTAAGCTGAAGCTAGGCCTTAAGTTTTCAAAAAAGAAAAAGAAAAAAGAAAGAAAGAAGGAAAGAAGGAAAGAAGGGAAGAGGGAAAGAAAGAAAGAAAGAAAGAAGAAAGAAAGAAAGAAAGAAAGAAAGAAAGAAAGAAAGAAAGAAAGAAAGACCATTAAGCGTCTATAAATTCTCACTAAAAAGACATGTCATTCCCGGACTAGGCATTTAGAAATATTTTCCAAAGTCATAGATAATTTTAATTATTCAAGTGCTTCCTTGTTTGAGGGAACTTTTAGAGTATAGGAAGCTCCTCATCTGGTCCTAAGGGGTCTGGGACTGGACGGTTGGCATATAAGAACGTATCCCTGGGGTCCTAAGGGGTCTGGGACTGGACGGTTGGCATATAAGAACGTATCCCTGCATCTCAAGATACTGCTTATCACTCTTCTACTCCTCCAAGAACATTCATCCTGTCCCCTGATTGGTGGGAATTCTATCTGCTGATTTCTTCTGACATGTGACCTCTTAGACCTTCCAGAAACTTAGCTATGTGGTAGCTTTGCCTGCTTTTCAGTTGAAGTCTCACACTGCAACCACCAAGACACTGAATGAAGACTTGGGGCCTGGTACTCTGCCACTTTCGGTCAGTATGATCTTGGACATGTCTGCCTTAGCTTCCACCTCTATAAAACTGGAATAGCAATTGTTTCCTGTCATAAAGGCAGTATGAGGGATCTATGAATGAATTCCTGAGAAACATTCAGACTAGTACCTGGCAACAGAACACTGAAAAACATCAACTCCTATAAAACCCATTAGGAATGCAAACTCCTACAGGCCAGATGGGTTGCAAAAACCTTTGACGCAGGCACAGAATATTACAAGGGGAATTTGGGGGCTAATGTCATATGAGAGAGTACATAGCTGACCAATTTATTTGAGTGCAATTTAAAGAGAAAAGCCACTATGCAAGGATCTGCCAATCACCTTCAAGAGAAAGCAAGACTGCTTGGCTCAGTGAAGACTGAATGTATATTTGCAGCATATTTACTTTTGCCCAATTGGGTATGGACAGAGTCTGGGGAAAGGAAAAATGGGATATGTCATAGTGCTGATAGAGCTAGGGAAGGGACTGTGGCTAAGGGCAGTCTTTTGAGGAAGAGTGGGACCAGGCAGCCCATATTTTTATACCTTCTTTTGCTGTATTCTCAGCAAAGGTGCAGGGAAGCCCTGAGCCAGCCAGCCAGCCAGCCAGCCAGCCAGCCAGCCAGCCAGCCAGCCAGCCAGCCACATCACATTTCCTATAAACACATGCACATGTCTGCTTATCTGTCATCTATCTATCTATCTATCTATCTATCTATCTATCTATCTATCTATCTATCTATCTATCTCTATCATCTATCTACTGTATGCCTGTATGTCTATCATAGATCTATCACCTATCTACTATCTGTCTATCATCTATCCATCTATCATCTCTCATCTGTCTATTATCTATCTCTGCTTCTGTAAATATGATAAAGGTAACCAAATCAAAGTAGAATGATTTTTAGCTTTCATAAATTCCTTGAATCCCAGTGAAGGAAAAGACCCCAGGAGTCATCATCTCTTTCTTCTCCTTCTCCTCCTCCCCCTTCTCCTTCTCCCTCTCCTTCTCTTCCTCCCCCTTCTCCTTTTCTTCTCCTCCTCCTCTTTCTTCTCCTCCTTCTAAGATGCTTTTCCATATTCCACTTCATCTCAAACTAATCTCCACTACATGAGCATGTTCATTCTTGTTACCACCCAGTGCAGCAGCAGCCAGGGAAATTCTTGAACCTGCAAACCTAAACCAGCCCACTGTTGAGAAAAAGAAGGGGTGACTGAGAACAGAGAGATGAAATAGAAATGTCTATCCTAGGGAGAGCATCCTTGCTGGAGAACACAATATGAAAAAAAAAAAAGACAAACAAAACACCTCCAGATTTCAAATTCAAATAAACAAGTCTCACCTGGCTCTTCTACCAATGATCTTAATGCCAGCCTCAAGCATAAAGAAAAAGCACCAATACCAGTGGGAGCTTGGAGGTCAAGGGAACCTGGGTGTGACCCAGCCATTCTCTTACAGTGAAACTGCAAACTACTCAACCTTTCTCTTTCCTGTCTATAAAATGGGTGTCATCACACTTCCTGCCTGCCGTGGTCATGAGGAAGGAGCAATAAACATGGACAGCAGCCCTTCTGACATTTAAGGCTAGACTCCAGCAGCAGGTTTTCTGGTTCCCAGGCTGAGCAGCATCCACTTCTTTAGCCACTTCTGGGTGGCATCACATCCAGAACCTGCAGATTATAGCAGCTTGTTTTTCCACTCGCCTACAACGTTTTCCTTTCTTGGGACAATGTACCTTGCTTTGCTTGGAGTGAACTGTCTCCCACTGAACATGGTTGAGATTCTGTCAGTCAAAAGTTCACTGATCACCATTCACCAGACTAAGCAGAGAGCAACAGTTGGGTCTCGTGTGACTAATCTGGAAATGTGGTCCAGCTTTTCCACCTCCTTCTGTTCCTTCACACACACACACACACACACACACACACACACACACACACACACAACTTTCCCTTCCTTTTTTCCTTAGCTTTCCAGGGATGGTATGAGGCACTAATAAATTCCATTTCTTTTTGCTAGAGTACATCCTCATTGTCACTGAAGAACAATAAGGAAATCCACTCTATATGGGAAACTTGGGTTCGTGGAAGGCCATGAATATCCCCATGGGTAAGGTCAAGGTGCTGTCTTGGGTCTTAAGAGTGATAAAGTAGGGTAGGCAGCAGTGGTACATGCTTTTAATAGGGAGGCAGAAGCAGGCAGGTCTCTGAGTTCCAGGATTGCCAGGGCTACACAGAGAAACCCTGTCTTGAAAAAACAGAAAAGAAAAACAAAGAAGAAAGAAAGAGAGAGAGAGAGAGAGAGAGAGAGAGAGAGAGAGAGGGAGGGAGGGAGGGAGGAAGGAAGGAAGGAAGGAAGGAAGGAAGGAAGGAAGGAAGGAAAGAAAGAAAGATGAAAAAGAGAAAACTTTATAAGCAAAGGCTAAGCTGGGAGGAACTAGGAGGGAAACTCTATCAAAAGCCTCTGTGTGGCTGAGGAAGCCCCTGGAGGCGGTGGGATGGTAGGAAAGGTCTCTCCCAATGAGCCAGCTGGGCTGTATCCCCATCCACCATGCCTAGATTTGAGGGGACATTGGAAGGTTTTTCTTACTGGCAAAACTCCCAGGTTTTGAGGGAAAAGGGGAAAACAAATGCTAAAATTTGTTTCCTCAGAGTGTTCTGGACTCAATCCAGGCACACCCATAAAAGAAAAGTTGGCACTCACCCTCCAAAAATGAGGCTATGTATTTCTTTAAAATGCATCCATAATTCCTAATTGAATGTCTCTTTCAAAAATTCATGACATGAAAGACTGAATTATTAAGTAAATAAAATCATAAATGAGGACCATAACAGAGCTAATGGCTTCACTAAACAGCTTTCTATTGTGCTGGAGCTTTCAAACAACTCCCTGAAGGTCCAGTGTAGCTGTATCCATGTGTAAACTTCTAGAATGCTCCCTTTCTCCGACAAAAAAAAACATGGGACCTTTTGCCCTTCAAATCTTACTCTTTGTAGACTGAATTTTTCTTCCAATTAAGATAACTCAACAGCACAACTTCCTTTTTCATGAGACAATCAAACTTGGAGATGACCTCCCCTCTTACCCATGTCTCATTGGGCTGTCACTCAAGGTCCACTGGCATCAGTTTCTGCATCCCTGACAGCCTCTGACAGCTATGAGTCGATGCCAATCAGGCCCCCAAATCTGATTTTTCTCTTACCTAGTTTGATCAATGTTTTAGAAAGTTCAGCAGATTTCCTCTGCAATCTTTATATTGAAAGCTGAACCTCACAAACTGGGTGCCCTTATCTGCCTAGTTTCCCCAACCATGATGTATTCAACAAATATCTAGAGAGCCCAGCTCTGCATCTAACATCCAACAGGGTCAAGGGCATCCTGTGGCATATGGTAGATACCACCCATGGCCTACTGGAAAGGAAGCGTTAAGCAAAGAGGTTGCACAGATAAAACAGGAAAACAAATTTGAACTAGTAGTGTGGAAGAAATAAAATGAGCCTAAAAAGCAGTTGGTTAAATCTGTGGTCAGTGTGGGGACTTAAGAAGAGTCCTCATAGCAAAAGATATTTAGTTGGACTTTCCAGCAAATGGGAACTGGACAGGCAAGAGAAAGAAGTATGGGTAGGGCAAGTGTTCCTAGCAAGAGGAAATTCAATAAAAAGCTCTTAGGGAGAAAGGACTTGGCCCACTAGAGCACAGATTGTCAGCTAGTGTGCCTAGTCTAGAGGTGACCAAACCAAGATGGAAAGGAATAGGAGGTAACTTCTAATGGACATGGAATGGTGATTCAGCCAGGTTCTTGATAGACATGGAATGGTGATTCAGCCAGGCTCTTGATGGACATGGGATGGTGACTCAGCCAGGCTCCTGATGGACATGGAATGGTGACTCAGCCAGGCTCTTGATGGACATGGAATGGTGACTCAGCCAGGCTCTTGATGGACATGGGATGGTGACTCAGCCAGGCTCCTGATGGACATGGAATGGTGACTCAGCCAGACTCCTGATGGACATGGAATGGTGACTCAGCTAGGCTCTTGATAGACATGGAATGGTGACTCAACCAGGCTCTTGATGGACATGGGATGGTGATTCAGCCAAGCTCTTGATGGACATGGATTGGTGACTCAGCCAGGCTCTTGATGGACATGAGATGGTGGCTCAGCTATGTTCCTCAGATGGATATAGTCAGACTCCTCTGAGAAGGGAACCTCCAATCCCCTTGAAGAATGGGTACCGGCAAACATAGAGGTACAGTGTGAACTGTTGTGATCTGTGGTCTGGAAGTCAAGGTCCCAGCTCTTGCAAAAACCCTTAGAAGGGTATTGTAGAGGTGTTATAGGAATGAAGTGGGTAAAGTGTGACTTTAAGTGTGGCATAAAGGAAGCACTCTCATTAACTATGGTCCTAACTCTATCAGTGACACTTTTCTTGTGTTACAGTCTCATAGTCTTGTCTGAGCTCTTTCTCATGCTGACTCCAAATGCCTGGCTGGTTTGTTGTGGTGGCTGGACCATTCCTTGATCCTGGCATTGACCCAATATCAGCTTGGTCCTAAAGATCTTCCTTCACTGTTAGATTCACGTGTTTGATTTTATCCACATGCAGTTCCTTGCTTGAGGGTCAAGAGTCTTTTTGGAAATCTGCAGGAGCAGAAAGCACTCATTACTGAGCCCATGGCCAGCACCCCAGCTCAGGCAGCCAGGCCTCCAGCCAGGATGGCCTCTGACTCTCTCTTCCCAGGGGATTAGCCCATCAGTAGCTAAAAGATGGTTGGTCCTGCTCAGGAGAAACCAAGGCCTGATCAAAGGAGCTCCAGGTTACCCCAGAAAGAGGGGGACTTAGGTGTTCCAGCTCTGAGCACCACAGCCATACATGAAGGTAGGGTCCGTCCTTTGTCCTTTAATATTTGATTCTAGTAAGCATTAGCTAAGTACTAAAGGCTCCGTCAGGGTGTTCTATTTGGAACCTTCCAACATTTAGTGGAATAGCTGAAGCCTCATCCCATATGGGGAAAAAAGGGGGTGTGAAATTATCTTCTTAGAATGGTTTACATGGCACAGCGTGAGAGAAAGAGAAACAGCAAAGATGGTTTACCCAGAGCACCTCAGGCTGAGAATTCCCCGAAACACAGAGGAGAGACAATGCTTCTACTGAGGTCATTTTTAAGAACATTATTGAAGCATAATCTATCTACAAAGGACGGCAAGTATCTATGTGTACCATGTAATGACTCTGAAAGACCGGCACTCACGATACAGATACAACAATCGCCATCTCTCGAAGGGTTCTTTGCTTTTGTTTTTCTGACTTTGTGTTGTGTGCGCGCACGAGCGTTTATGTGCAAAGAACACTTAACATACAATTTATCTTCTTTACAGATTTTGAAGTAGACATCACAGCTTTGCCGGTAGTAGGCTTACATCAGTTATCCAATTGTTCAGGGTTTTTTTTTTTTTCTTTGTTTCTTTAGGGAGATGTTTTTGTTCTGTTTTGCTTCTTTTGCTGTTAGCATTTGTTTGCCTGACTGATTTCTGTGCAAGGGATGGAACCCAGGGCCTCATGCATGCTGAGCAAGTATTCCACCACCACCCCAGCCACACCCCAGCTGGTGAACTGTCAAGTCTTCAATAGGATACTGAGTTGACCTTTTAAGAGCTGCTGCAGGGGACAGCATCCTCTGCTACTGCCTGGCAAGTGGCTTCCTTTGTGTATTCCTGGCAGATTGGTCCTGTTACTGTGGCGTTCACCAGTCTCATTTTATCTGTTCAGATGTGTCCCTCCCTTTAGATGCTAGTTGAGAACCGTGGAGAGAGATGGCATTCTTAGCCAGGACAGGTGGCCTCACCATTGTGTAAGTAGGGGTAGGGCTAACTTCAGATTCCCGATGTCTCAATACTGTTTCCTTGCCCGTTATGTCCCATCCAAACAGTGGTCCTTGGTCTGATTGTTACCTGGCTCCTGGGAAGAAACTGGGTCTGAGAAGCTCAGTGGCTACCCTAGAACACAAGCCTGGGGTACACAGTGGCTTTGAGTTCTTTCAAGGGAGACCCACACGCTCCTCACACGTAGCAGATGGATCTCTGTCACTGCCGAGTGTTTCTCTCCATTTTGCACATTACTGAAAACAAGGTCCAAAGAGCTGGCACCCTATTCATTAGGGAGCACGGTCAGGAGAAGACAGAATAGAGACATCTGCCTACACCTGGCAGCCCCCAAACTCCCAGGCCTGACTTTCTTCCTGAGTTACTTCCCTGTCCTCTGCCTGGGTCTCTCACTAACACAGGGGCATATTCATGTCTCTAGCTCCAACCACACCCCAACGGCCAGTCAAAAGACATCTGAAGCCTCTCTTCCCAGGGACACTGCAGTGGTAGTGGTGGGGTGGAGTGGTTGTCTCTTTGCTCACCTTGTCTGACACCTGCATGCCTTTCACTTTGCTCTGAAACTTGTGGGGGTGCCATCTGTCTCTCAGCCTGCAGTGTGTGTCTGGAGTCCTGCCGGTAGCCAAGGCATACTTTGCAGACTATGGACCTATGCCCCTGGGGCAGGTCTTCTCTGACTCTCTGGGCTCAGTGATAGATCTTTTGCTCAGCATGCATGAGGCCCTACTTTCAATTCACAATGCTAAGAAGACAAAAGAGATCCCCCCACATCTGGTACTGCTACCTCCAGACCCAAGTCCAGGGTTTGAGTTGGCCCACCCCACCCGACTTATGAACTTCCAGAATGAATGTATGAAGGGGCCAGTCCTGCAGAGCCAATGCTGCAGGGTCTCCATGACGAGGAGAAGTAACCCAATAGCTGAGAGAATCCCATGTTGATGTTGTAACAGAAGCCAGAGGCCTCAAACCAGACCAATGACTCACTGCAATGAACATTTGCAAGAAACGCTGTTTGGGCAAAAGGGTATACTGGGTGAATTTTTGGTTTGTTTTCTTTGGGCCAGGGGGTTGCAAGAGCAGAGAGGAGGCATGGAGGGACAGGAGGTGAATGGGACTGGGGTGCATGATGTGATGTGAAATTCAAAAGAATCAATAGAAATTTAAAAAAAGACCAAAGAACTTCACTAAGCCTGTTTAACAACAGGGGGGCTGAGGAAAGCAAGTATGGCGGCCTGCAGCTATCACAACCACCTTCTAGGAAGAGTTAGGGACATGGGGAAACCCTTAGGAGGCAACAGGGACCATCACAGAGATTATTGTTTGCCATGCAAATCTGGCTGGGCATGGTGGAGCAAGCTTTTAATCCCAGCACCTGAGAAGCAGAAGCATGTATGATCTTTGTGTATTGTCAGCCTGATCTATGTAGCACGCAAGGACTACATACTGACACTAGGTCTCAAGAAAATAAATAAAATATAAGGCAAAGGTATACAGGAGAATGAGTTTACTTACCATCTGTTTCCATCCCTGTAGATATGCATCCACAAAGGTGATGCACAGCTAATAGAAACCATACTTCAGATTCTGAAGTTTGACCATTTCCTGGGCTAGGAACATGCAGTACAGCTTTCTGGAGCCTCTGGACAGTGAGACACGGCTCCCAGTTGACCTCAAATCACCAGAGAAAACAAAACCTCCACAGTTGCTGCATAGCAAAGCCGGGCTTTGGGTAAGCTAGGTGTCTTCAAAGCATTCGGACAAAATATCCTCTGTTTGCTATGAGTCCTCAGGATGTGGCCTGCCATAAGTTGAGCAGCGGCTGCCCCTGCAGATAAAGCTGAATCACAAGCCAACATTTTATAAAAGCTTACCTCCAGGCTTTCTCTCCAGGCTACAGCTCCATAAGTGACACTGCCCCCCCCCCACACACAATTTTTTTCCACATCTTTCGAATTTTATATAGTGAACTACTTAGGGATAGGTTGACAATAGCCTCCATGATAATTTTTGAGAAAAATTTGGATGTTCAATACTATATATGAGAACCCTTTAATACAACACAAGCAAATACAATCAAAAGCATCCATGGTCCTCCTGCTTTTACGGCTTTATTGACTACAGATAGCTCTCTCTCTGTGAGAAATGAAGATGGTAGCTTGAACAAAACCCAATGAAAATAGGAGTTGACTGAAAATGTTTTTTGGAAGTGCCAAATAACCCCAGTGGGCTATGAGTCAGGCCAGAGACCATTCTCAGGACAATGCACCAGTTCCAGGTTCTTAGCCATGGGTCAGGAAGCTGAGTCCTCAAGAGGAACAAGATACCTCAGGCTGGGTCGGCCAGGGCACCTGTGCCTTGCTTCTGTGTCAGCTGAAGCTTTGGAGTCTTGAAGTCTTTGCTGTAGTCCACCATTGTTCAAGTATGTGGGTACTCGGGCCTCCTAGGAATAAAGGCAAAGAAGATGGAAGAAATAGAACCATGAACGGCCTCGTACCATGAGCCTTTGGGCATCTGCTTCTGTTCTGTTCACATGGGACTCTACGGGGCTATTTCCTCACTGCTCTAAGAGTAAATTTTAAATGTCTTCATTGCAAAAAGAGGGGCAGGGCATGGTGGTTATATTTAACTATTCTATAATATACTCTTTGGAAACATCACATTGCACCCCATAAATACATATACTTATGTGTTATTACATAAATTCGCCCCATCATATGTCCTACAACTGAATATGATTACTGCCAATTAAAATTTTGAAAGAAAAAGAAATCTGGATTTCAGATGCTAGTATATCTACTAATAGCTTGAATTCTCCAATCCTTCTTTGGTTGCGTCTCTCCTTTTTTTTAGTCATCCTAAAGACTAGGGCATCTTTGCTTGTTTGTTTGATATCTGAATACCACTATGATAGGACAAGAGAATCTTGTCCAACAGGGGAAGGATGAGAAGACAATTTACAAGGAGACAGAGAAGCTCACACAGGCCCTTATGATCTGCATGGTGCTGGTTGCCATCATAACCATTTTCAAATGATGGTCCCAGCTCCCAGTCTGTTCTACCTAGACCTCTCCCATCTTGGCTCTGTTTACCTAAATCCTAGTTATCCTCAAGGACTAGCTCAGTTCTCCTTCCTCCAAGAAGACATTTTTGATAGCTCTGGACTTGGGAAGTGACTTAAGAATACTGGCTTCATTTTATCTTAGTGAAACTATAGCCCCCAAGAGGAACACAATTTACCAGTGGTCACCCAACAGGTCCTTTGTTAGTAAGAGGAAAAGCCAAACCTTAGAGCCCATTGTAGTATATGACACACAGTGTGTTCTCTGGATACTCTGATCCCATCATTAGGATGGACACATTCACCTCGTCCAAGCTACTGGGAGTCATTAGTCAGAGAAGAGACAAGTAAGAGGTCCTTTCTAGGGATCTGGGGAGTCATCCTCAGCTCCAGAGACCTGCTTACCCAGCACCTTGCTTTTCTCATGGCCCATGACTGCTGGGTGTGGGAATAAAAAGACCATTCACTCTTTTCTCTCTAACTGGGATGTTTCTAAAGGTCATCCTGTTTCCATATAGCTAGCCAAGGTTAACTTTCCTTCAAAGCCCTGGATGCCTTCTTCAACTATTTACAGACGTGCCTCCCAGAGCAATCCCAAGCACCTTTCTACAGGCTCCCATCTCAAGAGTCTGCCGCAGAGCCCAAAGGGGGACTCAAGGGTATTTCTGCCAGTAGCCACAAGTACAACAAAGAGCTCAACACGTTCTGATTACAAACATGCTTTTGAAAGATCAGCAGACCTTGAGTGGAATCCATTGCTGGAACCTGTGCTTACCTCCCTCACATGAACCTCACGTGTACAAGAAAGATGTTATGATATTGCTTGTCTCATAGATGGGAAAGCACATGCATATGTGCATATTGCTATGATTTCCACGGCTCATGAGCAAATCAGAGAGTTGGGGGTCTGGTCAAAGGCTTGCAGGATGAGGCCAACTGGAATCATGTGCTCTGTCGTTGCTCTATGTGTGCACTGCCTTTCTTGAGGAGCCATGTCACCCCTGTACTGTGATGTACACTCAGTAAACACTGGGACTACCTTGCTTTACAGGAGGCTTGATCAAGCTGAAGTCAGGCCAGTCCTGTGACTTGTAGAGCCAGTCCTGAGGACTGTGTGGTGCCAACTAAGAATTTCTCCTCTCCAGGCAGCTTGGTGCTGTTTACCTACAGGCATTTAAAGGTCAGGGCAGAAATATTAAGCCATGGACTTATTCCTGCTGGAATCACAGACTTTAAGGAAGCAGTGTGTGTGTGTGTGTGTGTGTGTGTGTGTGTGTGTGTGTGTGTGTGTGTGTGTGTGTGTGTATTTCCTCCCAGCCTTAATGATCTTCTATTCAGGTCTCTGCAGAAATGCAAGACTGCTCTGCCATCAGATTCCTGTCATTCTGCGGCCTTTCACTGTGTAAATAGTCCAGTCCAGGGCTTTGAAGGATTTTGGTCTTGCTTTATACCACTGACTACTTATTACAAGTAAGTCATGGCTCTGTTGGTATGCCAGGCTCCCTCTGAAGTGGGCAAAGACCTAAAACCCACTGTCAGAAGTACACAGCCCCCAGCACAGTGCCGAGCATGAGAGAGGCTCCATGATAGCCAATGATGGGGTGTGAGGCTTGACCCTAATTCATCTGGTGACTTAGACACCCTGTCATGGTCACCACAGTGTAAACTCTGGATGGTAGCACAGCATGAATAGTGGAAAGGAGCAGGCAGGAGTGAGCCTAACACACACACACACACACACACACACACACACACACACACACACACCTTTCCCTCCCCTCTGCTCACCCCTGGAAGAAGGTGCTGGAATGACCTGGAAGATTTTTTTGAAACACAATAAAACATCATAGCAAAAAACACAGTCTGGCCAAATCAAATTTCCAGTGTCACACTGTACAAGCCGTGGAGCTCTCCAGTGACAGCACTGAGGGACTTGGCACTGCATTCTGGCCCAATGTCAATATGAAATCTCTGACAAATCTCATATTCCAGCCTTGAGACTTCTTCCTATTCCCCCTCTCACACAGGCAGCTCCCACAGGGATTTCTGGTTCTGGGCATGCTGGCAAATGCACCCATGCGTGTGTACATGGTCATCAGCCACCAACATGCAGAACATTCCCATCTTCTCAAAACATTCCTTAATGTCAGGCACAGGGGCACACACAGGTAAAACCAGTATTCAGGTAGCCAAGGCAGTAGGAACATGAGTTTCAGGCCAGCCTGGGCTAGATACTAACACTGTGTCCCCAAAATCAATTCCTTCCTGATTGTAGCAATCAATTCCCCAATACACAGCTGTCCAAAATGTAGGTGATCTTGGCATGAGAGCAAAATACACAAGGCAAAAACTGACAGAAATGAGAGGAGAAATCCATAGTTATAGGTTAACTCTCTCAATAATTAATAGACTAATAGACAGACAACCGATAAAGACACAAAGTACTTGCAAAATAGTCTCAATCAGCTTGAGTGGCTGACATTTATAGAACCTGAATACAATGTTACAGTTTTAAACATTTACCAAGACAGTCATATGCCAGATCACGGGGAAAAAAAGCTTTAAAATATTCAAATAGATATAAATCTATCAAGTCTGCACCATGATCACAGGAAAACATATTTAAAGTAATTATTGAGTAGATATTTTGAAAATGCCCAAATATTTGGAAACTAAACAGTATACTCTAAAGGGTTTATGAGTCAAAATTTAAAAGTCAAAAGGGAAAGCAGAAAGTGTATATGAAGTAAATTATAGAGAAAATGTAACATCAGGCTTTGTATGATGTTCTTAAAGTGGGGCTTAGAAGGAAATTCATATTCCTAATGTCTATATTGGGAAAGAATAAAAACCTTAAATCACCAAAATGACCAGTAGTCACTTGTTTTAAAAGACAAATTTGATAAATCTTTAGTGAAGATGGAGAGGAAGGGTGCGAGGAGAGAGAGGAGAGAAAGAGACAGAGAGAGAGACAGAAACAGAGAGATAGAGAGACAAAGAGACAGAGATGGAGAGGGAGAGACAGAGATGGGGAAGAAGAAACAGAGAGAGACAGAGACAGAGAGACAGAGATGGAGAGGGAGAGACAGGGAGAATATATATGAATCCCACCAATCAAACATGCCAAAAGAGGTCCTACCATAGATTCTACAGAAAGTGAATAAGAAAACATTACTGGGAACTGTAATAAATCTAAAAGCACAGAAAGAGCCTAAGAAGGGGAACACCTGTAGCCCACGTACCTAGGAAGCTGAGGCAAGAGGACACACGTTTGCAGTTAGCTTTAGCTATAATGTGAAAGTTGCTCAAGAACAAAGTAAAAAAAACTAATAGTGGAATCCTACAGATTTCTTGAAAGATAAGAATCCTCAAAACGTGGAGCTGAGAAGATTGGTCAGCAGTTAAGAGCACTGGTCGCTCTTCCAGAGGGCCCAAGGTTGGTTCCCAGCAACTGCATAGAATCTTACAACCATCTGTAACTTCCGTTCCAGAAGATCTGACACCTTCTTCCCCAGAGGCACTGCCCGAAAGTGATGCATAGGCACACATGTAAGTAAAATATCCACACATGGAGAGAAATAAATAAAATCTCAAAAATTTCAGAATTCATGGAAAAAGAAATATGAAATGAGGATAATCTATTTAACAATGAAACTTTCCCATAAGCCAGTTGTGGTAGCTTACAACTGTAATCCTGGGTCTCGGGAGGCCAAAGGAGGAGGGTTATGTTGAGTTTGAGGCCAATCTGGTTTGCACAGCAAATGTAAGGGCAGTCTAAACTACAGAGTAAGACCTTGTCTCAAAAACAAAACAAAACAGAAACAAAAACCAAATCCCAAACAAACAAACAAACAAACAAAAACCAACTTTCCCACAAAGCTCTAAGCTCAGTGCGCTGGGTAGTTAACTTCACAGATCCTAAAGTCATTTACAGAACCTTAACTAAGGAATGGCCTAGATCACAAGGGTGATGTGGGAAGACTGAGCACACTGAGGGTGGAACATCCCTAGGCAGGTAGGCCTGAACTGTACAGAAAAGCTAGGAAAGTGTTGGTGTGGGGACAAGCTGGAGAGTGACATGCAAGCAGCTTGCTTTATGGCGCCTGTTTGATTTTTTATCTGACTTTTTCCTCAGTGCTGGGTTGTTCCTGGGAAGTGTAAGCCAAATAAATCCTTTCCTTCTGCCTACATTGCTTTTGGTCATGGTGTTTATCACAGCAACAGAGCTCACACTAAGATACCCAGACAGCTTAATTATTTATCAAAATCATACCAATCATATACAAACTCCCAAAAGTAGAGGCAGAAGTACCTGTTTCCAAGTCTTTTTGTGAAGATGGTATACCTACAATATCAAGACATGACAAAGAGAGAACAATTATAACTATAGAGTCTTTTATAGTTATAATTCCATGAATTCTGAGTTACACAGACCATGGAAAGAGGGTGTTTCAGAAATGTTTTCACTCATCTTGCATGTATCTGTATATGTACACATGTGTATGGATACACATGTGTATACACACATATTTATATACATATACAGACATATGTTTATATTAGTTAGTTATTTTTCTGTTCTTGTGGTTAAACACCATGACCACTATGGCAACTTCTCAGAGAAAGAATTTATTTGGGCTCATGGTTCCAAACAATGTCACTAACTGGACATGGAGTGTTCAAATGTCAGAGACTATAGAAGATACTTATCATTTAAACCACTACAATAAATGGAGAGGAAAGAAGGGAGAAGAAGAAAGTAGGGAAGGGAAAGCCCTTTCAGATAGTCTCAGTGGAAAGTGAGATTTAGAGATGGGGAGAAACCCTGAGTAGAGCACCAGCACACATCTGGAGCATCAGCATACATGTGAAGTACTAGCATACATGTAGAGCACCAGCATACATGTAGAGCACCAGCACACATGTGTTGGGCATGGGTATAGGGGAAGAGGGGGAGGGCGAGTGCTCACGTCTAGACAGAGTTCCTGTGCTCTGGGCAGGCAGACACGGGAGGACTGCCGGATGCTTTCCACTCAGCCCCAGGTGGGCATCTGGCTGTATGAAGAAGCCACTGACCCCACACTTGGCGGGGGTTGAACAAAGGGCAGCCCCCAATACCAGGGATCCTGGGATGACACTCTTGGTCCCAGAGGTACAGAAGAGAGGGCAGAGCAAGAGAGGTTCCCACGCAGGTGAGAGTCCTTAGTCCAGTCCATGGCTGGAGCACAGGAAGGCCTTCTGACAGGAGATTAGGCATGGCTTGTTAGGAGAAAGCCTATCCCATTGTCCAAGCACAACGGGCCTTGATAAACAGAGACAGTTTATGGTTTTAGAGCTTTATTGTAGAAAGGCAGGGAGAAAGGAGAGAAGGTGGAAAGAGAGAGAGGAGGAAAGGGGGAGACCGGCCATGGCCAAGAGGAGGGAAGGGGGAAAGGCTAGAGAGTAAGAGGTTAGAGAGAGAGGGGGAGAGAGGCGGAGACAGGGAGGGAGAGGGAGAGGGAGAGGGAGAGGGAGAGAGAGGTGGGGCCAAACAGCCCCTCTTATGTTATCTTGTTGTTGCTAGGTAACTGGGGAGGAGTCTAGCCTGAAGGTCAGAAGCTTGGGACATTGTCTACATATATGTGACTACTAGCCACAGCTTCTCCTGTGGGGGCTGTGGGGCGGTAACTTTGACAGGAGCCAGGGGTCCAGGAGACATGAGAGAACTCCTTCTGTCTCATGTAGGTGGGAATTACCACCACCTGGGTTCTACCTCAGCTCGACTGGAGACCAGCCTGTCTGTGCATAGTCCATTGCCCTACACAACATGTGGAACATCAGCACATACATGAGGCCCAGAGTGCAGATTCGCAGAACTCATATGCAGTACAACCATTTTAAGCTTATCTCTGACAAGCTTACAAATAAATGAGATCAGACTATGGTTATTTTATTTGGCTTTGACATTTACTGGGGAGGAAGGCTAACTCCTAATCTACCCTTCCAACTGCTGGCCTGGCTACCTCACCAATGGTATACCCTAAATACTTATTTCTCCTGGCCATGTGCTTATAACCTTCTGTCCCCTTCTTCCCCCTTCTTCTCTGTGTCTCTCCTCACTCCTCTCTCTTCTCCACCCCAACCAGGTAACACAAAGCCCACCTACCTCTAATCCTTCCAGTAATTGACTATAGCCAATTTTATTTAACCAATAGTTTTAAATCAAGGAGCAAGGTTTGCACTACAAAGGCTTGAAATGAGGGAAGGTCATTTTTAGGCCTAGCCCTTTCCTATAGAATTTAAAATTACAGTACATCATAGTAGACCAAACCTCAACACCCATATAACTTGCAGGCACTAACTTGCAATTCTGGTTCTCAGGAGGTGGAGATAGGGAACCCCCAGAAAAGGACAGCTGGCTAGACTAGTCAAACTTGTGACTTCTGGGTTTAAGTGATAAACCTTGTCTTGAGGTGTGCGATTGGGGCAGGGGACCTAATGGTTAGCACTGTGTTAGGGGCATCAGTGACACGGAGTCCTTATGTGGCTCACTTTGCCCTCTTCTGTGGCTTCTCCAGCAAACCTAGCTTCCTTCCAGCTGCTAGATGCAATCATCTTCAAAATGGGCATGCAGTGATACTTTGTGTGACTGAAGACCGCATTTGGGAAAAGACTCCAGGAGGACTGGAGAAATCTGTGGGTCATCCCAATCCATTAGCTCTAAAGAAAGAGAGGAGAAAAGGGTACTCCCATTTCCATGGGTACACCCCCATTCCAACCTTGGAACACCTGAATAAGACTGAATGTGGGGCTAACTGGCTAGATGACTCTCCCAGCATCTTCCAGGAACCCAGCTTTAGGATGTATGTAGCAGCTGTTAGTCTAAACCCAAGCCACACAGGGCTGCCTGCCTGCCTGCCTGCCTGCCTGCCTGCCTGCCTGCCTGCCTGCCTGCCTGCCTGCCAGAGCTTTCATATTGTCTCTACTCCCAAAACACAGAGGACATGATCAAGTCCAGACCCCAGACTCAAACATGCCAGGCCCAAATGGACAATCCTCAGAGCTCAGCTGAGCATATACAGCCACAGAAAGGAAATGCCCAGTGGGGGTGGCTCCAGTGTCCAGGCCGTGATGATCCAGATCCTTCCCATCCTCTTTTTTTCCCCAAGAAGTTCTATTAAATGAAGACCCTTGGCCAAGAGCATGCATCTCACTTGGGGGTGTAGTAGTGTCTTACTCAGTTGGCTTTTTCATATTCCTAAAGCCCTAGGTAAAAATCTCCCTTGGTGGGAAGAATTTTCATTAATGTATATGACAAATTTTACTCTCTCTTAAATATGTGCTTGTTCTGGACCTGAGGCCTTTAGAGACCCAGGGTGATTAAGGCTGGGGGTACACAGTCAGTAGAGATACAGCATGAGGAAGAGAAGGGGCCTCACATAGTGGACTACACCACAAAACTGCTTAAGATGGGGCAGCCTTACACACAATGGTATGAAGAGAATCTTCAAAGTAGATTGATAATTTTTGAGCAATAATGAGCAAACCATATGTATCTTATCTTATTTGTGTTCCAGGGAGAGAAAGGAAGATGGAGGCAGAAGGAGCCGTGGTGATAGAGACGGACAAATGCTCATGTTTGCATCAATTCTGAAAGACTACGACGACACAATGATGGTGGGTGAGGCTGGAGATAAGAATAGCAAGGTTCTCCACACCAGGAATATTTTCATCATATAGTATTTTGTAACATAAAAAAAATCTATCTTAATGCATTATCTATCTTTCTCCAAAATAAAATACTTTATTAAAGAGAAAAAAGGTAAAAGATAAAGAAGACAGATTGATATCCCATTATCAGTAAGTGTTATAGTTAGCTTCAGCTGTCAACTTGACACAGTCCAGAACCACATGAGGAAAGGAAACCTCAGTTTAGGACCTGGTTAGACTTTGTTGGCCTAAGGTCATGTGTGAGGCAGTTTCTTAATTGCTAATTGATATAGGAAGCCTACTGTGGGCAGAACCATCCCTAGGAAGGTGAGCCTGGGCTCTCTAAAAAAGATAGCTGGGCAGACCAGAAGGAAGTGGCAGTGTTCTTCCTAGGTATCTGAATTTCTGCCTTTACTTCCCTCAGTGATCGACTGTGATGTGGAAATATAAACCTTTTCATTCTCCAAGTTGGTTTTGGTGTTTTATCTCAGGAAAAAAAAAGCAATCTAGGCGAGTAAGCAACATAGTAAATGACACAATGTTTGTGCAGCTGTTATGGTTCTTGAGAGAAGCCACTACACTGGGGCAGACAAGATACTCTTATTGAGGAGATACATTGATTAACCCTTAAAAGACAGTATTCAACTATTAAACATTTTTCAAAACACCTGGCATGGTGATACATGCCTGTAATCACAGCACTCAGGAACAGAGGCAGGAGAATTGGAGGTTTAAGGTCAGCCTGAACTACACAGTAAAACCTTGTCTCACAAAACAAACAAATTCAGAGCATTGTGGAGAGATTTCATGAGCCTAGTGTGGTCTCCAGGGAAAGGTCAAGGCTGAGACCAGATTTGTCTCCCATGGAGACGCAGCTATCAGGGGAAATAGTGAGCCAGGGCCAGGAACCCAACCCTAGGGGGTGCAAGTAAATGTAGTGTTGCAGAAATTATTTAATTATCATTCCTGACTGTCTGCCTACTCCAGATTGTCAGCATGTGAAAGACGGATAAGGCTTCTTTGGCCTTGATACCTTGGGGTCATCTTGAAGAGCCTCATTTCTGTCAGGGGAGATGAAATTTCTAAGTTGGAATTGCCCAGTGTACCACCCTTTTCTTCCCACCCCCATTCTTGAGCCACCTCTCAGAGTGAGAATTCCTTAAGAGGAGACCAGGTCCTCACTGACATCTCTGTAGAGAGCTCCATCAAAATCCTGCACTTGCCCAGTGTCCTTTCCTTGGCCACCCGTAACCAAGGAAACGAGATTCTATGGTAACAGGGAGGAGAGGAAGAGAGGCCTCTAGAGCCCTTTCTTGCATTCTTCCTCTCCTCTCCTGGAATTGAGGCAGTTGCAGGGCAGAGAGAACATCTGTTAGGGTGGGGGACCCTGCTCTCATTCTCCAGGAGGAAGATGCATATGCATGGTTTAGTGGCTAACACCCACTTACAACCTGAAGACTGGTGTGCCAGGGACCCCTAACTATGGCTGCCCAGGTGGAAAAGCCCAGTTCCCTCCAGGATCTATAATACAAAGTCTCAAAAACCTCACTGTAAAGGAGGTAGACATTTTTCCTTCAATCCTATATAAGCAAAGCTCCAAACCCTGAAAGTATCCTGTATGGCAGAATTACACCTTTTTGGTCTTTGCTGATGTCAAGTTGGGCTTCGCTTTGCCCTGTCTGTCTGCCTCCGACCTCCTCCTCTCATTAGACCATCCAGCCAGCTCTTTGGGTCTCTATTTCTCCAGCACCCGGCTTCTGTAGATTTCTCCTGAGAGCTGCCTTCCTACCTCCTTCCGACCTAGCTCACCTGCCACTCTCAGGATAAAGACTGTTTCTGGGGCTGGAGTACAGGTCCACCCATGCTGACTGCAATCCCCTCCATGCAGATATCACTGTTCCTTCCTTCCTGTGACTTCAGTGTGGACAGGCAGGCTGGGCAGAAGACCTCCTGACAGGACAAAGAAGACCTTTCTGGAAGAAGTCAGAGCATTACAAATCCTGAACCATGTGGTGATGTCATAAATAATAAATTAGGGAGGGCTCAGCGCGAGTGCAAGGACAGCTTTCTTTGTGATCTTTTGTTTGCTGGATCTTGTTTAACGTTCCTGAGATTTCTCGCCTGAGTTTAAAAACGTCATCGTGTATTTCCTTGCTCAAAATGGGCATCGAAAGGATTTGTCCTACCAGCGCAAGCTGCCTCCTTCTTTCAGAGTTGGGGCCACTGCTCGGTTTTTGCATTTGTTTGCTTTGTTTGTGACAGGGTCTCAGTTTGTAGTCAGCTAGCCTAAGACTCAAAATCTGCCAAGCTGTGAGCCACACCTCGCTATGAGATGCTCTGATTGTTCTTTGTAGACCATGCCACGCTAGTGTTCTACTAGGAAGGGGCACTCGTGCAGATTCCTGTGTACTGATCATGCCCACCAGGCTTAATGCCGCTATCCTGATCATGATCAAACACACACACAAACACACACACACACATGGAAAATTAAAAGAAGCGATACATCCTTTGGTGGACAGTGGTCCCATGTGAATCCACTCAATCATTTCAGGTGACCAAGATCTTCCTTGGTTCCTCAGTCCCATAGGTCAAGTTTCACCCCAAACCCAAGAAGGATTAACAGAAGGACAAGGGTGTCAGAGTCTCCTCCTCAGGGTGTTTATATCCTATTGTAATGAGGGTCCAAGAGCTTCCAGTCTCCTCAGCAGGAATGTGGCTCCAGCAGCAGAAATGTTTTGTTTCAGGCTAACGGCTGGGCTTTAATGGCAGGCTGCCTCTCTAGGAGGCCATGCTGCTCCTGCTCTTCTCCAGCTTCAGCAGCTGGTTGGCTCTCCTCGAATCTCTGCTACAGTGCATGGCCCACCAAAGCCTTCCCCTTCCCACAGTACGTGCCTGTCTCTGTCTCCAAATTCCCTCTTTTATTATGGGCTATATTAGATCTGGGCCCACCCCAATCTCCTTTCAATTCTAAATTGGGCTACACTCACAGGTTAAGACTTGGGTAGGTTTGAGGATGTACAATTGAAACTGAAGCCAATGGAAGAGGAGTTAGCAGGCAGATAGGAAGCGTCTTCAGGGTAGGCTGAAGCAGCTCAGAGAAGTAGGGAGGGGGTCCCTGCTAGGGCTGCCTGCTCTAGGGATGGGAGACTCTCATCTGAAGATGGAGACAACAGCTCTCTGCCTGCTGCAGATCAGGTCGCTGGTAGCTGCTGGTCCTGAGAAGTCTCCTCTTTATCAAAGTAGTTCCGAATCATCTTTTACTCTGTGGTTCTAAACACACTCTGTGTGGTTGTTTATAGAAAAGAACCTGGTGCTGTGGATGGCGGGAAGCCTCTGCACTGGTACAGCGACTCCCCTGGGCTGTTCCTGGAAGAGCAAAGAAGAGCAAGGACACACCCTCCTGACGCCTGATTTTTGAAAGCCACACAGTGATGTTTGTTTCCCAAACAAGAATCGAATGTTTGTCACTTGCACTACTTAATTATTACCGGAGAGATTTGCTACCATTACACATTCTGTCCACAGTGCTTATTTAATTTTGGTATTAAAGAGACAGGGCTATCCAGTCACCAAGTAACAAGTGTTAAACCTCAATAAATAGCATTTTAGTAATCAGGTTCTGAGATGCACAGATCACCGCTCCCAGCTCATTCTCTAAGAGAAACATTTTAATTATCTATTGACACGCGTCGCACATGGAACAACCTTCTTTTTAGAAGATAAATGGGCTTATAGGCGAGCTGGGTTAATTAAAAGCCAGTGGAGTATTACAAGTGTATTTACTGGGGAATGTTCACTGTAGGAGGGGAGGGAACAGCTCTTAACAGTTGTCAGAATTCTGTGAATGTATTGTTTAATAACCACTTGGCACTTAATTATTTCAGGGTGGTGATCGCTTAAATCTAAACTAAGTACTGTTTCAGTTACCTCTTCTGAACAGCTCCTTCTCGGTGGTATGGTGTTGGCTTTCCAGGTCAGACCATACTAAGTAATAATGTAGGCAATTAGATCAGAGGAGCTCACGACCATGGGGCTGCCCCAGACTAGTTCTTTTTTAATGATGAATGTCAAGAGGAAAAGTTCAAGATCAATTCTACAGGTAAGGGGAAATCTGGGAAGGTCTATCACCAAAATAGTTCACGTTTCTGGAGACCCCAGCATAGCTTCATGTAAGAGTCACGACATGTCATGACTATTTGGCAGAGTCAGTCCTCATCAACCAGAAAGCAGAAGAATAATGAGAGGCCAGGGTCCCACAGTCCCCAGTGACTTAAGAATTTCCCATTAGGCCTATGTGTGTGTGTGTGTGTGTGTGTGTGTGTGTGTCAGTGCCTGTGTGTCTGAATGCCTGTGTGCCTGTGTGCCTGTGTGTGTGTGTGTGTGTGTGTGTGTGTGCTTGCGTGTGTGCGTGCGCATGCGAATGCATGTTGGCCTCCCCACCATTGATTCCCTTTCCTGCCTCTGACAAAGGCACATCAATTCTCCTTAATGAGCCTGCCTCTACCTGCACTAGCCAACATGGATACACCCTCAGCTCTAAGGAAGGATGTAAAGTCTCAAAGCCATGGAGTAACATAAGGGCAGAGTCAAAAATAGTGCCTAAACCTCTCACCTCTGGCCTCACTCACCCCTTCAAAACTGTCTGGTGACTCCTGCTGTGGGTC
>LR750123.1:314318-647788 GCA_902729485.2 Mus minutoides
TGTTTTGTTATCTTGCTGGTGTGGCACCTAACTTCCCCATTTTCTTCTGTATAAAAGTCTGATGCTCAATTTAACAAATTACACTCAGATATTACACGCTCCCTTGTGTGTCGTGTCTGTTTGTCACTCGCCGAATCTTTGCCCACTTCCTCAAGAGAACTCGACCCACGCAGACAAGGGATCCAGAGGTCTGTGGCAACAATGGTAACTACCGTTAATTGCACCTTTATAATGTGCTAGTGTGTGTCTGGAAAGTACTTGGCAGATATTAACTCGTTTGAGCCTGAGAAGACCCCACCCCATGGAGAAGATGCTATCAGCTATCAACACTGTCATTTTTGGCTGAGGAATCATGGTCACAGAGCATTTAAATATTTTGCCCAGCATCGCGCAGCTCTTCATGGGTAGAGACAGGTAGCATAGCCTGTGGCCTCTAACATACTTTTCCTTTCCTCCAGGGGCAAAGTAAATCAAAGGATCAGGAGCTAGCCCTTGTTAGCTGCATGATTTACATAAGCCACCCAACCTCCCTTCTCTTCAGTTCCTCATCTGCAGTGTGGACATGGGGACCACAATCCCTACCTTATCGGATAAGGCCAGGTTGTCCGTTTCTCTGTGATGAGATGGAACATGGACACTCGAGGATGCTAAGTTTGAGCCATGCTCCCACACCCAAGCTTTCATTTAGATGATGCACTAGCCTTTCTGTGAGCACTGCCTATCTTTCCCTGGTTCAGTCTGTACTGAATCACTCACATAGTTGCTGTGTGTCCTACTGATCCCTTTTCTAACCGGCTCAATTGACTATGGGATCTCAGCTAGATTCTGTCTCCTTAGAAAACCCACCCTTCCCAGTTGTGCAGTATCTTTTGCCTCTCTGTTCTCCCACATGCCCGCACATCTCACTGTGGTCACCATTACACAAGACTGCAAATTGGTCTAAGTCTATAGACACACCCACCTCCTCCACCAGACTGAGTTTCACAAGTACAATGCCTAGGAACCTTCTCTGCCCTGTATCCATAGTCTCCGGCAAGGTGCTGGAATAGAGATCAGTAAATATTTGTTATACAAATAACCAAATGAAAAGTTCTAGGATGTATGCTACCGCTTGGTACCTCCTAAAAGATGGCATGTACCTTTAAGCAATGTCTTGCTATTTGCTTTCTCACCATATGTAGCACCATCTAGGCAGAGCTGGGATATGGATGAAGTGAGTGAAACACGTGGGAAGGAAGTGTAAAGAGGGTCCAGCTCTTAGCATCATGCAACAGCAGTCCAGTCAGGGAAGGTCCTCTGTTCATGATATCTGATTTAAATTACCAAGTGACCCAATAGTTGCTGTGATGGCTGGCTATTCATGGTTGTCAACTTGACTACATCTGGAATGAACCAAAACCCAAATGGCTGGGCACACCTGTGAGGGAACTTTTCTTAAATCATTTGTAGTAAGACCTACTTCTAATCTGGATATTTGAAGACACACTTATACTAGATCTTTTGAGATGGGAAATCTACCTTTAATCTGGACCACATCTACTGGACGTGGAAGATGGAAAGTCTGCTCTCTGCCGGCTTGCTCTCTCTCTCACTGGCAAGTCCATTCCTTCACTAGCATTAGAGCCTACTTGTGGTTCCTGGGGTATACTGAAGACCAGCTGAGACATCCAGTCTTGTTGACTGAACAACTACTGCATTCTTGGACCTTCTGTTGGTAGACAGCCATTGTTGAAATAGCTGGGCCATGGTTCATAAGCCATTTTTATGAATGATTCATATATATACGTGTGTATGTATGTATGTATATATGTATATGTGTATGTGTATATATGTATATATATGTATATGGAGCTATATATGTATACATATATATACATATATACACACATATACACATATATGTAAATATATCAATAAATCATATATATATATATATATATATATATATATATATATATATATATATTTTTTTTTTTTTTTTTTTTTTTTTTTTTTTTTACCCCAAGGATCCAGCATTGCTCCAGGGACTTGACGTGACTAGGACACCAAGGGAATGAAAAAGAACAAACACACACAGATATGTGGACACAGAAAAGCTAGGAGGAGTGGCTCTCTGCTAGGGAAGCTGCAACCTAAGAACCTCAATGTGTTTATGATATACGGTTGAACAGAAAGACAGAGCTATTGCATACAGCATATCAAGGAGCCAGGATTATTATACACAGCTGAACAAGGAGTCAGGTTTATCTAATCTTCATAGGAGCAGTCTCCAGGCTACACATACACAGGCTGAGAAAGACAATGGCGGGTGCTTTCTGTATACACTGTCAACATTCATTCTCAGACCCTAGACTGGAAAGGACTTTGCCGTTTTCTCATGGGTCTGAGACATCGGGGTCCTTGATATGGCTGTTCACAAGTCACCAATACACAGTGTACTTGGGACATACTTCACTCATGCAGGGCTTCCTACATTCCTATATATCATGGTCCCATGAATATTGTAGCTGCAGCTGTGTTCAGGGCCACTATATCAAATAAGGGNGGGGGGGGGGGGAGAAGCTGTTAGGAATCAGAGACTGAGCAGAGCCTGGCTGCATGAAGACTAAGGAAATACAAAGGACAATCAAAGAGGAGTCATATGGAAATCAGTTAGGTGAAGAGGAGAGAACATTCCAGATGGAGAACTGGATGAACCAAATTAAAAAGATGCCTAGTTCTTCAGGGTTCAGGAGACTCCTCAGGAAACCTGGCCCATATCTAATGAAGACTGTATGAAATTATTTCATTTCATCCCTGAGACAGGAGAATGACCATCACTCCCAAGCCATTGGTGAGGAAAGTGAATGTTGAAACCGTAGGCTCCCTGGAGCTTCAGAGGGCTTTGCTAGCAGTGTCTACTCCCATGGCTTGCTGTTGGCACCCTTTGTTGGGTCTTCAAGTGGCCTGCTGTGCCTCCTGTGGGTCCATAGCTTCCTGTAACCTCGATTTCTGAGGCTGTTATGAGACTCTTCAAAAGCACTCAGGTTTCAACTGCCTCAAGCAGCTAGACAGAGAGGTGTTAGAGGGCTTAGGAATGAACCTTGTTCCATCTCTCCTGCCCAGCCATGGCAAAATGGAATTAAAATAACTAAGGCCTCAAAAGCAGGGCTTTGGCTTAAGTAAAAAACAGAAATTCAAAGGCCCTGGGCAAACAATGTGGACAGCCTGTCACTGCTCTGTGAAGTGTCACCCAGACCAGGCTCCATTCAGCCAGGGAGGAGTGTGGCTGCCTCCTTTGTCTGTGTGGATGAGAGCAGAGCTGGAGGATTAGCTAACCCCCTGTGGACAAAGATACAAGGCTGAAATGCAGCTCGGGATGCCTGAGCTTGGGGGGGTGGGGGTGGGGGTCAAGAAGGTAGCACTGTCCAGAACAGCCCTGCATGGCTCCCCATGGCCCACAGCTTGCTGAATGACCCAACCGGCTGGTGGGAGGTCACAGCAGGGGCGTTTCCATTTTAACCCCATTGTTTAGCCAAATGAAGCCAAGATGTTCCTGCCCCCCACTGGAGAAGTGAGCCCAGCTTCAATAATTTCTGAGTGCTGACAGATAATTCAGAGATATTGGATATTTTACCACCTGGGGACTGCCCTTCACTACCGCAGCAATCCGTTACTGCCCAGCAACCAGGGGCCATGCAGAGGCCCCAGGCCCCCTCATGCCTTTACGATCAAGCTCCCGTGTCTTGAAAAATATTGCTTGAATTTATTTATATAATCAGGTTAGGAAGGCGGTGAGTTATTGTGAAGTCAGCATTCCTCTGTCTTCCTTCTCGCTAATCCTTTGTTTGAGATTCCACGCAAAGGACACCAATTACTAATGCAATTACACACTACCTGGTAAATGGTAATCCAAAAGAAATTAAGCCCCTTCCCATATTGTATTTTCCACTCAGAGCACCCTCCTCCTAAAACTGAGTGCCGACATAAGTCAATTAGCTACTGATTTTATGACTGCTTCCATTTAAGGAAAATAGAGAGAGAGACTCTTGATGTTGTCCTTACAAGTACACATGCCATCCCAAGAGGAAAAGCTGTCCCTCCCTTGACTGGTGTACCAGGCTTTGGGGTTCTATAAGAGAGAGATCAGGTTTCAGGGGGCTCTGTGGGATACAATTCATTCAGAACAGGGTTGGTTCAAGGCTACCACACATCCAAGCAATGTATCCATGCTTTATCCTGCTATCACTAAAGTTAAAGTTATCACACTGTATGTACCCTTGGTCCTCACTGGTCCTTCTCCACTTATTTTAGGACAAATGTGACCAAGAGTATATTCAGTGTTTTGTGTCATTGTGACCATATTCGCTGACAGAAAAAAAAAAGAAAAAGAAAAAGAAAAAACTTAAGAGAAGGTTTGGGTTCCCAGTTTCTGATGTCAGCTCAGTGAGCTGAGAATGGATGCCAGTAGCCAGTGTGGCAGGGGATCCTCATAGATTAGAACAGGAGGCATAGCATATCACATGAACAAGGGATTGCTATACCCCTCAGAGTCACACCCCCAGTGATCTACTGTGTCTGTCACAGTTCCACAGCCTTACAAAACTAGTATCCCCAGATTGGGAATAAGCTTTCAGAAGCTGAGCCTGGAGCAGTTCAAATTCAAACCATAACAGTGAATAAGATGGCGGCAGATTCTTAAGAGTATGTTCCTAATGTGGCACATGGGTTATGGCATTGAGAACCTATAATCCTTGGTTGCTACTGATTTCTGCCATGAATCATGTCCTGCGATAGATGAAGGAGAACTCAGAAGCCTGATAAGGTGCCTTAATCGGCACAGGTGACTAATGCATAGAAAAAAGAAAGTGGTGGCTTAGTCATACTTGGAAGAACTGGAAAGGGGAAAAGGTGCTACAAAGAAGGCAACCCTTCTGTCATGGAAGCAACTCACTTGTCAAGCAGCTGTGTGACTATACTTCCAATACAGACATGCCCAACCAGGGGAAGCAAAGGACAAAGTGGCCGCTTGCTAACCATCGAGGCAGACATAAAACACTGCTAATTTGGGGAGAGAGGCTTTCAGTGAGCTAATAGAGCTCTACTTCTTCATCTGCATTACAGGAGAATCAGTCTTCTAAAACCAGCCAAGCATATCCTATGATGTATGTATGTTTTCTGTCTGTGGGTTATACTTCAATTAAAACTTTCCACAAATGAAAGTGGCTGCCTCTGAGGGCCAGGAGAGGGGAGGTGGGACACTCTTGTTTTCTGTACCCAGCCCTAGCTGACAGCTCTATTACTTTTAGCCTCATGCATGTATTGTTTGGATAAAAAAATTATTTTCATGCTGCTTCATATTGGACCATTGGTTGACTTCTTGCATATAGAGAGTTCCATGGCACCCTAATGGAAAATTCTTTGCATTGGATTTAAGTTCTGGGAAGATGTGTATCAGCTGACTTAGGGAAGTGACTTTCTAAGCACCCTGCCTCTAATAGCTTGGCTAGTAGGGCTCTGTCATGAGGTGATTGGAACAGGTTTTGCCAGGCAGCTGCCAAGGTGGGTGAGTCTCAGCCAGGACTCTGCTGTGCACACACTACACTGTGCACCCACTCCGCTGTGCACCCACTCCGCTGTGCACACACTCCGCTGTGCACCCACTCCGCTGTGCACCCACTCCGCTGTGCACACACTCCGCTGTGCACCCACTCCGCTGTGCACCCACTCCGCTGTGCACACACTCCGCTGTGCACACACTCTGCTGTGCACACTTTGGCCTGAGGCACCTGGGTTTTGTTTGCTTCTTTTGATTTACTGGGGTTGTTTTTGTTTTTGTTTTTGATAACTTCTTTGGTCCAGAAATAAATAAATAAATAATAAAGACAAGAATTCAATGAAAAAACAATTCTCCTTAAAGATTAGGACAAAATTCAAACTAGAATAAGGGTCAGAGAAAGCATCTTGTCTCATTGAAGTCCGAGGAAAACAGTCAGTGGGTGACCCTGGGGAAGAAAATGTGTCATAGCAACCAAGTCAATCAAGGCAGCCCTGTTGGTGTTGCTGTTATAGAGAACAATATGGGGTTCTTCCAAGAGTTTAAAACAAAACTACCATATAACCCAGCAGACTCACTGCTAAGCCTATTCAAAGGAATTAAAGTCAATATGGTAAAGAAAAAAACACATTTCAAGTTACTATAGCACGATCGAGTCAAATTATGTCCAGCTGATGGGTCGGCCAGGAAAACCAGACATGAGCAATAGAATGCTGCTCAGCCATAAGTGAGGAGGGAATTCAGCCATTTGCCACAACAGGGATAGGACTGGAGGCTCCTATGTTAAGCAGCATACCTCGGGCACAGAAAGGCAAATAACATGATTTTTTTTATAATGAAAAAGGTTTACATCATAAAGGCTGAGAGCGAAGCAGCTGTGGAATGGAGGAGAGGAAGGATGGGGTACAGTTCAGTGGGCTCAGGGCTAAGTTAGACAGGAGGGAGGAATGACTTGTGGATAACAACCATTAGCAATACTTATTGCATGTTTTAAAATAATTGGAAGAGGATTTGGAACATTCTCACCGAAAAGAAATGGTGAATGTTTAAGTGACCAAATAAGCTACTAATTACCCTGATTTGGTCATTATACATTGTATCAAAACAAACAAACAAAACAACAAAAACCAAAAATACATTTGTAGTCTTGGAGTAGAGAAATGCCCTCATTTCCAGATACCTTATTCTCCTCAGGGAAAAGAAAAGATCAGAGAAAACCTCCTTGGCCACTTTGACTGAGGTCACTGCCACATGGGTAAGGTGTATCACTTCACTCTCCCTCACAGCGGGCATTCAGAAAGGTAGTTCCACTTTTTAAAGTTTTTTTTTCTTGGATGTTGCTGAAACACCTGGATCTTTATTTCACAGCTTTATCTGAAGGTTCCTTTTTCCCATCAGAAGATACATCCCCTAACTTAGCAAGATGGGTCCCCTCGCCCACTGAACTACGACTTTCTAGTAGTGCTGCAGCGTCCTCCTTGTCAACAAGCAGTTCACCTTCAGATTCAAGAACATACTGGGCTCCTGTTCTGTCTGGTCATCCTTGCTGTCTTTCTCACCATCCTCACCAGACTTCTCTTCTCGTTCTTTACCCTCAGCTGGACTCTCAGTCCTCTGAGCATCAGGTTTGGACTTCTTTATCACTTGGGGATTCTTCTCCGTCTGGAGAATAGGATCTTCTCCGGGATTTATCTTTTTTCAGTAAGTCAATGCCTCTGTTAGGAATCCGAGACACCAGTGCTTCAGCAACATCCAAGAAGAAACTTTAAAAAAGCGGACAAGATTGAGATCAAGAAAATGAAGCTGCATTGGAAAATGGGATTAAAAATGAGGAAAATACAGAACCGGGTGCTGAATGGGCTGAGAATGCTGGTGATCCAAACAAAGACACAAGTGAAAATGCAGGTGGCCAAAATGATGGGAACAAGGAGGATTATACAGTTCCCGATGAGTATAGAATTGGGCCATATCAGACTAATGTTCCTGTTGGTATAGACTATGTGATACCTAAAACAGGGTTTTACTGTAAGCTGTGTTCACTCTTTATACAAGTGAAGAAGTTGCAAAGAATACTCATTGAGGCAGCCTTCCACATTATCAGAAATTAAAGACATTTCTGCATAAATAGGCAGAAGAACAGAGGCTGAAGAAGGAAACTTAAGATGTGCAAGAAGCTTATTTCAAAGAAAACGATGGTTCTTTGATGTTAATGTCAACCTTTTATAAAAGACAATACTGATAGTTAGAAAACTACTCTACTCTTTTGTTTTAGTGGAAAATAATAGATGTCTGTTCATGTGTTTACGTGTTACGGCAAAAAGTACGCATACGGTTAAGTTAATGAAAACGTTTTTGTTTCATCCGAGTGACAACAGACGAAAGTACTTCCTAGAGATGGACTGTTGTAAGTAAGCCATGAAAAACAACTTGCCCCACTAAGAGAAAGACAGCATAGAACCATTCAGAAAAATGAAACAGTAGTTTGAGGCTTCAAAGAAATGTCAACTTTTGATCCCGTTCAATAAAGAACAAAACAAATTGTATTTTTTTTTATTACTTTTCATCTGAAGCATTCATTCCACATTTTAACGCGAGCCTTGCAGACTTCTCATCTGACTTTGGAAGCTGTTTCGTTTGCATTGCATTGTTAGATGACTTCCTTCATGTGAGATTGGCCATTCCTTTGCAGGTGCAGTTGTTTTTTACTGGCATGCTGCTTAGATGATAAGAAATATTAAGTAATTGGCTTTAGATTTGTAATTTTTTTCTCTGAGTTCCTGCTAGGTTTTGTATTCTAGTAGTCAATGTTATTTCAGTGAAATGTAAAAATATTCCCCTTCTCTTTGACCAGTATTAATTTCTTGAGAACCTATTGCTTGTCACTTGAATCCTGTAGCTGTTTATACATCTCTGTTATAAGAAACATTTGATTTTTGAAGTGTGTAAACCATCTATATTTTCAAGATTTAATTTTACATTTCTGCATTTCAAAACCGGTTTGGCCATAATTCTAGACACACGCTTCTGATTCATGTGACCTGCACACGCGACCTTTGTGAGCAGAAATTTGCATGTATAATCTGTGTTTACTTGTAACTCTCTGGTTATATACTGCTTATATCTGTGGGTTCAAGTTACTGGAGTGAATATCAATAAAAACAAACAAACAACCAAACAAAAACTTAAAAAAAGAAAGGTAGTTCCCCAGAAAATGTGCCAAAGTTGCCCTACCGCTGCTTGTCATTTCTGAGGTGTTATTAGTGGAAACTATGATACTTTCCTATCAGCCTTGCTGTTGTTTCCAAAGGCAGGCTGAAGGAACCTGACCTACAGTAGCCCCATTGAACATGACAGCCTGGAGAGAGGCAGGACTCCTTCCTCTCTGCCCCGACAAGCTCCTCAGACACTGGAGATTAGCAACCAGCGTAGTGCTTGACAGGGTGATTCTCCATGATTGTTGCCTGTCAGCTTCCAAACTCTCAAACCTGATGGTGGTTTGGGGGCCCCAATTGTCTGAGAGTTCTCCATGGTTACAGAAGTGAACAGCAGAGTTGGGCCCCTCAGCAAGGCCCAATGGGCTGCTCCAGGGCTCAGCTGGGGTCTGAATGTGGTCCCTTGAAGCCCAGTGGAGGCTCCTCTCCTCTCTGGTTGTCTTGGAGACTAAGAATCCCCTAGAGAGCTGAGGTGCTTCTAGATTTGTTGACCTTCCCTTGGGAGGAAGGAAGATTTCATCAAATGGCAAAGTTTTGTTTTTTGTTTTTTCCCAACAAGAGCTTTCTTCATTGTACAAAGAACAACTTTGCCAGATACATTCCTTTCTTTGTTTTTGAAATCTTCATCATTTTATACAATGTATCTTGGCCCTATCCATCCTCCATTCCCTTCCTCCAGCTCTACTGACCTTCTTCCTAGCACCTCTCCCACCTCCCCTTTATGTTCTTTTTCCTTTTTTAACCCACTAAGTCCAGTTAGGGCTGCCTGAATGTGCATCTGTGTGGAGACATTCACTGGGACATGGACAACCTACCAATGGTTACTCATGCCCTCCCATATGTGACTCAGTAGCCATCAACGTCACTAGCTCCTCAGCCAAGAGTGGGATATTGGGAAGTCCTCCCCTCTTCACCACACTCCTCCCCACCCTCCAGCTTCCACATTCTTCCTGGCCCCTCTCGCTCTGTGTCCCCTGAACCTTGAAGATGGTGATCACAGATGGTCTGTCCATGTAAGAGCGTCTGCAGTTGCTTATGCTTGACATTTTAAACAGTTAAGAGTCTCTGCACTACCCTACCCAATATAATAATATTCCAATCAAGAGTTGAGAGGGGGCACAAATCTATGATCTAATCACAAATATTTAGAAGAGGGTTTGGCAATAGGACCATTTATCAAGATAACATCAGTAGGTTCTCTAGTAGGACCTATGGCTTGCCTAGCCATGGCTTTAAGTCTGGGGCATGAATTCCCTCATGTGCAATTTTTTTTTCATAGATTTCTTTTTAACCCAGGACCTCGGCCTGCTAGGGAGTCCTCTGTCACTGAGTCACATCATCCGCCCTCTTTTTACTTTTTATTTTGAAGCAAAGTTTCACTAAGTTAGCTACCCGGACCTTGAATTCTATACACAGGGCCCAGCTAGGACTTGATCCTCCTGTCTTTGCCTCTCCAGCAGTGGATGGAGCTCATGGACTTTTACCACCAAGCTTTGCTGTGATACATTCTTCTTTGGGGGCCTTATTTGAAGAAAATTTTAACCCTAGATGATGACCCCCCCCACAACAGGGCTGGAACAGTAATATGCAATAGTTTCCTTCAAGATTCTTCAAAACTCTTTAAGCTGGAGGCAAACAACTCAAAATAGCTTCAGGAAGATCCTAAAACTGACTAGGTTCACCAAGCGCCTCTCTCTCAGATTAAGCAAGAATGCTGCAAAAAAAGGGCTCTCAAACAAACCAAGCTGCAAATATGACTCTGAGACAAGTTATATACAAGAAGCAGAAAACAGCAAAGGTGGCTGGAAGGAACAATTGGAAGAAACCAACTGAGGCACCTGGAAAGGACACTGTCCTGTCTGCTGAGCTGCCTGCAGACTGTGTAGCATGCATGGGAGGAGGGAGAAGGGAGGAGGGAGGAGGGAGGAGGAAGGAGGGAGGAGGGAAGAGGTTCCCAGTTTTTGTGCACAGTCATCCACTCTCTTTGAGTCATTTTTGCTCCTGTAAAGAACCTCTCATCCATATTCCTGAAAATAACCCCAATAAAAGTCATGATTTACCAAATTGGATTTTGTTGGTAGCCATACTTTGGTCTGTCATGGGCTCCCTCTCTGGGGGCAAGTAGACTTGTGTAGCATCTCCTCAGGAACAGTTGTGTCACACGACAAGCAGAAAGCTAGAAGCAGCTGGCCACTTGCTCTCCCCACATATTAATTCTCATTCTGAAACCAAGCTATCTCGATGAGTGAGTGGTCTCAGTCTGTAAGCTCCAGTTTATCTGTGAAAAGATTTCCACCCTGCCCTGACACACACACACACACACACACACACACACACACACACACACACCTCCCTACCTCCATGAGTAGTGAGAATTTGCTTAAATAGTAAGTACTGACCACTCAGAACCAAACGTGACCCAGAGAAGTGGGAGATGTGGTTCTGCCAATTTTCCCACACAGGGAAGAATCTGCCTAGCGGATGCAGGAGCTTATGGCTTGAGGCAGAGCTGGGTCCCAGGCTAGCCACACCAACCCAGAGTGGTAGTGGCTAGTTGTTTTCTTGGCCCGTCCAAATGACTTATTACACCCGCCCTGGCAAGGGAGTGGGAAGGAAGAAGATAAAAAAATCATAGCATCGATTTTTTCCAGCACGTGAAACCAGCAATGTTATTTCCAGATCCATCCTTTTTGAAATTAAATTAAATAAAGTTTATCTCAGTTTGTCAATTTGCTGAAAACCATCTCTGTCCAATTCTCTCCTTGGTGGTGAAGGAGTGTGTACAGGATATTTTTTTTTCCTAGGGAAGCGTTATTGCATTAGGAGAAGCACCGAGCCTGTGATGATGTTCCAGAATTTTAAGAGCCTTTTCTGCCCAATGAGGTGTCAATTTGCAAGTACTTTCTCCATAGCCATTAGGTATTTTTTTATTTATTATTTATTACTTATTCACTTTACATCTCACTCACAGCTCCCCTCCTGGTCACCCCTCCCACAATCCTTCCCCCTCCCCCTCCCCCTTCTCCTCTGAGCAGTGGGGTACTTCAAGTCTCTTCCAGGCTAGCCAAGGTAGGCATTTTTTAACAAATGGGAGCTGTGGCAGAAGAGCACTCGATGAGTGAGCTGTAGCTGAAGGACTGGGTTCTTCTGCAGAAATGCAGTCCCTGTGGTGGGTACTAGAATTGTCCCTCTGCCTCAAAGATACACTTCCAGAAAAACAGAAGCATATTCCTCTTTTACTTCAATTATGAGGTTTTTTTTTTCCTTTCTTTCAAAAACAATAAGTGTGCCAGTTATTTCAGGTGGGAAAACATAATCTTGAAGCAGCCTCAAGGAGAGTGTTTGCCAAGCCCCAACTCACCCAGGTGAGGGGCTAATAAAAGCCTCTGGAGGGGCCAGACAGGGGCAGACAGGAGTAATAAATGGCCTGTCAGTCATCCTAACCAGCCGAACCAGCTGCAGGACCTTAGGAGAGATTTCCCACTGTTAACGGGCTGTGAGTAGGGTTAATAAAGCTGGCTCTATTGCCCAGGCTGGATGGGAGGAGGCCTCAGTAATTGACTCTGGTTACCTCACCTTCAGTTTGCCCCTGAGACCAGTGATCCCTGACAGGTCAGGATCACAGAATCAAGGAAGAGGACAGGATGGCGAAGGGACCCATTTTTTAATCAGAAGTCATGGCCCAAGGATTGAACCATCCCATGAGGTTTGAGCTGTTAGGAGCATGGTCATTTGTCCAGAGGCTGTCCAGGATCACTTTGAAAGAGTCAGTGGCCCGCTTCAGTCCCTCTGTTCTTTTTTCTTCAAAGCCTGAACTGAGAGGACCCACGTCCCAGTTCCCAGGACATCGCCAAAATTCTTCGGCAAAAACCCTCCAGAATCCAACACAGCCACCCACATGGCTCCAGTATCCCAGCATGGTCTGCCCAAAGGAGAGGAGTAAATGGGGCTTAAGTGAATGAAGAGGGGGGATCCTGAGATCCTGACAGCACAGCCTCGTTCAGGATGACTTCCCAGTTGAAGCGAAAGGCAGCAGTCCATAGGCTACTGTGCGGCTGCCGACAAGATGGAGCAGGGTGCATTTATTGTTTTGGAAGAATGCATGTGATGATGGAAGAAGAATGCATGCGGGGGGGGGGAAGGGGCTGCATTCCTGTTTGGGGGGGCAGAAGGGGCTGCATTCCTGTTTGGGGGGGATAAAGACTGACATAGCGAGTCTCCCTTTCTCTCAACATCTCCGTCTCTGTATGTCTCCATCTGTGAGTCTGTCTGCTGTCTGTCTCTGTAATCTGTGTGTCTGTGTGTTTCTCTCATAGAGCACATGCATTCAGTCGGGTGCTGTCAACAGAAGTGAAGTGCTGCTGAAGAGATGCCACCAAAGCACCAAATGTTCCAGAACCTTCTATGCATAATCTCTATCTGGAGGCAGGTGGGGGAAAGGAAGAGCTACCATGCTGGTGGCATGAGGGCTGGATGAACTGAGAACCCCAACATGGATGAGAACCACTCTGGTGGAGCTGAAGGATGGAGCCAATGGGCACACTCACAGTGCCAGTTCATGGCTCTCCAGGTGCAGAGGGAGAATGGCTGCAGGGAGTGGGTGGGAGGGTCCCAGCAGAAGGTGCCAGGCTCAACCACAGAGGGCAGAGTCCCCAGCATCAGCTCCTGCCCAAGCCTCACTCTCTGCTTTTCCTTGTTCCACCTGTCTGATTGCTTATCTTGCTTTTTAAAAACTGTTATAAAACCTAGATTTCTTTCACTAATCACATAGAGGACCACTTACCATACACAAAGAGAAAGCAGTTCTGGGAGTACACGTTTTAAGCTTTCTGAAAGTGTTTAGCTCTAGGTCAGTGGCAGAGGCCGGAAGCTCTGCAGCAGGGAGCCAGGCCCTCTGTGTATAGAGGAGAGATAATAAGCAGGCAAACCGTGTTAAAACACACCAAACTCCTCCTACCTCATCCCTGGCAGGACAGAGATGCAGACAAAGGAACCACTTGGTCTCCCACCAGTGCTCCTGTGACCACGCTGGCAGACAGAAGTGAGCAAGGGGCAATCTGCTGCCAGGATGGGGGTGAAGACAAGACGGATTCAGGCCCATGGGGCTAGAGATAGGCAAGGTTGGCACCATTGGAATGGGTATGTCTCATATTACATATCATAGAGGACTCATTATAGTCATCTTCTGGTTGATTTCTGCACTCTGTCCATATAGTGCTCATTCAGAACAAAAGACATATTCTCATGCATATGCATATAGTTCCTTGGACAACATTTAAAACACCAAATGGTCTGGATATAGAGAAAGAAGGCTTTGGTATCAAGGTACCATAAACCAGATCATTACTTAATCATAGTCATATAGCCTTAAGGAAGAGTATCAACTACCCAAGCCCCAAAGTTCCCATTTGTAGAAAGTGCATAGGAGCAGCCATCCTATTGTATTATAGGACATATTGACAAGGAGATCCAGGTAAGTCCTCTGCCCTACCCAGCATTCAGTGACTTGTGGTGGCACCTCACCTTCTGTCTTAAATTCTTTTAATATGATATTAAAGGTCACTAGTCATTTGTAGGCATATATTTTTTTCTCAACCTACTTTAATAAGGGTTCAACCTCTCCTCTAGCCCACCACTCATCAGTGGTAGTAGAAGAGTAAAGTTATTAAGTCATGGGGAAAGTAGACCTGTTTAGATATAGCTCTTTGGGGGCGAGTCCTATCTTTGTTGTCAGGATATCAGGAGTTCAGTCTAGTAGCAAATACCAAATAAAAATCAACAGCTATAGTCACCACACAGGAACCAGCAAGGGAGTTAAATCCATAAGAAACCACAAGACTCTCAAGTTTCTCTGAGAGTTCTTTGGCAAGTTTCTCTCTATGGCATTACCACAAGTGGGGCTTAGCAATGCAATGTAAGGCGAACCAATACATGCATGGCATTAGCGAAGAATAGTGAGGCAGAGCAAAGCAAAGCAATGCTTGAGCTCCTACTGTCTATGGGGTCATATTTATATTCCTCTTCATGTGATTGCTATAGCAAAATATCCTTTCACCTGCGTCTGCTCCAGGAAAACATTCTTTCTTGTGTCTGCTTTAGCAAGACATCCTTTCACCTGTGTGTCCCAGCAAAACAGCATTTAACATTAACTGACTTTTCCAAAGAAACCAGAAGTTTCCACTTCAGTCATGTGTCACCTGGGTGTGCTGCCACAATCCTATCATCTTAGCACTTGGGAAACTGAGGCAGAAGGATCTTGAGTTCAGGCTAGCCTGGGCTACATAGCAAGGCACTCTCTCAAAAGCTAGCTAGCTAACTAATTAGCATATGCCACCAGCTCTCACTTCTGAAGTCAACTGAAAGCCCAGAGAAGTCAAGAACAGTTTTAATGTGTCTGCCGACCTGTTCTACCTCAGTCATCCTCATGACCAAAGCTTATTTTGTGTCATTTATTATATGTATCTAATAGACCATTCTCTTACCAGCTCTTTGTTCTAACAAGTTAACAGAGTGAACGCTCCTATTTCTAGAAGAAAATAAGCTAGCTGCATTAAACTGTAGCCCTGGAACTCAACTTGTCTTCACCTCCCAGATACTTAACTGATGGGCACGTGCCACCACACCCAGTTTGGGACAGAGAGCTTTGGATGTTAACTTGCTGGAGTGTAACCCCAACACAAACTGACAGGAAGTTCCCTGGTCCTAAAGGACCTTCCCCATCAACCACACCATCAGGTAAAGAGCCCCAGAGATGCAAAGTGCATCTATTGATTTTCATGACTTTAATACAGCCACAGCTATATTAAGGAGAAGTTGGTACATCTCACTTTTAAAGGCTGCCGTTGATTGAGAAGGACACTACAAAGGTGCGAATGAGTTTTGGTTAGCTCCTGAAGTGTGTGTCATCGTACCTCACCTTAAACACATAATGCACTTGTTTTCCTGTTTGCAGGCCTGGTGTGGCTCCATCTCCCTCTATCCCTCCATCATCCAAGGCAGCTTTCTAAAGATAGACAGAAGGCTCCTGCAGGATGCTCATTCTCCACTCATTAACGGCGATCAGTAAACCCTACGGTGTTCATTAAAATGTTGCTCCGCAGCACTGTGATACTGTTTTTCTTTGAAAGCCAACATTAGCTGCTGTGAGGTCGGAGAAATGCAGAACAATTACAGAGAAGGTAATCTCGCCGTACTTTTTTGAGGGCATCCTGGGGATGGGCAAGCAGTTCTGATTTATTGCCAGTTAGACCCCTGGCTCTCATTTAAATGCTATTTGCTAGGGCTCTGTTCATCCCTTCCCCTCCCACACCCATCAAGGCCATGCAAACTTGAGGTGGGCTAAAAGAGCCAAAAAGTGACAGCCCTCTGCACACTGGAGCTAGTGACTTCTGACCTCACCTGGGTTTGCTTTTATGACTTTCATATCCCTGAAGTTATTTAAAAGAAGATGAAATATGACAGGTGCTGGAGTTGGCAAATGCAGCCAGTTGATTGCATTCAGGGCTGCCAGTGGGATCCCCTCCCCAAACCTCGTCAGCACATTTGACAATGTTCTGTTCGTTGCTGTCCTCTGCATTTCTGCCCTGACCTGCAGAGCAAAACTGCTGTGCACACAGGTGGACTAAGCATTTGCTTTCTGCTGGCCAGCTTCTCATTTAGGTCCGTCTGCCCCAAACAAGAGTTCAGGTGAGGTTGATTCTCCAGGCTCATCAGTCTCTGAGGAAAGGTAGATAGTGGCTGAATATAGCTAATCAGAGCTCCACATTCCTGGACCATGGTGATAGCTTGCAAGACAGGCTTGTAACTTTAAGGGGTCAATGAACAGCTTCTCTGGGGCTATCATAGAAACTATGAGAATGAGGGTTTCTAGCATCATGCAAGCCTAGAGCCACCATGTGGGAAGAGCCTGTATCGGTAGAAAATACAGGATACAACAGAAGAGATGAAGGTTGAAAGCAGACCTCTCAGGACACTGAATGACAACCGGATGCAGCCATCCCTAAAGCTAATAGAATTCTTAGGTGGAAGCAATGATTTTCTTTGGACCAAGTTCTACCAACTTTGGTCTCTGCCTAGACCAAACAATGTAACAAAGATACATTTTTTACTATGACATGAGAAGCATAAAGAATATTTTTAGCCCATAATTCCACCTACAAGAGCTTCTTAAAATTGGAATATCATTATTATTGACACTCATTTTCTCTGAAAAAAAAAAGGTATCATGTGTCCATAAAGCCGCTCCCTTCAGCACTAGCTTCCTGAGAGGCAGCAGGGTGAAGCTGAATTAGTCATGGAAATGAATCTTAGCCCAGTGCTTGATTCCATATACTATCAAGTGACGTTGAAGATTGTTGTGCTGGTAGAAGAGTTGGAAGCACACTGTAATCTTCTGAAACCCTAATTGGTGTTCAGCTCTGGCTATCTAACAAGTAAAAACCCATACCACAGCTGATCTACAAGGAGGTTTTAACGCTTAGGGGTTTTCACAGCTTCCCAAGCTACAGCCTAGCCATGACTCAAGAATGCTATTTTCTATTTATCACCATATCCTTTAGTAACTGCAGAAACTCCAGGACAGTAAAAAGGGACCTTTGCTAGAATAGGGAGGAAGGAGAGCACTAGAGAAAGAGTATGTTCTAAATTATTTCTAGCCAGCCCGTATAAAAGACACAAAATCTTGATATTTTATTTATAAGCAGTAAGCCTAGATTAGGCAGGTTGTGAGCTATTCTAACTTACATCCCAGTCACATGTTACTGGCTGTTTGAGTCTCACCCAGGTTATTTCTGCTCCATCAGCCTGTCCTCAGGGTCTACTCCTGGCCATGCGCTCATGATCCATCTCCTCTCATGGTGGCCATCTCTTCTCTCCCTCTTCTTTCTCCCTTTCCCCCTTATCTCTCCTGAGACCCCTCACTCGATGATCCTCAAGTCCCTCCTTTCTCTACTGCCCAATCACAGGCTCTAGCCTTTTATTAACCAATTAACTTTAAATCGGGGAGCACGGTTTACACAACAAAGACCTGGTGGCAACCAGATCTTGGGGTTCAGAATTTAGCATTTGTAGATATAGTAACTGCAGAAATACCAGGAAAGGAAAAAACCCATTCATTGTCAGCATAATGGGGTATGGAGCAATAGGGAGGCAGTATGTGATCAGAAAAATGGGAAAGGGGGGGGGTTCTAATTAAGGGTAGGAGATAAATACAGAAGGAAAGAGGAAGGTAAAAATAACACCAAGGATGTCTCAAAAGGTCATAAGGAATCAAAGTATCAACCTAAAAAAAAAAATCTATCATATGTACACATCTGTATATAAACACACATATATCATTTAAATTAAAATTTCTCATCCTTCTCCAAAAACTAAAAACCATATAGCAAAAATCCCAAGCCCAGGTATGAGAAGTCACCTTTTGAGTTGTTACAGGTCAGGGTTGTTGTCCAAGAGGCTCCCAAACTGTTCTAAGCCATTGATCGTACCATTGGTTGCTCTCAAGAGATAAAAAGGCAAGTCCTTATTGCCGAAGGTACCATGCACCTTAAACTCATGCACCCAAAGGCCCCTGACCTGATATCCATTTCCTGGAAAAAGGTGCCAAGCAAGCTTCCAAAACAGCCAAGCAACCAACAGTCCTACGCAGCTATGATGCCTATGAACCACCATAATTATCAGCGTTGGTGTAGTACTGGCACACACACCTTGGCAGTAACCAACAGCTCTCTCATTGTACTAAAGGCCTGTTCAACTAGAGGGAACCTAGCCAACTACCCAGATAATAAAGTCACAACTCTTGGATGAGAACTTACAACCAACACTTTACTAAACCAGCATAATTCCTGTCTTCTAAGTATCTGTCCTTCTCCCCACAGATGAGTGCAGTCCTCACCCCTCATCCAGGAAGCTTCTCTTTGCAGCAGATGGAGACCATTACTGAAAACTATAACCAATCAAAATGCAGAGCTGTGGATCTCTGTCCCCAAAGGATTCATCTACAGGGTTTCCTGCTCAGGTGACATTGTGGAAGGGGACAAAGAGACTGTAAAAGCCAGAGATCAGGAATCTAGTCATGTCAGAAACTATACCGCAACGTCTAACATGACAGCCTAAACATGAGCTGAACAAAGACGACGACAGTAGACACACCAAAGCGGACGTGGAAACGATGACATGCTAAAGCAGATGTGGAGATCCCCACGAATCTCAACTCTACAGAGACCTACGAGGAGCGAAGGAATGCCGAGAGCAGGAGAGATTGTCTTCCCCAGGGAAGAGCACCCCAGTTGGTTACCTGAAACCAAATTGTCAGCCCTGAGAACACAAATCTGAGTAATATTATACAGACTAAGTTTTATTTATTTATTTAGGAATAGATATGCATATATGTACTACATATGTACATGTAACAATAATTAGTGAAAAAGAGGTCATAAATTAGAAAGAAAGAAAGAAAGAAAGAAAGAAAGAAAGAAAGAAAGAAAGAAAGAAAGAGTTTAGAGGGAGGAAAGGGAGGAAATGATATAGTTATATTCTCCAAATAAAAATAAATTTAGAAATGCAACAGCAGTGGGGGGCAAGTTGAGAAGAAGTGGTCTTGAGATTAATATCTGTCTTAGTTGGGGTTTCTATTGCTGCGATGCAACAACATGATTAAAAAGAAGTTGGAGAGGAAAGGGTTTATTTGGGCTTACACTTCCACGCTGCTGTTCATCATTGAAAGAAATCAGGACAGTGCGGTGTCCTTCCCCACCAACACAGTTGGTGCAATTGACCAGAGCCGTGCCGCACCCAATGGCATCCATTGTTTTGTTAACTAGGCTAAGAGAGCCCGGTACCCTTGCAGCATGGTTCTGCAAGTCTCCTAGGTTACCCGGCTCCGCCCAGCTTACCAGAGGCCCACCTACCACCAGCCCACCTGCGCAACCTGAGAGATGTCACGAGACTTCAGGGTTCCCGCCAAACTCCAGAACGCCTGCGCAGAAGACTGGGGGCGGGGCTCCCCTTCCTTTATCCCCAAATGCTTGTCCACCATTAAAGAGTCTTTCTAAGCAGAAGCAACCATGTAGCCTCGGAGACCTTCTTTCTTCCCCCACTCCCTTAGTTTCATTTCAGCTTCGGGCCAATCCTCCAGGAACCCAGTCCACTGCGGGCAGTGGACCCCAACACAGGATCTCAGGGCAGGAACCGGGAAGCAGGAGCTGATGCTGAGGCCATGGAGATGTACTGCTTATTAGCTTGTTTCCCATGGTTTGCTCAACCTGCCTTTTTATAGAACCCAGGACCACCAGCCCAGGGATGGCACCACCCACAATAGGCTGGGCCCTCCCCCATTGATCAGTAATTGCAAAAATATTTACAACTGGATCTCATGGAGACATTTCCTCAACTAAGGTTTCTTCCTCTCTGATAACTCTAGCTTGAGTCAAATTAACACAAACCCAGCCAGTACATTATCTCAACTTGGCAGGATCTAGAACTGCCAAGAAAACAAACTTCTTATGTCTGTAAAACAATTTCCAGATTAAGTTGATTGAGGTGGGAAGACCCAGCTTAACTGTAAGCGACATCATTCATTCTCTGGGCTAGGATCCTGAACTGAACAAAAAGGAGAATGTGAGAACACCGCCATTCACCATTGCCTGCTTCTTGATGGTGAATGCAGTATGACCTCACATTCCTTCTACTATAATTTCTACCATGATGTAGCTCCCCCCCCTCCTTAATTAGCTTTCTTGGGGTATCTTGTAACAGCAACAAGGAAAATTAACTGCTATGATTACCATGCATCAAATAAAGCATATGCTAACAAAAGCAAAAAATAAAACTTAGGAGCTACTTGTTTCTGGGAGGTTCAACTTAATACTTCGTGGCTGCGTTTGACAAGACTTGGGAAACACAATCACAGGAAAGAATGAACCTCTGTGATTTGGGTGTCTCTGCCTATTAAGCAGATGAGTGACGTATAAGTGAAAAATTACAAGCCAGGTGTGATGGTGCACATCTGTAATCCTAGCATCTGGGAGACACAGGCAGGAGGCTTCAAAAACCTCCCAGGCCCTCCAGTCTCCCTGCCCCCCACCTCAATCTTCAGCCTGCCTGTGGATCAGGAAGTAGTTTTCAGCTATTTCTCCATCCTGCCACCATGCTCCTGCCATGATGATAATGGACTAACCATCTCAAAGAGTAAGCAAGCCTGTCGAATGCTTTCTTTTATAAGAGCTTTGGTAATCTTTTGGTCATGGTGTCTCTTTGCAGCAACAGAACCATAACTATGATGTCTACTAACTAGTCAGCTATGCCCTATAGGTCAGTCACACAGCCTTGATGAGACTCTGTTAGCCATCTGTAAAATGCAGAGTAGCTGAGCAGCAGGAATCTCTGTGGCAATGAATCCTGTGAGGTGTCTAAAGCTTGCAGGACAAAAGTGGCCCCTTCTGCTATGGCCAACAAGGGCTTGTCAGGTGCATCCCTGTCTGCCTGGCCACACCCACTTCATATCTTTCCACCTTGCTCCCCATCCTTCAGCTTCACTTACCTTCTTTCCAACATTATGGAATGCCAAGTTCTCCAACCCAAGGAACTTCCATCTTTTTCTCCTTCCAGAAAGTCCCATCCCCAAACCTTCCTGTATCTCAGGTTTCCCTGAAGTCTTAGCTCCAAAGACTTTTGTCCAAGAAGTGTCCAAGATCACCTAGCCATTCTTGGTCACATTTCCCTGTTTTATTTCCCTTATGGTAGTTGGCTTCAGAAAGGATCCTTATGTTTGTATACATTCACTGTAAAATCTATGTTGATATCCATTGACATCAAACCTCAGCCCCCTAGAGGAATATTAAGCACACAGTATATGCTTAATAAAACATAACAGATAAAAGAATGTTCACGGTCATACTTACAAGTCTGTTCCAAGTATTATGTGTGCAGAACCTGGTTCTAGTCTGGTGTGGCATCTTCCACCTCAGATTAATCAGAGTCACACATGTGGTAACACAGACATGCCCAGTGAAGTCTCCTTGGGATCAAGTACTACTCCTAAAGCAGAAGCCTAACTTGGGGGCCACCTCCCTATGTTTGCACACACAGGAACCACAGCTTGAAGCACAGATGGTAGGTATCTCAATGCCATGGTCACAGCTGCTGCCACAGTCCTAGGGTTCCATGGGTTTGACCCCCTATATCCCAAGGTATGGCCCTTAAAGCTTGACTAGTATGGCATAAGTTCTCAATGGTCATGTTCCCCAGTGCCCCAAGGTATAACCCCAGTGCTACACAGGGGTGTACTCCGGTGCTTCAAGGTATGGACCTAGTGCTCCATCAGGCATGATCCCAGCATTTCATTAGATGGCCCGAAATTCTCCATAGGTGTCTCCAGAGATCTGTTTCTTGGGGTGCCCTAGGATTTATCACTGGGGCCTCAACTCTGAAGCTGGGTCTCTGCTTGATGTCCTGTTATTTCCTTCTGCGGTGACAAGGGCAGCCTTGAAAATTTCAAGAGCTCATGCTGGCCTGCTGCACCCTCCATGTTTGGCTTCTGTTCCCTCCAGTCACATTCACACCCATAATCCCATCCAGTCTTGTTACCAAGGACAGAAATGCATCCCCACTGGGGTGCTAAGCTGGAGATGGAACTTGTGGTCCCCTAAGGCAGGGAGCCGCATGAGATTAAAGCCACACAAATGAAAGCAGAGGGAAGGGAGGGAGAGACCATCCTGAGGATATTGTCTGAGCCTCACTCTCTTTAGCCAATCTCCGCTGGAGTGTTCCGAGGTGTGTGTGTGTGTGTGTGGTCAGTATGAGCTGTTTCTTTCTTTTCCGATTTGATAAGCCCACATAGCAAAATACCCATCACTCTGATGTCCTGAAGCTCTACTCAAAAAGAAAAAGATCTTCTGATTCTTGCCCCTTCCATTGCAATTCAGAACCAATGACCAGTTAAGCCAAGAACAGGCAAGAACAGGCAAGACTGCAACCAAAATATCTAAGGACACACCCTGATTCTTCCACTCTTATCAGATGACCTTGAAAAAAGAGTCGACTCCAGACGTAGCTTCTTTATTAGAACAGGATAAGCTATCTCATATTGACAATCCTATAACATCAAGGACATATAGTAATTAGCTTTCAGTTAACACATGTTAATAAGAACATAAAAAGACATATAAAATAATAAACTTTGCTCACTCACACTCCCTGTGACTCACAGGCTGTCTAGAGGTTTGGTTATTGGCCTTCACTTTGAGATCCTGACTGAGTACCTGGCATGTGGAATGTGGTCCGTCTCCATGCCACAGGAGGAAAGGAACCAAACATAGGCTAGCTCTTAGAGCCTCTCTGGAAGAGATGCAAGCTAACATGTCGCTGACCAAAGCAAGTCATATGACCATATCTAATTTCATGGCTGAAGGGGAACTGTAAACTCATATGCTTAGGAGAAAACCAAGAAAATCCCTCCAAATTGCACCAATAACTACCATAGTGCACTTCTGTCCACAAAGGTTTTGCCAAGAAGCGTGTCTGACACATATAGGCAAGTGATGCTTTCTACAGTAACCACTGCACATCATGGCCCTGACAGGGATCTCACATCTGCCACACACGCGCACTGGGAATCTCCCATTGCTGTGATGACATGCCTACCTGGGAACTGGACAAGTGTGGCCATGTTACAACTGGTGCCAGACACCAGCTGCACAGTAGCACAGAGGACAACCATGGTTCAATTACACGCTGCAGGGTGGACTCACCCTCAGCCACCAAAGGGGTATCAATGCTTCCACTAGAGAGTCAAGGGGCAGCGGCAGATTGCTACATCGGGATGTGTAACTCTGTGGGTTGACCACATCAACCCTTGTCTATGAAACTCCATTAAAGGGATGTGGTGGTTTAATTAGAGGTACCCAGTAGTCTCAAGCATGCATATGCTTGGTCACTAGTTGGTGGAGCTGTTTGGGTGGGTTAGGAGGTTTAGCTCTGATGGAGGAGGGGGAATTGAAGTTCCAAAGCCTTGTACTACTCCCAGTTAGCTCTCTCTGTTCCTGTTTATGCAGATAGAGATGGGACCTCTTAGCACCTGCTTTGACTGCCAGGCTTCTCTGCCATGTGGTAATGGACTCGTACCTCTCCTTCTATGTAGGCTTAGATTTTTTTTCAGTTTTCCAGTATTCTTCATTAGATATTTTCTTCATTTACATTTTAAATGCTATCCCAAAAGTCCCCTATACCTCCCCCCTGCCCTGCTCCCCAACCCACCCACTCCCGCTTCCTGGCCCTGGTATTCCCCTGTACTGGAGCATATGATCTTCACAATACCAAGGACCTCTCCTCCCATTGATGGCCAACTAGGCCATCTTCTGCTAGATATGCAGCTAGAGACATGAGCTCTGGGGGAACTGGTGAGTTCATATTGTTGTTCCTCCTATAGGGTTGCAGACCCCTTCAGCCCCTTGGGTACTTTCTCTAGCTCCTCAAAATACTCATGGAGGGAGTTACAGAGACAAACTTTGGAGCTGAGATGGAAGGAAGGACCATCCAGAGACTGCCCCACCCGGGGATCCTTCCCATAAACAGCCACCAAACCCAGGCACTATTGCATATGCTAGCAAGATTTTGCTGACAAGACCCTGATATAGCTGTCTCTTGTGAGGCTATGCCAGTGCCTGGCAAATACAGAAGTGGATGCTCACAGTCATCTATTGGATGGAACACAGGGCTTAGATTTTTTAAAGCCTACTTTCAGTAAGAGTTCTCAAATGCTTCCACTCCCCTTCTAGCCCACTGTCCAAGGGGAGTAAAAGATGGTAAATAAGACAAGGGGATGTGGACCTGTTTAGGAGTAATTCTTCGTGGGCAATTTCTATCTCTGGTCATCAGGATACCTGCAGTCCAGTTCAGTAGTGTCAGGATACCAAACACGAATCAGCAGCAGTAGTATGCCTTCCAGCAGAAACAGCCAGGCCTCCACTGAATTGGCACGAGAGTGATCAGAACCAGCTAGGATGTCAGGAGTAGTTCTCTGCCTTGCCTCTCTCAATGAAGATGCAAAATCAACAAAGTGCTGCAAGGCTAGCTATGTAAGCACCCCCTCATTGACTACTGAGTACTACTTATACTCTCTCCAAACATCACATGTCTTCCCACGGCCTCAGCAAAACACCACTCGAGTCTGCCTCAGCAAAAGACTCCATAGGAGTTTGCATTACATGACAAAACCAGAAACCTCCACTTCATGTCTATAAGTTGCCTTGGTTGTGGTGTTTTATCATAGCTGAAATGCAGGTTAATACAGGGGACATGGGACAGGACTCAGCAAGCATGTCCTCACAGTCCTGATACAATGATCTTATCAACATCTTCTACTCAGCAAGGGACAGTCCTCGGACAAAACGCTTCCTCCTCATCTGTAAGAATGCAGGCTAAGAAAACCATGGGAAGCAAAGCCAGTAAGCAGCACCCGTCCATGGCCTCTGCATCAACTCCTGCCTTCAGTAAGCAGCACCCGTCCATGGCCTCTGCATCAGCTCCTGCCTTCAGTAAGCAGCACCCGTCCATGGTCTCTGCATCAGCTCCTGCCTTCAGGTTCCTGTCCTGACTTCCTTTGATGATGAACAGTGCTATAGAAGCATAAGCCAAATATTTCCTCCTCAAGTTGTTTGTGGTCATAGTGTTTTATCACAGTAGTAATAACCCTAAACATAGCCTGTGTGTATGTGGGTATACCACGTTTGCCTAGTGCCCACAGGACATCAAAAGAACACATCCAGAAGAGGCTATCAGATTCCCTGGGACAGTTGCAGTTATGAGTGGACACTGGGAACTGTAACTGGGTCCTCTGCAAGAGCAGCACGTGGTCTTAACCACTGAGCCACCTCTCCAACCCTGGAAACTTATTTTTTTTTTTACATCCTGACGTTGAGCTTTAAAGCACAGCTCTGTCTAGGAGTCGATCCTAAGGTTATGTGCCTATGTGCAGGAGTTCTACTCAGCATTGTTTATACAACAAAAAGCTAAATGACTTCCAAGGGCCATGTGGCCAAATAAGCATGATGAATGCATTAGAAAGATTAAAATTAAACACATGTTTAAGAATTAGAAGTTAATAGTAGTCATTAAAAAGATCAGAACTAATAATACTTCAATTAAGCTAGGTCAGATAGCCCTGCATATGCTAATACTTGGGCACCTATCCAATGTGCAGTGCAAGGGTGTGATCAGAGTCGTGCATAATTGTTTGTATGCATTTTAAGAATATATACATATGCATCCTGACAGAAACCACAGGAAATAAGAATTCTATGCCCCTCATAGGCACTGCTCCTGAAGGCTCTTCAAAATCACTTCAGCATGCAAATCTCTTTCTCTGAATGAATGAATAATGCTTAACCACTGTTTCAGACATAGAATGAATTGACTAATGATGATGCATTAGTCAAGCCTAAAAGTGCAAACCTGTAATCTCAGCTACTCTGGAGTCTGAGGAACAAGGATCTTAAAGTTCAAGACTAACCTTGGCTACAGAGTGGGTTCTAGGCCAGCCTGGACAACTTAGTGAGACCCTGTCTCAAACACAAAGGGAAAAAGGAAGGCTGTTTACACAGCTCACTGTAAAGTACTTACATCTGCCTAGAATGCATGAGACCATTAGCTCAACCCCCAGGTCCGAACAATTAAAAACTATTTGGGCAAAATCTAAAGAGAAGGAAATATTACAGCCCTAAGCATCACTCAGAGACACCTCAGTACTCGTGAGGGAATATGGAGACAAAGTTACCTCAGTGCTGTGTGAGCAAGTATGGGGACAGCACACAACACTTCTACACAGCTTGCTTTCCCACCTTTACTCTTTCATGTTTATATTTTCATTAAGTTATAATCAAGCAACTTTCTACCTACACTTATTTTCATTCTGCTGGTTGCTGCTCAGCCTTCATGGGTGTTAGTGTTATTTGAGCCATACAAAACCTTTTTAAAATGTCAGATTCGTAATAATCATTCTGTTATTGCTAGCAATCTTTCCACAACTAGTATGTGCTTGATTTAATCCAAGAAGTTAAAGTACAAATTATGCAGTGATAAATACATCAGGACTAGAGATTTCTCCCTTATTTAGATATATAAAGTCACTTCCTTGTACTAGACAGGCAACTGTGATGTAATTAAGTAGAAATCTACCATATGTTAAATGGTTTCTGTTTGTTTGTTTGTTTGTTTGTTTGTTTTATATAATAGATAACTCCCATTTGACCTAAAACCAGGACAACTGAGTTAGTCCAGGTTTCTGGTAAATTTTTAGCTTTGTGATTGTAGACAACTTACCTGTTGTCTGGACCTGTTACCATCTGGGGAAAGCAGAACAATGGAAGGGAAGGGAGAAAGTCCTAACTGAAGCATGCTTATAGAGGGACTTTCATAGAGGCTGTGGAACTAGTCCACACCCATTCCGTGCCTGGGATGCCTTACTGCACTCTCCTCTGTCCTCTCAAGTCATCAGATTGATGGTTGGATTAATCTTGTTATGAATTGAATTAAACAAGGCTTTCCTTCCCAAACAGTGGAAATCAGACTTGAAATCCTCAGCCACACTCCGAAGCTTTATTAAAATCTGTCCTAGAGAAGAGAGGCAGTGCTGAAGGTGCAAGGGGGAGGGCCTGGGAGGAAAGCCAGGTGCAGAGGGGCTCCAACGCAGGTGGGGAGCTCATTTGTCCGTAATGGGACACTTTGAACGAATTGTCTTCAACTGTCTACTGTTGCTGTGATGAAACACCATGACCAAAAGCAGTTGGGGAGGAAAGGGTTTACTTCTCTTGTACTTTCTGATCACATACATCAAGGGAAGTCAGGGCAGGACCTTGAGGCAGGAGCCAATGCGGAGGCCGGGGAATGCTGCTTACTGGCTTGCTCCCTGTGGCCTGCTTGGCCTGCTCTTTTATAGCATTCAGAACTACCTTCCTGGAGGCAGCACCACCCACCGGAGCTGGACCCTCTGGTACATCAAGCTTGCCTGAGTTGCGGCAAATCTGGTGGCAATTTCTCAATGGAAACTCCCTCTTTGATGACCTCAGTTTGTGTCAAGTTGGCAATATGTGTATATATATATATATATATATATATATATATATATATATATATATATATATATATATATATATATATATATATATATATATATATATATATAACCAGGGCACAAGTAGAACATCTGATTTCAACAAAGCTAAGACTTTCTGTCAGAATCCCAGATCTAGCCCCGTTTCCCATCAGGAAACATGATAACAAGTGGCCAGGATGGTTTTGGTCCACAAGAACCCGAGGCTTTGGAGTTATCCATTTCACATGTAGTTTTGGTCCATTGTTATCTTTTACGCTGATACCAATATATATATAAACCAACACTCAATACAGATGATAAAATGATGTATAATAGGCCATATGCCATTTATTTATGTATTTGTAGTACATATCTCTCAAGAATATGCACAGTCAGATATCTGATACATGACTCATGTGTTGGAATAGTTGCCAGGGTGTAGACTCAAAGGCACAGACAACCACAGCCAGCATGCAAAGTGATTATCAGGAACATGATTCTGCCATATATGTTCTGCCAACATTAGATTTTTATCTTTTTTTAGAGTGTAGCCCTTTACCTATGGGAAACAGTGCAGTGTCTCTGTTTACTGTATCTTTTGGTTGGATTGAAGTCATGTACAGTGGTTGAACCTCACTTCTAGGATGTGTAAACATTCTATGATGGTCACATAATAATACAGTGGTCCTAGAGACACATTTCTCAGAACACAGTTCCCATCACCAAGCAAGATTTTTGTCTGTTTGTATATAGACATACCTGCATTCACATATACAGATCTCTCCCCAAGATAGTAGGGGTGATATCAGAGGAGGTAGACAGAAAGGTCTCTGCTAGTTAGGCAGAGATAGGGGATATCTCTGGCCCCCTAAAGCCATCCCCTGTACTGTCCAAACACCCCCAGAAACCATCAGAATGAGGTTTAACAGATCTTTGCGAAGTATTAGCATCTGAATGAAGTGATTTGTACTCCTTTGGCCATGTATAATTAGTTAATAAACTACAAATCAATAATCGACTCTCAGGAGACAGCAGGGAGAGACAGCATCACACACCAGACTCTAGTTTTCCTCAGGGACTGTGACTAAGTCACAATTTCCTCTGAAATTTCAAGCAGTGTCCTCCTTCAGTGTTACGAGGCTATTCTTAGCTTTGACAGGTAGCCAAGGTCTTGTTCCCCAACTATCTGAGAAAGAGTTCCTCTGTAGGGCAAACAGCCTGTTTGTACTTTGACCTTCAGCTGCCCTCCTTCAAAGGACAGGACAGGAGAACAGCAGGATTAGTCCAGCCTGTTCCAGGCTTGAGAAGTCTGGAAAGGCTCTTGGTTCCCAGCTTGAGGACAAATGCTTGCTTTACCCTCTGCACCAAGTAGCCTTTGTGTGGACCCAAGATCATGTCTTAAGAGGAATCTTCTGTCCTGCCAAGAAAGGACATGGCTAGGTGTCTGAGCGCCTAGTCAGTGCCCACAGGGTGCCAGGCTGACATTTAAGTGATTCAGAGAGTGAAAACATTTTTGCTTGACCACAATAAGTTTCTCTACAACACTGGACCTTTTCACATCTCCCGGGACTTTTTCTACTTCATCTCAGAAATCCCAGGGCACAGGTTTCTGTACCATGCCAATATCTGCTCACCAACACATGAGACCAACAAGCTCATGTCCCTCTCTGCAAGGAGCTGCTATGCTCTATGCTGGGGAGAATCGCTATGGTTCTTTCATTACAAGTGATGACACCCAAGTCATGTGATTTAAACCTTTAGCAGGATGGAAAGTTCTGGACATGTCTTATACGACAATGTCAAAATCCTCGACACAGCTGAGCTGTGTGTGGAAAGGATGGAGGTGGGATGGAAACACCACTAAACGGGAGCCCGAGCACATTATTATGTATCAGATGGCATGGCTGCCACAGAAAACAGTGTGAAGACTCCTCAGAGATTAAAACTAACACTAGCATATGTTTATTCCCTAGAATTGGAAACAGGATAAAAAGAGACACTTTCACAGCCATGTCCACTGAAGCATCTTTCACAATAGCCTAGAGGTGGACACAGCCAAAATGTCTATTCAGACATAAAGAAAATTGGTGACCACACACAGAATGGAATATTATTAAGCCTTTACAAAGAAAAAAGTCCCGCTAAGCAGCATATAAGTCAGTCACAAACAAGCAATCACTGTACAAGTCCATTTCCATGTCAATCACTGTACAAGTCCATTTCCATGTGTTATCTGAAGGACGGTGCTCAGTGTGGTACCTGAGAGATAATGCCAGAGGTTACAGGGGGCGACTCAGTGGCTGTGAACTGTCATGCAAGGTAGGGGCCTTTTAAGGGTCCATGACTTAGCAAGTTCATGAGGCTGACAGTGCTCTACTGTATTCCTGGAAATTGTTGAGAAAAAAATGAATTTATGTTTTGCCACAATAGGGAAACAAAAAGAATACACTGCACAAGTATTTTGATGTCAATAAACATGACAATAAAACATAATTAAGTGTAAATTTTCTGTTGTGTCTTCAAGCATGGTTTTAAATTTCTATAAATGGTTTAAACCAAAAGAAAAATGTAAAGTTTTCATAGGTAAAAAGAATGATGTAGGCTGATACATTTGGAGAACTCACCATGTGAAATACCAGCCACCAGGAGCTTGCGCACTTACTGGAAGGGACCAGAAATCCAAAGCCAGACCTCCATACTCCTGGGCAGGAAGTCCACAGAGGGACCAACAGCATAGCGAGAATTTTGGTTTCTTAAAAACACAGAAGTATTATAAGCATGTGTCTTCATTTTAATCCCAGGTGTGGGGTGTGGGGCTGCTTCAGATTGTCCCCAGCAGCTATGATTTGCCTCGTGCTCTAGCAGGGGCGCGATTTAGCCAGCTGCAGTTAGTTTCCGAGAGTGTGTGATGTTTGGAGTTCTGGGGACTCTTTAGAGGGAATATAAATGCTAGGGCCTGGAGAGCTGTTGGTTGTGGTTTGTTAAGTAATCATGTGCAAAGAAGAAAGAAGAAGAAGAAATTAGATATGCTGGCTATGAAGCTCAAACTTGCCCCAAGCAACTTGACACACCTAATCAGCAGGAAGTAGTCTAATGATAACAATGTCCTCTTCCCCTCTATCCTTTTTTCTCTCCTAGTGTTGAGGGATTGAAATGGTGAAAGAAAAAAGAACCCACAAAGTAGCCCACAGTCCAGCTACATAGCAGGCTATCCAGAAACCAGAAGCTACCTTCTCTTGGAGCCCCAGGGGATGCCTGGTTCCTTCATCCTCTCTGAACACAGATCCCCCAGCTCTTCATTCCTCAGTTTCCTACTCTGGGCCCACAAAGCTGGAGTGTTAGTTAAGCCCTATTATGAGTCTTTTCCTCCATAACCTTAAATGATCCTTTCTCTAAGTTTTACATTTTTCTTTTTTCCTTTTTTCCTTCTTTTGTTTTGAAGCCCTGGAAAAAAAAAATTCACACACTTTCCATATGGTGCCCTTCCTGGAGGTTGGCCAAGTCCCCAGCTCCCTAAGGCCTGTGTCATGCATATGCATGGCCAAGAAGGTTGTTCAGACACCCGCTGTGCCATCACAGCCTGTCTGCAGGATGTGTCCACGTTGGCCAGCCCAGCACCCCACCCCGTCTGTCACCAAATCTCCACCATATTATCTGGTCTCTGAATTAGTGGCACTCAGTAGATCTGCAGGTCCACGCAGTCACAAGTCCTGCAGGCGTGGGTGGGAGAAGGAAAGGTCAGCAGGGGAAACTGCTTGGCCAGCCACACATTCATGGATGACCTCAAACTCAAGACAAAATACTTTTCACGACACTTTTCACCACAGAGAGTGGCACACAAACCGTACTGGCATGCAGGAGAGCTGGGAGGAGATCCTCATGTTTTAACACAAACATGGGTTCACAGGGACAGACCTGCTGCACGGGCTGTGAATTTAAAAGCACTTCATGGGGCCCATGAGATGACTGTTCCACTGGTAAATGCACTTGCCCACAAACCTGGTGACCTGCTGACCCAGCAGATGGAGAAAGCTGAATCCTAAAGTTGTCCTCTGGTTTCTATCGTGCGGAGTGGCAGGCATGTACATGTCTATACTCACACACATACAGTAATAACAATAACAACAATAATAGTAATAAGTAGAAAGTTGCCGGGTATACCTTTAATCCCAGAACATAGGAGACGGAGACAGGTGGATCTTTGTAAATTCAAGGGCTAGCAAGAGATACATGAAACTCTGCCTTAAAACTAATTAATTAATTAACTAAACCACCTGCAATTGCCTTGTGGCTGTCAAACTGCATTGTGGATAATTAACTGTCATAGAGCGCAAACCAGAACTGAGGCTGGTTATGTGTAGTCAGCATTCAAATCACAATTCGCATTAACACTGTCTGGTTATATCAGAAATTCTGAACTGCTGGGCATTTGCAGTAAAGGTTCTGGCATCTTGAATTCATGAAAATTACTCAGCAGACTAAATCACTGCTGTATCTGCTCATGAGTTAAAGAACTAATGCGTTCAAGTAGAATGTGGTCAATTTCATTCTTGTTTGGTTTCTGTTGCTATGGTAAACATCAGGAGCAAAACAACTTGGGGAGGAAAGAGCTTGTTTCATGTTGTGCTGCCGGGTCGCCATGCTCCATTGAAGGAAGTCAGGGTAGGAACTAAAGCAGGAGCAGAAACCAAGAAGGGCTGCTGTTTACTGGGTTGCTCAGCTACCTTTCTTACACAGCCCAGGGCCCATGGCTTAGCTCAAATACCAACCAAGAAAACATCCCACAGACATGCAAAAGGCCAACTTACTGCAAACAATTAATTCCTGAGTCCTTCTAGTTCTTGGTTGTGAGCCCAGCCTCTAACGGCTGGGCCATCTCTCCAGCCTGAGATTCCCTCTGGCTGTCTATGTTGGTATCAAGTTAGCTAAACTAACCAGCACAAATCTCTTGCCATGTTTTAGTGTCTCTGGATTCCCTGATACACAGGAGGTACAGAGACACAGAGGCTATCCCTGTTCTGGGCCTTCTCAAACCTATAGTGCAATGCAGGGCCATGGGGAGGGGGGGGCGGGGGGGAAGAGGGGAGTGGGAGAGAACTCTCGTCCCACCAGAGTCCCGGTGCTCTGGGCGGGTGGACACGGGAGGACTGTGGCACGATTTCCACATGGCCCCAGGTGGCTGTGGGAAGCCAAGGAATCCCAGCTCAGTGGGTGGTAGACAAGGGGCAGTTCTAGGCACCAGGTTCCCAGCCTCCAGCATCCTATGCTGGATACTGGGAGGAGCTGAGAACAGAATGCCCCCCCATCCTCTCCCCCAGGGCCGAAGAGAGGAGAGGCAGGGGGAGAGGGCACTTGATAGTTCCCATGTGAGCGAGAGTCCTTGGTCTGGTCTGTGGCTATAGTGCAGGAAGGCCTTCCTGCAGGAGGTTAGACATGGCTCATTAGGAGAAAGCCTGTCCCATCGTTCAAGCACAGTGGGCCTGTCTATGGTTTTAGAGCTTTATTGTAGAAAGGTGGGAGAAGGAGAAAAGGTAGAAATAGAGAGAGGAGGAGGGGAAGAGAGAGAGAAAGAGGGCTAGAGAAGAGAGTAAGAAAGGTGAAAGCTTAAAGAGAGCGAGGACGGGCCAAGCAGCCCCTCTTATAGTGGGCTGGGTTATCAGGTAACTGTGGGGAGGAGCATACCTGGCTATAGTCAGGTAACTGTGGGGGTGGAGTCTAACCAGAATGCCAGAAGCTTAGGATATTGTCTGCGTGATTGATAGTCACAGAATTATGGAGTTGGGGGCTCTGTGGTGTCAGGCATCTGTCTTTGGGAACTTGGCTTGCTTTTCTGTCCCTTGTAGAGTTCTCTACTGGGTGACCGGAACAAGCTCCATTCAACCAAAATAGGCTGCCTGTCACAGTCCCACAGTGCAAGGTGCCCCTGGGAAGGAGGGACACAGTAAATGGACATGAGCTACCAGTCTGCAGGCAACAGTGCTATGCTGGCTGGAGAGTAGTTACTGACAGAGATGGCAATTGTCCAAGCACTGCAGGAGGGAGCCGTAAGCAGCATTCAGGATCTGGAAGGAGCCATGGACCACCTACTCTAACCTTTCTAGGGCATAAACAAAGTAAGGCTAGAATGCAAAAAGATCTATCTCTTCAAGCGGTACAATGGCATCAAATTAACAACTAAATGTCAGAACAGAAGTCAGTGGAGAGATGGACAGAGAGAAGAATGAAGAGGTCCATGCAGAAGCTGCCTGGGCAAGGATGGACTTGACCACTCAGATGTCTGTCTTGCCTTCTATCAAGCAGCTGGTTTGCTTCCTGCCTGTGCCCCACACCAAGACAGTAAACTTGAGGTCAGCCTGGGCTACTTAATGAGTTCTAGGCTAGCCTAAGCTATCTAAGAAGACCCTGTCTACCAACAAGCAATAGCTCATTTCCCTGAGAAGAGGGAAGGACCTTCTCTGTTTACCCTACCAGCACTGACACACCATGTGGGTCAGCTTATCAGGAAGTTACCTGTTCCTTAGAAATCCCGAGAGAACCCCACAGGATGTTGTACGTCTCCACAGGCTGGCTGATCTGCTTTCCCTGTGCCTCTGATGCCATATGGCTGTATGATGAATTACTCTTGACTCTAGCTGTGAGTCCATTAGGGCTGCTGGGAACAAGCAGAAGAAATTTGTCCCAAGTGCTGCCATTTTGTTTTCAGACTCCATTTTAATCATAGGGTGTGTACTGACTGGTTTTGTGTGTCAACTTGACACAAGCTGGAGTTACCACAGAGAAAGGAGCCTCTCTTGAGGAAATGCCTCCATGAGAGCCACCTATAAGGCATTTTCTCAATTAGTGAGCAAAAGTGGGAGGGCCCATTATGGGTGGTGCCATCCCTGGCTGGTGGTCCTGGGTTCTATAAGAAAGCAAGGTGAGCAAGCCAGGGGAAGGAATCCAGTAAGCAGCACCCCTCCATGGCCTCTGCCTCAGCTCCTGCCTCCAAGTTCCTGCCCTGTGTGAGTTCCTGTCCTGACTTCCTTTGGTGATGAACAGCAATATGGATATGTAAGCTGAATAAACCCTTTCTTCTCCAACTTGCTTCTTGGTCGTGATGCTTTGTGCAGGAATACAAATCCTGACTAAGACTGAGTAAAACTAAGTCCTAGTTCTCAAGCCCTCAGGGAGCTGATGATTCTCCAATAGCTGACCAGTTTCTGTGACTGCTCCTGACCAGCTTCTGATATTTATCCTTTGCTCCTCAAAACATCACTGTTCCTAACCCACCCCCCAAAATGGGTTTGATTGGTTGGACTGTAAAACCTATATTCTGTATTAGTTGGCATAGATCAACAGATCAACCACATAAGGAAAGCTCTTATCCCTAAATCCTGATTGCCTGATTGGTAGAAAAATGTAACTGTAACTTTGCACAGATGTCTGTGGTTTGCAAGAATAAATTCTCTGTAACATTCTGGCTCCAGGTCGCAGTTCAGCTCCCAAATCTGTTCTGCTGCCCTGATTGATCAGTAGCGGCTTGATTACAATAAAGTTTTCTCATCTGCATTGACCTGGTGTTAGAGTTGTGTTGGATCTAAGTAGACCCCATGTCAGGAGGACAAAGGAGACCCAGGTGAACTACATATACAGCCAGCTTTGGGAATTGCTGTGGTGTGAACCATCTGCAGACCCTTGGCTCTGTCAATCCTGCCTAAGCCCCTCCCCTTTCTCAATCTTCACTGTCTCCAGTCGTCATAACTACAGAGGATAAACGCTTCCACAAAGATTTACTCATACTCAAATTCAGACAACAGAACAAAGTAAAACAGACTATTGTAGGCTCTTCTTCAGAAAACATCCACAATGCCTGCAGTACATCCCTAGACCCAGTATTCTGGGAGCCCAATTGTACAAGATGGAGCCCACAGAAAATAGCTAGGAGGAAAATGTTAGCAATGAAGCTCTCTGAAGGCCCAAGGAGGCCATTGAAGCAAGGAGGGCTGGCCCTAAGGTCTGGTGTGATCTGGCAGGAACTGACATCATCTGCAGGGACTCATCCCAGGCTTGCACTCATGTGCATAGCTCTGATGCTGAGAGCGTGAGGAAATTAAGGGTGGGGCCAGGATTTAGGGAGCAGTTGTGCCTTCTCTTCCAGTTGCTATAATAAATTTCCTGACATAAGCTACTTAAGGAAAGATAGATTTCTTTGGGGTCACAGTTCTTCAGGTTACAGTCCATCCTAGTGGGGGAAGTCACATAGCATCAAGAGCCTGAGGAAGCTTGTCAGGTCACACCCATAACCAGGAGCAGAGAGCAATGAGTGGTTTGCAGGCTGTTCAGCACCCTGCCTCCACTTAGAGTCCAGGACCAGCAAGGGAATTCTATCACCCACAGTGGGTACATCATCCATCCTTAGCTAATGCGATCAAGGCAGCTCCCCACAGGCATGCCCACAGGCCCATCTCCCAGATGATTCTAGACTCTGTCAAGTTGACAATTGGCACTAACCATCACAGGAGCCTAGCAGAAGTGACTGCGCTCCAATGAGGATAGGGACAAGCTAGAGGGGCCCCGTAGGCTTTTATTTGGAGAACCAGGGGTGGGGGAGACCATGAAATGGGAAGAGAGATTCTCTAAAGGCCTACTACCTGCCACAACACAGCGGGCAAGAAACTTTCCCTCTCCCATCTGGCCTGATCACTGCCTTTGGTTGACAAAAGGTTATCCACCTCTGCCAGAAGAGCAGGAGGAGAGATGCCCAGATGAGAAGGCCTCCCTCCTGTCCCCTGAGGGGCAGCCCAGGACAGGGCTTCTAACCATGGGTCAAAATCCTGACCTTACACCCTTGGCCCACTCCTGACTCTCACAGGCTCCTGTGCTCCACCCAGGAAGAGTTGGAAGGAAGCTTGACCGACTGTATTCTAACACTGGAGGGAGAATCTCAACCAGTTGCACCATTTTCTACCAGCCAGCATTCTCCTGCCACTACCCTCCAGGCAGTCCTCCATCCCAGGGTACTTCCTCACCCCAAGGCAATCCTCCAAAGCCAGGAAATCCTCCACAATGTCCCAGCATACTCCTCCACCTTGATGCAATCTTCCATTCCTCAGGCTGTCCTCCCCACTCTACTACCTACCCCCCACCCCATTTCATTCGCACTCAATCAATCCTGGGGCTTTGAAGAAAAACTTTATTGGACTCATTACTACTGGCTGGCTGTCTTTCTGGATCAAACTACAGCTTGCAACCCCAAGCAGAAGGCCTGCCTGCTGGGAAGTTCCCATGGTGTGAGTGTTGAAACTCTCTGAGTTGCCACCATTAGGCATCACAGATTCCCACCAGGTCCTTGCTGCTGGGCACCCAAGGGGCCACCCCCAAAGCACTCTGTGGACAGTATCTGGTGGCTGGAGGAAGTTTCATGATGATAACCATAGGCTTTGCTCTCAGACTCATGTTCCATGAGGCTCATTCCACCCCTGATGACAGGAGTCAACAGTGTGCCCGCCCATCAGCCCTTTGTTCCTGAATAACCCTGGAAAATGTCTCTTAATCTGCATCATCATTCTAGAGACAAGAACACTGAGGCTCACTGACGAAGTCCTTCCTCCAAACTCGAAGTGGCAGAACCATGACTCGAAGGGACTCATAGCTAGCATCCGTCCTCCTTCGTGACTCCTGCTGGCCATTCTGTGATGCCCGACAAAGAGAAAGTGTCCTTGCTTAAGGACAAACCCAAGGTGCTTTGAGACTGAGGTCTCGGGCTGGTGCTGAGTTAGAACATCTGAGGGCAGCCTATCTGAGAAAACGAAGGAGCACTCCACGTTGGCTCAATGTGTACAGCAGACATAGAGGCCCATAAACCTTCCATGATCCTGCATTCCTTGACTAGTCTTCAGACCATCTACATCATCCTACCTACAGCCTCCAGCGCTGGAATTTTCCAGAAGGAAGCAGGCACTGCTTTTCTAGAACCTGATATACTTGCTGGTCCTGCTCCTTGACAAGTAAATCCAGTGGTGGTATGAATCCCACAGGTACCCAAGGGCCACCCGGTCAACCCCGCTCTGCGCATGCCCACTCCAGCATCGGGCTTTTCCTCTGCTTCTGTAGAACATAGTTAAGAAATTGAGATTTAATCCTTGGCAGACCAAAATACCACCCCCAACTCCCTCTCCTGCTCCTGCCTAGTCCGTGCCAGGGCTGAGAGAAAAGGACAAGGTGTATGTGTAATGCATACAGCAGCTACAGGGCTTGCTCGTATTTAAAATTTCCTTCCATATATTTTTAATAAAACAACTGATACAAATTCAAAACCCACTTCATAAATCAAACATTATTCCATGTTGGCGGCTTCAAGGTTTCCCGGCGCTTGGCTAGGAGCACGGGTCTCCCAGACGGGCTTTGCTCTCCAGCGCTCCGGGTTTTCTGAAAGGTTTATTGGATTTCATAGTCCCTTAAGGGGAAACCCTTTAAATGTCTTTGCAATTATAAGTCTAATAACACTTCCAGCCCTTGGACACAGCCTTGACTTGACAGAGATAAGGAACTCCAAGTTGCTCAGTCAATACCAGGCTATTAATCTCTGTCACCTCGCTGTCACCGAAGCTCAGGAAAACAATGTCGTTTCTTGACCTAGGTGAAGGCACGGAGTGATTTTATTCAGAATGTCGGCATTCATCAACTCGGATTTTGTCAGCCCCTCAGCTCCTAGAAGAGGAGATCTTCATCCCACCCGCGTCAACGCCCTTCCAATCCAAGAGTTGCCTCCAGTCCTGGTCCATTATTATTATTTAGCACTTATTCAAGTGTAAAAAGACGTTAAGAATAAAGTTTTCCCTGCCATAAAGAGACCTGGCAGATAAATCACTTCCTGACGCTCTTGAACAGCCCAGGCCAAGGACAGCTGGAAATTACCAAAGGCCATGTTTGTTTACGTATTCAAATGAAGGTTAATTTTTATCCTGTCTCTGCTCAAATTTGATTAGGGTGGGGCTCTCCCCCTCCCTCAGTGGTCTATTTATATCAACAGCCTCCTTCTTGACCTTGAAAGAAACTTAAGAAATTGTTGAAGAGAAAAGCTGACAAAATTCCTAATGAGAAAGTAACCTGGAGAAGCAAATGTTTCTCAGCAGGGCAGCCAGCCTCACTGCTGGCTGCAGCCAGAATGGCAACGGACCTTGGGTTACCTTCTCAGGGGTGGGTAGGTAAAGCCAGCTGTACCCCCAACATAGCCAGGATAGCAGAGAAGCCTGGCTTGCCCTCTCAGGCCAAGAGTCAGGTAGAATAATGCAGTGGGCACTGCTGTGGTTCGCATAAGAAATACCTCCCCCAACACACAAACCTTCCCCAACCTTAATGTATTTGAACTCTTGGCCAGCAGCTGACCCAACTGATTTAGTAGGTGTGGAACCTTCAGGAGGTAGGGACTTGCCAGAGAAAGTAGGTCACTGGCAGGCAGGCCTTGGATTTTATAGGTTGGCCCTACTTTCTATATTCTTGACTACAGATGTAATGTGGCCAGGTGCCTTACACACCTGCAGCCATGATCCCTCTGCCATAACAGACTATATTCTTTCTTAAAACATGTGCCAAAACAAACAATTCCTTCTTTTAGCTACTTTTATGGAAAATTTTGTCACAAGGAGGGCAAAGGTCACTAATAAGAGTGCTACCCCAACTGCACACAGCACCAGAGGTGCGGACATGCCAGTCAAGCAGCCTCTAGAGATGAAGAGCTGCCCCATGTATGTGGACCCCAAGTCTGGAAAACTGCCAGACCAGAGCAGCTGTAGCCCCATGGGAAACCTGAGGTTTAGGAGCAAAGGGACAGGGTGAGGCAGAACTCTGGACCCTGGTACTGTTTCCGAGGACTCACGTCAGGATCCCTTTCTTTGAATAGATAATATTGGAGCCCTCAGAAGTTGGTTAAGGAACAGCAAGAAAGCAAGCTTCTGAGAACAGGTGCTTCCCAGAGGTGTTGTTCAGGAAGTGTAGGTATCTGGGGCCCAGAGACATGGTAGGACTCAACCAAAGCTCTGTGAAGAAAAGCGAATCTATTTCTGCCTTTGCCACAAACTAACACTTAGCATATTCCACTGATAGCAATGAAGGCCATTCCTTCCTAAGGCTCTTGAATGGATGACAAATCAACCTGAGAGACCAACCAAAGAGTAATGACAACAAAGAGCTGCCCATCCCCTAAGCAAACTCCAAGGCTTCTCTCTCTCTCTCTCTCTCTCTCTCTCTCTCTCTCTCTCTTTTTAATATGAGGGTCCCAGGAGGCTCAAACCCAAATTACCCATCAAAGAGGGCATGTTTGCAGTCAAATTTGGCTTCGGGTTTCTTTTGTTGCTTATATTTTGGCGATTTAGTTCCTTTGTGTCCCTTCCTGTAAGTCTCCCTGAACCCTTTTTCCACAAGAACCAGGTTTGAGTTAAATGTCTAGGGTTAGAACTGTGAGAGCAAGCTCAGCTTGTGATTTCTGTGAGGAAAGGGTGAGACTCTGGTGAGATAGGCATGAGAGACAGCCAGGTCTTGGCTTCCTTATCTATACAATGAAGAGCTGGGGTAAAGCTGACTCTTGTCCACTCCCCTTCTTCAGGGAGCCCCTGGTGGCTTGGGGCTTACAAGTGGGAAGAAACCAGAGACTAAGAGCTGAACTGGCACCCAGACCCATTTGCCGAAAGCTTGCCCCTGCTCCAAGACAGCCCTCAGTTCCCTGTGAGCCAGGGTGGTGAGTCACCTAACAGGTATAACCGCCAACCTGCCATCAATAGACTGTCAACCTGGGAAAGCTTCCTGAGTGATCTTCCTGTGCCTCAGTTTCCCCAGCTTTAAACTAGGATTATAAACAGAGCCTTTCCCATGGTTGCTAAAAGTCTTCAACATGCTCACACTCAGCAAGTTTACACATTGATATGTGCCATATATAATATACCTCATGTGTTTCTTAAGTACAGTTTGCAGGTAAATGGACCTGGTTGTGAGTTTCTGCTCACAATGGAGAATGTCCCACCTTTTAAAATGATTTTCTTCTTGATGCAGGGTTTCTCTTATATAATGGCTGGCCTTGAGCTTTCTATGTGGCTGAGGATGACTTTGAACTTCCGAACCTCCTGCCTCTACTTCCCAAGTGCTGGGATTAGAGATGTGCACGACCAAACCCAGCTTACATGATGCTGGAGATCAAGTTCAGGGCCATCTGAGCTATATCATCTGCCTAGAATCTCTCACTTAAAAACATAACTACTCTCAGACATGGAGGCAGAAGAAAACATCCTGAGAGAGGAAGGTGTTACAGAGCATTTGTGGAACATACTTACTGAAGGCACAGTTGTGCGGAAGGTTGTGTGGGGCACAGGAAACCTCTTACCCAAGACAGAGAAGAAGAGCTGTCCATCTCCTAAGCAAACTCCAAGACTGTCCTCTATTTTTTTAATATGAGGGTCCCAAGAGGCTCAAACACAAATTACCCATCAAAGAGGACATGTTTGCATTCAAATTTGTTTAGCATTATTTAGTCATCAAGCAAATATACACATATAGTTTAGGTGTCAGCCTAGAGAGGCCAGGAGACCTTAAGTCAGTCAGGAGTAGCTCTTCTTCTACTAGAAGCCACCATGTGGGTGTCCTCATATTTCCAGATTAAAGAGGCTGGTCTATAAGGAATTTTAGTCCAATCCACCATGGTAAAAGAGCCAAGTTTGGGTACCCCTGCCTGGGTCTGATGAATGCCAGGGCATAGGATGATGGTAGGTAGAGGGCATACCCTGAGGTTCCTCTGACAATGAGCCAACATCCCTACCAGAACTCTGCTCCTTACTTGAACAGGACCAGAGCTCACCTCCCCAGAGCCAGATCCAGGAGTCTCTCCTTTCCACAGCTCACCAGCTACACCAGGCTAACCTTACCCCATGGAGTAGAGACATATACAAGATAAGATGGTGTTTCCCTTAGACAAATCCTAACTCAGTAACTGTCAGGACAGTTGGTGGGGCCTGCTGCCCATTGGTCATTCATCCACGTCACAGAGCAGCTGTTCAAGTGAGTCCTAAACAAAAAAAAAACAGCCCTGCCACCCCACTGCAATTGTCCAACAGCCACAAGTGGCCAGAGGTACCTACACAGCCCAGCCCCATATAAAACCTTTGTGCGGACACAGAGAGTTCTATTTAACTGTGCTGACCTAGAACATAAAGAGAGAAAAGGGGGGGGGCTAAACCTTTCAAACCAGCCCCACCTCTTCAAAGCTGTCATCTCAGGATCCCAGTGTCCGTCAATCTTGTTCTGTAGCTTGGAAGTTATGTCAGAAAAAGATTCATACACCGGGAGAGAGCCTTTCACAAGAATGTACTATCCTGAGTGTCTCAAGCCAATAAAATCTAGTCTGCACTCCCCCACCTAAGGGTGGTCCTGTGGTGATGGGAAGCTGACAGGAGAAAGAAGCAGCTCCCACACAGTGAGTTTCCACCTAAGCATCCCTGGATGAGGAACACACTGGGACCCCTGGATTCAGCATCCTCAGCGTCCTCCAGGGTACCAAGGATGCATAATGACCTGGCTCAGCATTATTTAGTCAGCAAGCAAATATTTATATAGTTTAAGCTTCAGCCTAGAGAGAAGGCCAGACCTTAAGTCACTCAGGAGTAGCTCTGGTTCATAAATGGGGAGTCTCTATTGGTTCCCCAACTAAATGCATCTGAATCAAGGAGAAAAGCCCAGGTTCCACCTGGGTAGAATCCATCTGGGGAACACAGGCTGGCAGGGGAAAAGACTCAGTCCTGTCTCATCACTATCACATTGCCAGGAAGAAAGCCAGACCCAGGGAAGCAGGCATAGAGCTACGAGAGGGCTGTCTCCTGCCATGGGTCTGCCCTGAATAACAGTTCACAGATCTCATACAGAAAGCATGTCACTGGTCTTGACACACAGATTTGGCCTTTACAAGAAGCATCTATACTCAGGAGCCCTGGGAGGGCCAGTGCTCTCCTTCGGTCAGTTATATACTATGGGTGTCAGTCTGGGTAGACAACCCAACCTTAGTCACCCAGGCAGAAGCACAGCTGGCCTCCTTTTATCCCAAACCACAGCCAAATCAACACAGGATTCTGGGAGAAAAGGCATGGATATTGAGAGCAATAGCATTAGCAGCTGGCACTTCTTGATGGATTTTTAGGGCTATGATGGAACTAATGTTCTATGGGAATCATCTCGTTTTATCTTGCCATGATCCACGGAGAACCGACCCATTTTACAGATGGAGAAACTAAGGCCCAGAGAAGTTCAACAACTTCCCTATGATCCCACCACAGGTAACAGGAAGAATGAACATTTGTTCCAATTTGTGTTATAGTGTAGGCTTATGGGTCACGTGGCAGGGTCACACTCTCTTCAAGTTTGAGTGAGTGAACCGAAAATCCAATAGAAAATTTCAAAGAACTAATTATCTTCTATAATAACTTCCAAATGACTAAAGCCAGTAGCTCTCTGGATTGATTCAAGAGGTGGCTGAGTGCTCCCTGTGGCAGAAGGAAATCGCCATGACTTTGAGAAACATTCTCTGTGTCCTGGTCACTGGGGTGAAGCCATGGCTGAGGGCTCTCCTGGGAGAGAGTCTGCCACAGACATGAGATGAGGAAGGAAGAGCCTTCTCTGGCCAGGTGACCTGTCAGCACCGGTGACTCCCGTCCCCAAATGTCAGGCTCGGAGAGCAGGGTCAGGCAGTGCTCCATTCTGCCAGCTTCAGAGATGGGCAGGGGCACGAGCCTACTTCCCAAGGCACATAGCCCATAAATCAGCCAAAGCTGGCTGCACAATTGCAGAGCGCCTCTTTCAAGCAGCTCTGAGGAAAAATGGCTCCATCTGCTCACTGCTGGGTCATAAATAAAACAGAATTGGAGCAAAATGGATGGAAAGCAATTTTTGGAAGATGAATTTCCAAGACTTGGCTTCCATTCCTGCTCCTCTTCTGCTGCTGGAAATGGCCGGCTGCGGTCCTGCTGAGCCAGGGCTGGAGCAGAACTGATGGGTGGGGAACAAGGCCTGGCCATCACAGGCTTCTTACAAAGGCTTCCTTGATGAGTCCTCCTCCTCTTCCTCTTCCTCCTCCTCTTCCTCTTCCTCCTCCTCTTCCTCCTCCTCTTCCTCTTCTTCCCCCTCCTCCTCTTCCTCCTCCTCTTCCTCCCTCTTCTTCCTCTTCCTCCTCCTCCTCTTCCTCCTCCTCTTCTTCCTCTTCCTCCTCCTCCTCTTCCTCCTCCTCCTCTTCCTCCTCCTCCTCTTCCTCCTCCTCCTCTTCCTCCCCTCCTCTTTGTTGCTCTCCACTGTCATTGTCACTACCATCATCATCACCATCATCATCATGATACACTGGTTAATTGGCTCCTGAAACCTCCTTATGCAGACACTGAGCTGGAAGCTGTACATCTACCCACTTTACGTCTTGGTCTATCCTGACTGCGTATGTGTAAGGCTGCAGAGCTCTTCCCCATAACAGTCTCTGTGACTTGTGCTGTGCTACGCTCTATCACTTTTTAAAATGTCCTTCAGTGGCACATATAGTTGTACATATGTATAGGGTGCAGTGTGACACTTGTGTGCAAAGTAGAATGATCTTCTCGGGGTCGCAGGAAGAGCATTTCTCTCTAAGATTTATCATTTGCATTGGGAACATTCAGAATCCTCAATCAGTTCTCTCTCCCTCTTTTTTTTTCTTTAAAGTTTACTCAATACATAATCCCCAACTTCACTGAGGTGGCTGACCACGTCCACAACCAAAGCTGCCTCTAAACTGGAATTCAGCTGCTGAGCCAGTCCCCAGACTCAGCACTCTTGTCAGCTCCAGGAGCACAGCACTCCTGTCGTTGTCTCTGTCTGCCTCTGCTCTTGTGAATCTTGCAGGCCACTCACCCTCTGGACCCTTGGGCTGAGGCCTGCCAGTGCAGGGTGTCAGATACAATCTCTGGAGGCGGGTGCAGGTAATCTCAGAGATATTGGATGCCCTCATTCGTAAGATACAAGTAGAAATGTCTCCAAGCAAACCTCAAGCAGTCCTCTTAGTGACCCATTGTCTTCTTCCTAATCTAGAGCAGGTGCTTCTTAGGGCAGGGACCTCGCCAGCTTTTCTACCCCACTATCTCTAAGCTAAGGACAATTCCTAACCAGTAGGAAGAATTTAATAAATATTTTTGGGTCACTGAATGTATGTATGTATGTATGTATGTATGTATGTATGTATGTATGTATTAACTGATTCATTAATTATGGGACTACCACAATCTGTGCAGCATAGCCAGCCTGTGTTTATCGCTTCATACCCATATCTTACCTCTGACTGACCACAGTACATTTTGCAGACTTTCCTTTGGTCATAATTCCTCCCGCACTACAACTTCTGGCCTCTGCCCTTGGTGCGCTATGCCCACTTTCCCTGGTATTCCTCTGCAGATCTTCCTAGGCAGCCTCGGTCCTTCTCCCTGGCTTTGTTCCTGGTGATGAGAGCCATGGCATTTGTCATTCTTTCAGCTCGTTATCAGTGCTCATGGAGTGCCTCTCACACTGCCATTACATACACTCATTTATGACCGTGCAGCGGTGAACATCTGCCCAAGATCCCTGGGGTGGATTTATTCAGCCAGTGCCATAATCCAACCCAGGACCAGGCATGGACAGCAGGAAATCTGAGGACTTGTGGTTTGCTGCTCTTATAAGCACTATGCTATGTCATCTAGGGCCCTCTTTGGTTCTTAGTGAAGTTGACATGTCCTCGAGGGTGCCCATTGTGTGCTCTGCTGCCCTAGTGACTGACTTCAGTGGCCTTTTAGGCCATAACATCTTTGTTCACTCACCTCTTAGTGACTTTGCATCCAGCTCTCCTGGTCACATACTGTTCTAGAGGGCATGATCAAGACAGATGAGACTCCGGTCCTCATGGAGCTTCAGTCCAGCCAAGACGCAGATGAAAACGAGCATGAACACAAAGGAGAAAGAATTTCAGAGCTGCGCAATGCTACGGTGGCAAGGGAGATGGGGAGGCAGAGGAAGTGACCACCTCAGATCTCCACAGGTTATTTTCTCAGCTTTGCTTTCCTGGCTGCCGGCAGAGCCCAAGTACACCACCTCAGATGTCACTTTGCAGGGACCCTGTCTGGTCAGGCCAGTGCTTTGCATCTTCCCCACAGATGGGAACCAGTGTGACTAGAACAGTGTGAACTAGCACAAGGAACAGACAAGAAAGACCTCCTGCTCCAGCCAGTGCTCATGAACACGTCTCATGTCTTCTCTCAGAGACACAAAAATCCAAATAGCTGATGCTCCTAGAACAGGGGAAGCCTAGGATCTGCCCACAGCCGAGTTAGGGGGCTCCCAGGGACCTGGGTCTTCTGATCCCTCATGGGTAATTTAGAATTACTGAGTTCTATCTATAGTGTCAATGTCCTGTATCAGAACTGAATCTTCCTTGAAGGATATGTAAGGGTTTCAAATAAATGCACACAGTCAGGTTGAAAATTCACTGAGCAAGGCCACCTCAATCCATTGTAAAGGAGTACATCCAACTGCCAAGACAAGAAAGAGTCAAGAGCTTCTCTGGAAATGGAGATCCAGTCACCTGCCCCTCCCACTCCTCAGCAGAAAGTCACCAATCCAGACTGAGGTCCTAGAGCCCTGAAGAGCCAGGTTCTTAGTTGGCTCTACCACACACTTGCCAAACACCTTGTAACTCAGACACATCTTCCTCCTCACTTGACCTTATATATTTCCTGTGTACAAGAACAAAATGAGGCTTCTCTCAGAAGTGACTGTGAGACTATGAATATTGTCTCCACATAGTAACCTGCCCTATATAGTGTGGTGTGTGCATAGTAATGACATTAATAACTGTTGTCAAATAACTGGATGTGTGGGTAGATCAATGGATGGATAGACACATGGGCAGATGAAGCAAAATTACTTGGTAATGTTTCAAGAGTAGAAAGCTAAAAGGAAGTGGTTAAGAGAAACCAGGAGAAGCTGAAGATGTGGCTGACTGAGAAAATCAGCCAGAGTAGGTCATCACTCCTCTGTGTATCACTTCCCCCAAGTTGAAGAGACATAAGGCTGACTTGAGTGAAGCCTCTGACCACAAACTAAAGGATCATAAACACTGAAAAGTATGGCTCTTTGAAAGATGAAGAGGGTGTGCCCAAGATGGCTGGATATTGATGTCTAGAGAGGTGAGAGACTTTTACTTTACAGCAACTACTAGTATTCACATCAGATGGGATTAATAAGCAAGTGTGGGGATGTGGGGTGAAGTAGGAAACCTGCCAGAAGAGACCATTGTAATAATTCAGGGATAGGATTGAGATGCAGCTCAGCTGATAGGGTGATGGCCCAGCAAGCACAAGGCCTACAGTTTGATTCCAAGCACTCGTCTCATGAACAGATCTGGTAGTAGTGCATGTGTGTAACCCCAGCACTTAGGAAATGGAGGCAAAACAAACAAACAAACAAACAAACAAAACAAAACAAAACAAAAAACATCAGAAGTTCAGGGTCATCCTCAGCTACCTATTGAATTCAAGGCCACCCTAAGCTATATAAGAACCTGCCTTACAAAAAAAAGAAAAAGAATCTAGGAAGAAAGTAGTGGTGTGTGGTGATTGCTGGTAGCAGAGATGGGGAGAGATTAGACTTCTGAGATAGTGGAGACCATGCCACCCAAAGAACTGAACATCGGTGGTGAAGCACAGAAGTAAAGAAATCCAAGGACTGGAACCTGCATAAGAAAACATACTGAGCTGAACTAAATGAGACAGAGAAGGCTTAGGAGAACAGGCTTGTGAGAAACGGGGTTCAGCTAAAGACTAAATGAGTTTAGAATACGAGTTTAGGAGTCTGTTCAGCATGTCTGCTCATCACACTGTGTGGGCAAATGCTTGCTGTGGCTTCTTACATTGTAGGAGCATCCATGGGCTTGATGTGACTAACAGAGCATGAACAGTCAACCAAGTCAGTTTACAGTTTGCTGCTTTCATTTTCTGTCACACTGTGACTGGTGGAGTTCCAGACAGGAAGCTGGTCCATCAGGCAGAACTGAAGATAGCATGGACAGAATGCAGGGGACAGACAGCACACGGAGAAAGAGACCTTTTGGTGATGGGCCATCACGATTTGAGATTTGATACAACCTCCTGTTGGAATATCAATAGCCAGGTGTGTGTGTGTGTGTGTGTGTTTGTGTCTGTGTGTGTGTGTGTGTGTGTTTGTGTGGCTGTGGGAGAGAACTCCAGGCAGGAGGTAGAAACTGTGGAGTCCTTGACATAAAGAGAAGCAAAAGAAAAACATCAAGGAATGGTAGGGAAGACCTGTGGTCAGAGGAAGGGACAGTGGAGGTCTGAGGGGTGGGCAGCATGTGTCCCAGAAGCCTAGGGGGAAGATGCATTGAGAATTAACTGTGGCCATCACTGCAAACAATTCAACCAAGACAAAGACTCAGAACTAAGCCCTAGACTTGGCTGCACGTAAGTCACTGATAATTGTGCCAGTGGCAGTGGTCATGGATGTGTGTGTGTGTGTGTGTGTGTGTGTGTGTGTGTGTGTGTGTGTGTGTGCTCATGCAGGCATGCTCATGAGAATGTCAGATTAGATTTAGTTCAACAAGAAGGAAGGAAATGGAGACAGCAGATATGTACACACTGGAAGGATGAGTACTAAAGAAGCAAGCAGAGAAATGTGACAGTAATTGATGGTGTCAAGATAATTTAAGTGGGGAAAGATACTAGCATTGCTTGTGTGCTGTATGGAAAGATCCAGCAGCAAGGACAGTGTTGAAACATAGGAGAGGGCGGGCAGGATGGCTGCAGATATGTCCTTGAAGAAGCAGAAAGAGATGAGATACAGTATACAAGGGAAGAACTGGCCTCACATGGGACCAGCCTGCTCTCTGTGGTAATCCACAGAAAGGCAGCTTGACCCTGAGTCCATCCCATTCTAGACTTGGCCCTGGTGGTTCTTGGTTCAGTTCTGTAACATTATCAGTCTCATCCAGTGACTGGTACCGCAGTGATCTGGTAGGATACTCTTACCTCTTTGAATCGTTCTCTTCTTCTGTCTCCAGCTTGATTCAAAGCTTCTCTCCCTCTCCAGTCAGGTTGAAGCTCGGTGGGGAGAAGGAAGGACAAGTGCCAATCGGAGACACTTCAGGACTCTAGCTCTTCTAGTTCAGGCACAGAGTCCTCTCCTCATCTGCTAACATAAGGGTAGTACTAAGGGGCCTAAGTCAAAGCTAACTAGTCCTTTTTGCAACTGTAGAGACCGTATATATGTTCACAGAGCCAAGTTCAGCTTCAACTTACCCTCTAGATAACAGAGGACCTTCCTTGAAAAACTTGAGCAGTGAATTCTACCCCAGGGAGTCATGGTTCATTTTTGGTTGTGCATTGTTCAGAGTATGGAAGATTCATTGGTAACCTAAGACACAAGAGAAGTGGTGGGGTGGGTTTTCATCACTTGGATAGAAAAGCCAAACAAGGTGGTGATGTCTAGGTTGTAGCTCATAAAAAAATTATTTAAGGAGCTGGAGAGATGACTCTGTCATTGCAAGTATATGCTGTTCTTGCAGAGGACCCTGGTTCAAATTCCAGCACCCATCTCAGAAATCTCCCAGCCACCTATTACTCCAGATCCAGGGGATCTAGGCTGCTTCTGCCCCTTTCTAGTACCAGAACACATGTGTACATACCCCCACATAGACCTATCCATAGAACCATTACTGGCTCTGAATAAACTTCAGAACAGGCATCATCAAAGTGTTCCATAGGATAACACACCAACGGCTGCTGAGGGAAACGCCGTGAAGCCTTTTGTCTGAGGATCCTTGTGTGGCCGATGAAAATGGTGACGTTACAGGAGAACTCAGTGAACAAGACAGGACTGGCGTGGCTGAAGGCGGCCTAGGTGGTTAATTACAGATTTCTCACTTTTCAAAGGTCATGATCACCTTGATCCTAAACTCCCAGCTGACTTGTCCTGGGAGAAGTCACAAGTTTCAGAAAAGCATCCCTGCTAAGTGAGGTTTCTCACAAAAAGCCTCTGAGTGCAGGGTGCATCGCAGCACTAGAGTCCAGCCCTGGGCAGAGCCTGAGCAGTGATTGCAGGCATCGGAGCTGAGCTCCTGGGTTTCGTGGAATGAGCACAGATATCAAAGGAAAGGGCCACACATGCTCAAGCATTTAGAAAGAGTTGATGCCTAGCTTTAGTGTTGTGATTTCTGGACCTCAACATTCTCCAAACTCAATATTGTTACAAACCTCTAATGCTACTTCAAAAAGAGCTGGGATTCTATAGAGAATCATCAAGCAAAACCCACATATCTGCTGGCTAATAAAAAGAACCTGCTATGTGAACTGATGAATTAAGTCCAAAATCCTGAAGGCTTTTCTGTGTTTATTTGAAAAAAAAATAGACCAGCAAAATCCATGATCCCAGAGAAGACATAGGACTCCAATATATTACCCCATCTCTACAGTTATTGAAGAAGGAAGTAAATTAATGAATGGCATAAGAAAGTCACTGGATGAACACATCCACCCCCCCAAAAAAAGACCCACAGATAAGAAACAGGGGCTGCTTCCTTTCTGTCTTTCCAACGCAATACCTTCCAATGAGCTGCCGCCAAAGCACGACGCTACTTCCAGAATGCAACTCTGGTAAAAACAGAATTGATGGAATAGTGTTTAGTTCCAATCATGAAGGAAATCATGCTCTTTTTGACAACACACAAAGAACCAGGCACAGAAAGACACCTACCCTATGATCTTTTAAACGTGTGGAAACCCAAGAGAGTGCTGGTTGCCAGAGATGGAGAAAGGGGCATTAGAGAGACGTTGGTCAAAAGATGTAGAGTTTCAGCTAATATGAATAAGCTCCAGAGAGCTGGTGTACAGCAGGATCTCTGTACTTATGTATCATATTCTGAAATTCGGTAAGAAAGAAGCTTTAAGTGTTCTTATGCAAGCAGTAAGTACCTGAGGAAAATGCATATGTTAATGATCTTTGTTGAGCCACTCCACTCTAAATACATATTTCAAAACACCGTACATAAGTGTGTTCAGTCTTTACATATCATTTCAAAACAACATTGACATTGTGTTAATTTAAAACTTCTTCACACCTTTCAGTCCTAGTAGTAAGTTCTAATACCCATAAAAACATTTTATGATTATTTTATAATAAAAAGTCGCTGAAGACTAGCTATTATGCTTCTGAAACCTCAAAGCCAACCCCCAGTGAGACAAGGCCACACCAAACCAAGAAGACCACTGGTCCTAATACTTTCAAGTAATGCCACTCCCTAGGAGCCCATGGGAGCCATTTTCATTCTGACTACCACAAACAGCCTTCTCTGATATTTCTCTCCTTAATGTTTCACCACTGAGAATATTTCTAAAAATTGTATCATAGGAAGCCTTGCCTGGTACCACTGATCCTGCTTTGAGAGGCAGAGGCAGGGAGATCTGAGTTAGAGGACAGCCTGGACCATATATATCAACTTCCAGGAAGGTCATGGCTACATAACTAGACACTGTCTCAAAATAACGGAAATTGTATCAGAGGGTTTCCTAGATGAAACCCGAATTGAAAGGTAGGGTGTTCTTGCTCTCATTGGCCTTGGGCCTGTCATATACCTGGTGGCAATATATCTCTAATAGTCCTACTTAATGGAAAAGCTGAACCCCTGAATGTGAACATGTACTTGACGATAATGAAGACCACTGCTGACACACCAGAGGTCAATATTTGTGGTTAGGTTGGGGGAAGATTTTCTTTCCTCCAACAGGAGTTTTTCTTTGTGTGGAAGAGGCTGATCAGTTAGCCTTGTTTTCTTGTGTCCTGTTGGCTTATGTTCATTTTCATATTTTATAAAGGAGTAAATCCCCATAGCACCCTGCTTTGGTCCTGTTGGAGGAATCCCTGGGACAATTTGGGTTAGTCTTCTATGGTACAAGCCAACATTTACCAGAATGCTGGGCTTTTCCGCCTTCAAATTTCATGCTGTGTTGGATGTTTTCTAAGAACAACCCAATAGCCAAAGATCCTGAAGGTTCTGTCCCCTCCTCTGCTCTTCTTCCCCATAGTCTCTATGATATTTCTTTTATTGTTTCTTCTTTTCTTCCTCCTCCCTCTCTCCTCCCCCTTTCCTTTTCCTCTCCCCTCCCCCTTTCCCCTCCCCCTCTTCTTCCTCTTCCTCCTCTTCCTCCTCTTCCTCTTCTCCTCCTCCTCTCCTTCTTCTTCTTCATGTGTGTCCATGCATGTGTGCATGTGTGTATACATTGGGGTAAAGATCAGGCATGGTTGTCATTATTGAGGAATACTACCCAATTGTGTACCGAGACAGGATCTCTCACTGGACAGCCAGTCCCGGAGCTCTGCCAGTTTCTTCCTCCTCAGTACTGGGATTACATGTGTACACCACCAGTCTAGCTTTTTCACATGGGTTCTGGGTACCAAACCCAGGTCATCATGCTTTCGTGACAGTCACTTACTGACTGAGCCAGCTCCCTAGCCCTACTAGACTGTATTTGTTTTGTGTATTGTACAGTGACTGACTTCCAACAACAACTGGGTTTGAAACCCAGGAGAGCAGGAATGTTGGTGATGTTTGGTTCACTGTGAAATCTGTACTATAAGTGCCTGCTACCTAACTGATGTTCAGGAAATATTTGTTAAATATAAATGAAGGCTTTAAATGTAAGTCGAAGGGCTGGAGAGATCCCTCAGAGCTAAGAGCTGGGGTTTGTTTGTTTGTTTGTTTGTTTTTTGTTTTGTTTTGTTTTCAGAAGAGCCAAGTTCAGTTCCTAGTACCATCATCAGCTGGCTTATAGCTTCCTGCAATTTCAGCTTCAGAGGATCGTATTTGGTCCCTGTGGGCACCAACACTCAAGTGCACATCCCCACATGCCCACCCTGCACACATACAATCAATTTAAAAACAAGTCGAATCTTTCAAAAGTATAGATTGTGGTTATAATTCATTGTGGCAGGGAAGACACCACAGCAGGGAATTAGGACAAATGGTCACATGATGTCCACGGTCAGTAAGCAGAAAGAGATGAAGGCCTGTGCTCAGCTCATTTCCCCCTTCTCCATAATCCAGGATCTCAGTCCAAGGACTGGTTCCCACCTCAATGCAATCAAGACCACCCCCCACTTGCATGCCCAGGGACCCACCTCCCAGGTGATAAATGGTCATTGTTTGACATCACTGTTTAAAGGATGCTCTTTAGACAGCAGCTGCTGTCACAGCAGAACCTGTTGTCCCTTCTGTGCTATTAGCCAAGGCTTCTCACACACTGGCTCCCCAAACAACATCCTTCTCCCTCAGCAATGCCCAAAGTCAGGGACTTCATTCAACAAAGCCTAAATTCTTCCTCTATGTACAATCCCAGAAGTCAGTGTGGCAGCTGACACAAAGTGTGTCTCACAAACAGTACCCATGATGCAAGCTGATTATCCGGAAATAACCAGGGCGTCTCGAGCATTCTTCCCACCTGTGGGCGGCCTCACCAATCTCTCTAAGGAGTAAAACAAGCAGGGGTCATTTTCATATTGTAAGCCACTGACCAACACTCCAGGTCTTGCTCACACACAGCCTCCCTGCCCAGAGAGCACTTCTGGGATTTGTGGGGACCTGTCATACATGCATCTCTCTGTCCTCACCCTTCCCCTGGGGACCTGTCATGCATCTATCTCTCCTCACCCCTCTACCCGCTTCCAGCTTGTCCCTCCCAAGCAGTTCCCACCTGGCAGTACTCACCATGGAAATCATCTGCCAGAACCCTGACCCCATGGAATTAAAAACCTGGCCTGCTGCATTAGCAAGGGTGAGTGGTCAGGACCCTCCACACCACCTCAGACACCTGCAGTCCCACACCTCCAGCCCCAAGGAAGGTTTAATTATGGTGTGAGGAGAAGATGTGGCCTCATTTCTCACAGGTCACTGATACCCCAGCCTTATCCACCAAGAGCTCTGCAGCTCTGTGGGACCCAGCTGGGAGAACCTCAAACTTTCTCCTGCTCCCTGACTCCCGGGGGATACACGCCAGCTTTGAGTTCATTGACTGAACCCTAGAGGCACTGGGATGTGTTATATTTGGCTATTTAAGAATCAGAGATGTTAGAGAAAATAGCATCTCCAATGACTTGAGTTTGGGCAGTAGTGCGAGCTTGGCACCGGTCACCTGGAATGCAACAGCAAAGGGGAAATTGTGTTCAAGGTCCTGTGAGCACCTGCGATTTCTAGTGGGCAGAAGAGGAGAGGGACCAGAGGTTGGGAGGAGGGAGGAGGCAGCTAGACCAGGCACCCAACACTATCCCTAAGAATATTTTACTAATTGTCCAGTAGTAAAGCATTGCTTTCATCAAACAGTTCTATGAGTTTAGGCATGTCTAGAGACCCATGCAACCATGCCAATCATGATGCAGGCCAATCTTATAACCTAGAGTCACATTCTCCATCTCCTCCCAAGGATCGCTACTCCGCTGGTGCTGTGTGTGTGGTTTTTGGTTTTTTTTCTTCCTGTGAATGTCACATAAATGGAACCATGTCTTATGTAACTTCGTAAGACTGTGATTTCAGTCAGCATAATACATTAAAATTAACCGTGCGGCAGGCTGTATCAATAATTATTCATTTTTACTGCCATGTTGTATCCAATTATATGGATGCTCACGCATTTCCCTGATGGGAGTCATTTGGCTTGCTGCAAGTGGGAGACAGTGATTCATGGAGTTGCCGTAAACCTTTGTAGTCTGTGTCTGAGCATGAGCATTTGGCTTCTCTGAAGAACACACAGGAGTAAGGATGCTGGTGGTGTGTTAAACGAACACTTAACTTTTCAGGAAATAGCCCAGCTACTTTTCAGAACTGCTAAGCCTTTTGATTCTCACCAACTGTGCCTGAGAACTCCAGAGGCTCCTGGTGCTCTGCAGTGCTCGGACAGATTTCTAAATAAGCCTCTCACAACAGCTTGCACACCAGATTTAATCAAGGGAGTGACACAAGTGAATCTGGAAGAAAATTAAAGGCAGAGGAACCAACCAGAATTGTGACATCAGTGCAGATGAGGACACTGGTGGCCTAAGCAGGGCAACAGCAGTGGGGACACATCGTCAGGGAGAGATGGTCTAGAGCGGTGGCCCTTAACGTGTGGGTCATGACTCCTTTGGGGGTCAATTGATTCTTTCACAGGGGACACAAACCAGTCAGGTTTCCTGCACATCAAATATTTACATTACAATTCATACCAGTAGTGAAATTACAGTTATGAAAAAGCAACAAAATAACTTTATGGTTGGGGTCACCACAGAATGAGGAAGTACATTCAAGGGTTGCAGCATTAGGAAGGTTGAGAACCCCTGTCCTAGAGGCTAAGGGGGCTTTGGGCTAAGGTAAGAAGTCATGGATAGTGAGATAGCTCAGAGAATAAACACAGCACTTGCCTTGAAGCCAGATAGCCTCAGTGAGGATCTCTGGAGCCCATGAAAGAGCCACACCCATAAACATAACACTGTAACTGTGTCCTCCTAGTATGTCTCCAGAGGGACAAGGCAAACAGGAGGAACTCCAGAAACTTAAAAGTCAGGTAGCCTGGTTCATGCAGCAACTAAGAGACCCGCCTTAAATGAGGTAGGAAGCCAAAGACTGACACCTGAAGGCTGAAGGCTGCCCTCTGGCCTCCACACATGTACTATGGCAGGTGTGTGCCCACACATACACACACACCACACATACACATACCACAGAGAGACACAGAGAGAGGAACAGAGACAGAGAGAAGGAGGGAGGGAGAGAGAGAGAGAGAGAGAGAGAGAGAGAGAGGAAGGAAGGAAGGAAGGAAGGAAGGAAGGAAGGAAGGAAGGAAAGAAGGAAGGAAGGAAGGAAGGAAGGAAGGAAAGAAAGAGAGACAGATACACATGTACAGGGAGAGAGAAAGAGAGGGGGAGGAGAGAGAGGGAGAAGAAAGAGAGAAGAGAAAAACTGAGAGAAGAAACTGAAGAGTATCAGAGATAGACAGACAAACAGACAGACAGACATACACCACAGAGATACTAAATTTAAGAAGTCAGAAATGACTTTCAAGTTTCTGCTTCTTCAAGACCCAGAGAGTCACATGGAACAAAAGCCAGGAGAGGGTATGGCTGCCTGGTGTCTGGAGCAACCTCCCTCCTCTGCATTGACTGTGGATCCCAAGCAATGATTGCTGCAAACAGCTTGGCTCTATTTCCTAAGAAATATTTACACCCTGCCATGTGAAGAGAGCCAGGCCGATAGCCAGCCTGAGTCCACAGAGTTATAAATCCACCAGAAGCATTCTGGGAATGACCTCCGCTAGGGTTCTAGTTATTCCCAGAACTCTGGCACAGGCGGTTCATCCTGAAGCCTCAACGGAACTGCTGTGTGGCTGAGAGGCACTGTCAGAACTATGGCTCTGCACGTCTTAGGCCTGGGGGACAGAGCGCCAAAGGCCCCACTGCCAGGAAAGGGAGCCTTGCAGAGAGTTCCCAGGCTTCCCTTCAGAAATGGTCCCATTGCATCCTCAGGCCCAGGCCCACCTGATGGAGCTGTGGAGGACTGGTCATCATGGAGGATGGAGTCTGCCCGACTCTCCAATGAGCTCCTTACTGCACACTCCAGATGAGTTACTGCAGAATCCCACCTTTCCACTGGAGAAGTTAAGGCTCAGTTGGGGATGACTGCTTAGCTATCCAGGCTTCATTCAGTTCAGCAATCAGGCCTTCCATGCTGTCTCAAGCCTTCAGCCTGCTTCAGGTTCACCTAGTCTCTCAGAGTGCAAGATGCCCACACAACTGACTCTCCTTCCTTCCCTCATGTTACAGCAGCCATGTTTGTGATGCCACACACATTGCTCAGCTTAGAGCTGATTGGACATTAATTAACCCCCCTCAGAATGAACCAATAAGAATCCCTTGGAACTGAGGCTTGTGGTGAGAAAGAACAGATTCTCTCTGGGAGATCTGCACCCAGAGAGCTGTGCCCATATCTTCCACACAGAATTAAAAATAATCCTCAAAGAGAAAGAAATTACATACTAAAGTATAGAACAGATTAGAGAGATGGTAAGCTGGTTAATGGAAGCAGAAGTTATAGAAGCTGGTATCTGTCTCTGTCTCTCTGTCTCTTGTCTCTGTGTGTATGTCTCTGTCTCTATCTCTATGTCTGCCTCCGTCTCTCTGTGTGTATCTGTCTCTGTCTCTCTGTCTCTGTCTCTATCTGTCTCCATCTCTGTCTCTATCTCTCTGGGGGTATGAGCGTGTGTTTGTCTGACATACTCTCACCCTGAAGTGAGTGTGTCACCAGCCTTTGGACCTGGTACACCCCAGACCATGGTCCCTGGCTTGCTCTAACTGTGCAAATTGTTGTTTTGTTCACTGACACGTGAAAGAGCAGAAAGGGAAGTCAGTAAATAGATATATTAGTTCTAGAGAAACAGCAGTAGACTGGAGTTCGAGGCCCTACTCTGTCCTTTGCATTGTGACTTTGGATCAGCTGGTGTATTTCCATGACAGCCACAAAGCCTTTAGAAAGAGAATAATCATGTCTTACACAAGAGTTGTGCTGCAAAGTTCTTGTACTAGAAAAATGTAAGGACTAACCATACAGATGTGGAGCCTTGTTTCACAGGCATTCACTCGGACCAGGATCTAGGCTGGGGCTGAAGTGGAGCCCAGAGTGCTGCCATCTTTGCCAGATGTTCCTGCAAAGACAGAGCCTAGAGCTTCCCTGTGCTGTTAGCAGGTCAGAAGGCCCTGCCAGCAAAGGTTAATTGCTTAAAACTTCTTAACCACTAGAAGGGGGATTTCTACTTGGCAATTAAGTTTGCAAATATTGTACAACCTTATAGAGCGTGTTTCTCCAAATAGATGTGTTCTTTTTCATATAATAATCAATTCATGGGTGTTTCGCTTGCCTAATTAGCTCTGCATATAAATTAATCTCTGCATATTGAAATTGCAAACCTTGCCTTGTAATTGTTGCCTTATTTCCTAAATAAATCAAATTACTGCGGCCCCAGCAAAGATTCTGGGTTCTGAGTTCCCAAAAGCCAGCAGGTCACTTAGCTATGGAGGGTCGGAGCTAAGTGAGGGTTTGGCCCATAATCCAGGCTGATTATATTTACCCACACAGAGGACTTATGCTTGTTCCTATTTCTGCTCTTAGGCAAAGCTGCAATGATTACATTCTCTGAGCCATTCAGGTCTCATGCCTTGGTCTCAATGTTACTGAAGAATAAAAGATCAGTTTTTCTCTTTCCCAGGCAGCAGGGAGGGCTGAAGGAGAATCATTCCTCCTTTACCAAGGCTGTGGGGAGGAAATGGGAAGGGTAAATTCAGGTCCAACTCAGACTCTGCAACCCCAGTCTTCTTGCAAGAAGGCATCTCTGGCTAAGCATAGCCGCAGTGCCCTCTCTTTATTGCCAAACTGGCTCCACGCCTGGGCCCTCCATTGTGACAGGGTTAGTTCTGTGTCCATGGGCAGCCACACACATTTGTAATCAAACAGACCTGGGTTCAAACTGTGGCACTACCTCTTTAATGAGGTTGGTGGTTTGAATGAGAAAGACCTCATAAGCGTGCATGCTTAAATACTTGGTCTCCAGTAGAAGGAACTGCTTGGGAAAGATTAGGACATGTGACTTAGTTTGAAGGAGGTATGCCACTGACGGTGAGCTTTGGGGCTTCAAAAGACTCATGCCATTTCCAAACTGTTCTATTTTCTACATGCAGTTTGAGCTGTGAGCTCTCAGCTGTTCTTGCAATCATGCCTTTGCTCCACCATCATGGACTCTAACCCTCTGAAACCATAGCCCAATTAAGCCCTTCCTTCTGTAAGCCACCTTGGTCATAGTGTTTTATCACAGCAATAGAATGTAACTAATTTATAGGTCGACTCTCCTCATTTGTGAGTGAAAGTAATGGGATCCCACCTCCACACTTAGCCTATGTGAGGTGACAACAGGAACCACATTTTAAATGATGTTGGTAGATGCTAAGGCCCTATCTCACACATAGTGCCTCATCCAAGACCAATTGTCAGCATGGCAGAGTTCAGAAGACAGTGCACCAGCGTGGAAAAGCTGTCCTTGGGAGTTTTGTTGTTGTTGTTGTTGTTGTTTGGTTGTTTGTTTGTTTGTGGTCCTTAAAAACTCCCCTCTGGGCTGGTCTCCTGTAGGCTGATTTGAGAAATCTAGGAGAAGTAAAATTCTTTCTGGGGTCTCCATACTCCTGAGGTTTCCTAGACAACCCACAGCTAAAATCAACCTACAGCTGCCTCTGTCATTACCCTTGAACAAGGCCAATAGGCAAATAAGAATTGAAGATTTGATTTTCCCCATATATGCAGCCTGCAGAAGACCCACTTCGAGGTCAGACCATCTTACAGGCATCCCATGGGATGACCAGAAGAACCATAGACTCTTGGTGGAATATCTAGGACTTTCATGGAGTTGCAATGGGCTGTGTTTCTAGATGTCACAGTGCACGTACTATACGCCACACACAGACTGGGGTTCTGCCATCTCAATGGAGGAAGCACCCCCTGAGGTGGAAATCACTCATGACCTAGAACACATAGTAAAAACATACAGGGATGAAGGAGACCTGAACACAGCTAAAACACATATTAGTGTGTGCCCATGAATATGTAAAAACCACAAGCCAGCAAATGAATGAGGAGAGGATGAAGGGACCGGAGGGCTACAAAAGCAGTCAGCATTGTGAAAGCGGAAGGAGGTGCCTCAAGAAAAGGAGGGACAGACATGATAAGGGCAGAAGAGAGTGGGTATGATGAAAATACCTGACACACATGGATCAGACTATCATAAACCCACTCCTTTGTATGACGGATTCATGTTAATAACATTTTTGAAAATGGGGAAGAGATTCTGTCATTTGCAACCATATAGATGGGGCTGGGGGACTCTGAATGAAATAAGCCCAACACAGAAGAACGCACTTTCTATTCTTATTTCTACAGCTGTACTCACAGAAGCAGAGAGGAAGGTGCCAGAGGCTGGGGAGGGGGGAGGCAGCAGTCCCAGAGTGCAACATCAAACAGGAGCAAATTGGGGTTTCTTTGTTTGTTTGTTTGTTTGTTTGTTTGTTTTTCAGATCAATTGCAAAGCTTGGTAAATTTAGCAAAATGTTGAATGTTTTAATTTGAATTTCAAATGTTCTGGCCAAAACTTTTTTAGAAATTTGAGACAACTGTGTCTTGATTAAACCATCCTATACTGTATTCAAATCCTAGCAGCAGTTGGTACTGCCTAAACATACACAAGCACAATTTTTCAGTTAAAAACAAAATCATGGGGCTGGAGAGATGGCTCAGTGGCTAAGAGCACGGTCTGCTGTTCCAGAGGTCTTGAGTTCAATTCCCAGCAACTACACGGTAAGTCACACAATGAAAGACACGCATGCAGTGGTACATGCTAGCTACTCCAGCACGTGGGAGTCAGAGGCAAGAATCAGTCAATGCCAATCTTGGTTAGACAGAAAGATTCTGTGCAGGTGTATGAGTTCATGTGTGTGTCATGAGTGTGTGTGTGTATAGGGAGGAATTTTAAAGTGGGAAACCAAGAAGGAAGAACTGTCTTTTTTGGTCTCACTTCTTTTCTAGGCAAAAACCTTCCAAAAACTGAGAGCTCCTGGAAGCCCTATGAGAAGGAGATTTTGTTTGATTTATGAATCCACCTCATCATCTCCCACCATTCTCAAGACCCTAGATTGATGATTGAGAATTTAGTTTTCAGATTCTTTTTATCTGCTGCCTGGGGTCACAGGGTATTTCTGCAGTCAAGAGTGCCCACCTCTAGAATCTTCTATCAGAACCACAAGTCCCTCATTCTCCAATGCTGCAAGAGATAATAACTAACTCAAGAAACTGCCAGTCCTAAAAAAAAAAATCACCCAGAGCCTTCATGGGCAACCCATAGTGGTATCTCTCCTTGGGGCAGGATGCTGAGGGCTGGGCCTTCCTGTCTGGAGAGGTCTTTAGGCTTTAAGACTAGATCCTGGGAAGATCAGTACTTACCCAGCCATGAGCTTTTCCCTGCTGTAGTGTTAAGGGCTCCCAAAGCCTGGGGCCCATGTTGTCCATCAGTCCAGCAGGGATCCTGAGACGGGAAACGGTGAGGATCTGAGCAAGTGCTGGTGGAAGAAGAATCCAAGCAGCCTATCCTGACACGGCTGCTGAGGTTTCTGCACAAACTGAAGCAAATAAAACTGTCTTCTATAGTAGACCTCTCTGATTACACAACCTAATCTTGTTTCTTGCTTTAATTACCTTATTACCTCCCTCCTCTCAACCCACACATAGAGACATAAAGACACACAGAAACACATACATGCACAGAAACAATCAAACACAGAGACACATACACAGACACATACACATGCACAGACACAGACACACATATACACACAGACACACGCACAGACAGAAACACACAAACATATACATGAACAGACAGAAACACACAAACATATACATGAACAGACACTGACACACAGACACACACAGAGACACGTACACATGCACAGACACACAAACACACATAGAGACACACATGCACAGACACACATAGACATGCACACACACACACACACACACACACACACACACACACACACACACACACGCCCACCCCTGCAGAGTGTGAGCATAATTCATTGTTTCTAGACCCCTTGTTGTTTTCCCTTCCCACCTCTCTCATGCATCCTATTTCTTAGCCCCCAGCCCTCCCCTCACTTGGTGACTAACCACCATTTGGCCGGGCTGTAAGGACCATTCCTAGAATGCTGCACTTTTGGTTTTAAGACTAGACAGTCTCCAGCAAACCAGGCAGATGAGTCACCCTGTCTGTAGCCTCCTTCCCCAGCCTGTTCCAGGCTGAGAGCAGACCTGCCACTGAGGCAGACCACATGCAACATGGCCCTCCAGCTAGGCAGGCTCCTTTTGTTATGCAACTACCATGGCCACCTCCAAGTCTCTGCTGCGGGCCTGCCCAGAGCTGCCCAGACATTCCAGGAAGAAGATGGCAGCTCCACATGGTCTCCAAGATGGAGCCAGGGACCCCGGGAATGGGGTGGCAGGGTGGATGAAAAGCCCTGCTATAACCTAAGACTCTAAGCATTAAACCTAGGGGCCTTGAACAGAAACACGTCTTGGCCTCCTCCTCGACTGTTCACTCCTATACAGCTTGGCCACCTCCTCAGGAACCCAGATAGCGTAAGCCGCAGACGGTCTTACAGAACCCCACACTGTCATTTGCATATGAAAAAGTCTATGTGCAGAATAACTATCTCTGTATCAGGTCTTGAAATTACCATGTGATGGATTTAAAACCTTAGGGTCAGGGAACACATATGCTAAAGCTAGAGCAACGCAGAGATTAGCATGGTCCCTGTGCTGGCTAGTTGTCAACTTGACATAAGCTAAAGTCACCTGAGAGGAGGGAACCTCAATTAAGAAAATGCCTCCATAAGACTGAGCTACAGACAAACCTAACCTGTAGGACATTTTTCTAATTAGTGACTGATAGGGAAGGCCCAGCCCATTGTAGGTGGTACCATCCCTGGGCTGCTGGTCCTGGGCTCATGACCAAGCTATGAGTAGCCAGTCGGTAAGCAGCACCCCTGCATGGCCTCTGCACCAGCTCCTGCCTCCAGGTTCCTGCCCTGTTTGAGTTCCTGTCCTGACTTCCTTCAGTGATGATTAGCGATATGGAAGTGTAAGCCAAGTAGAACCTTTCCTCTGTAACTTGCTTTGGTCATAGCATTAGTAACCCAAACTATAAGACAGTCCTATGCAAGGAAGACAGGCAAATTTGTGAAGCATTCTTTATTAAAAAAAACAAACCTGTGGAAACATATACATGCCTAATAAGTGTTAGCTACAGTTGCTCCTGCTGCTGCTATTACATTGTCCCAGTGTGATGGGACCTGGAGGTATCCCTTCCATCCTCTGGGACTTCTTCCATCCTAGTCAGCTTTCTACCATTGTGACAAGACACCCGAGGTAGATGCATTAAAGTAGGAAAGTTCACTTGGTTCACCGTGTTCAGTTCGTGATTGGCTGGCTCCACAGCTCTGGGAATGCTAGGAGCCAGAGCTTGTTGGTGGCAGAAGCATATGACAGTAGGAGAAAGGGGACAATGAGGGGCAGATCATGGGATAGAGAACAGGAGGGAGAGAGAATGGTAAAGGATGAATCCATCCCTGATGGTCAGACTCCCTGTGATCCAATCACTTCCCCAAAGCCTTATTTGTGAACATTGCATTAGGAACCAGGCACAGGAATCGAAAACCATAACAGTGTCTGATGGGGTCATTGCACTATTTCTATAAAAATAAATACTAGAGAGTGAATGCCAGTGTTTAATGTGTAGTAAACAAATGCTTTATCGCTGAGCTGCAGTCCAACCCTTTCAAACTGTATCATTTTAATTCAACAAAATTCATCCAAGTATGTCCCATATCCCAAAATACTGTTTCAGAGGCTCAGCAAATGAATGCTAAAGGTAACATCTGACATGCTGAGTGCTTCCAACTAAAAACTCAGCCTCAGGATCTTTCTGACTTTACCTCATCTTCTCCAAAGCAAAGGGCAGGGAAGGACTTTCTACCCAGTTCCTGTATCCAACCATCAAGGACCAATGGAGGTCTTCCAGAGGGCAGCCAATCTTGTGTTCTATCCCTGGAACATTAGGGAAAAGATTAACTTACAGGAGGAGATCTGAGGTATGATTTTATCAGAGAAACTCCACCATAAAATGCCTCTGGGTTTTTGTTTGTTTGTTTGTTTGTTTATAGGGGGATGAAGAGGAAATTTCTGGTTGTGTCATGTGATGCAGACTCATGATGTTTTGCTGAAGCAAGACCCGAGAGAGGGCACGTGATGTTTGGAGAGAGTATAGGTAAGACCCGACAGACAGGCAGGGCGCTTGCACAGCTATCCCTGCAATGACTCATTGGTCTCTTGCCTCTGCTGATCTCCACTTCCTTGAGAAAGGCACTACAGAGAACCTCTCCTGGTATCCTGGCTGGTTCTGGTTGCTCCTCTGACTTGTGTTGGCTTGATGCTGGCCTGACTGTTTCTTCTGGATGCTGCTGCTGCTGCTGCTGCTGCTGCTGCTGCTGCTGCTGCTGCTGCTGCTGCTGCTGCTTCCTGTTTGGTGACTCTCCTTGAACCGGACAGTTGGTATCCTGACACTACTGAACTGGATGGCTGCTATCCTGACAACAAAAATTGGAATCTCACCAAAAACCTGCTTCTAAACAGGTCTGCATCCCCTTGTCCTATTTTCCGTCTTTTCTCCTCTACCCCTGGACAGTGGGCTAGAAGCAGGGTCGAAGCATTTGAGAACCCTGGGTAAAGTAGGTTTTGAAAAAGCTAAGCCTACAGGGGGAGGAGCATATATTTAGTGTATGGTGTGTCTTCATGTATGTGTATTTGCATGTGTGTGAACATACCTGTATACAGGTACATCTACATGTATGTACACATAGTATTCCTCAATCATTCTCCATCTTACTGTTTGAGGCAGGGTCTCAACAGAACCCAAAGCTTGCTGGCACAACTGGTCCAGCTAGCAACAGGAATCACCCCGTCTGGAGGCTGCCACGACCACCCACCAGCCATTTATGTGGGTTCTGGGAGTCTGAACTCCAATTTTTCCCTTTGCACAGCAGATATTTTACTCACGGAGGGAGTGATTTTCACTGGTCAGAGCTAAGAGGGAGAGTCGCAGTGAGCTACAAGAGAGTGTATGGGGGGAGGGGAGGGGATGGCTAATTCAGGACCAAAAATCAGACAAGTCCTTTTTGAAAAAGTCAGGTTTAAACAAAGGCTAAGTGGCAGTAGCCTGAGTGAGCGTTGCAGGATCAGTCACTCACTTTGAGAGACATACACGGCCTGCGAATTTCAGCTGTCTCCCAGGTTCCTAAGAGTAATGAACCAGAAAGCCTAGTTATTTAAATGAAGCTAATAATGGAAACTGTGAAGTTAAAGACTTTCATGCATCATAAATAGTCCCCACTCAGCTGTTAGGTGAGAACTTTCATATACACGTGCACCCCAACTTCAGCAACAGTGATTTAGAAAAGCCAGGGTTGCCCAAAAGCTGAGTTATGCTAGCAGACTACGAATTCCAGGGAGGAATTTCACAACAGTCATGGTCACGTTGTGACTGTCACGACCTTAGAGCAATGCTGACTGAGGAAAGACGGAGACTCGGGGCCCCAGGGTCAGCAGTCATTGTGTCCTTTATGGCAATGGCCCACAGCTGGCCATTTTTCATCTCTGGGCTTCACTTTTCATGCGGGCACAACAATGACAGATTCCTCCAGTGTCCTCAGACGGTCCTGAGAAGCAAATGGGTGGAGCTAAAGTGAAAACCCTGGTGGTCGCTACCCCTTCCCCCAAGTAAGGTACTGCGGGATGGGAGCAGGGGAATATCTGCTAAGTGGTTGGACAAAGTCATGTGATATGAAGCGGACCAATCCACTGCATCCATACGCAGAATCTGAGCCTTGATTCTTCCCAGCTGTGTGACTCTGGCTAAAAGCTTGATGCTCCTGCTAATGGGACAGGGTTCCAGAGGCTACTTTTCAAGGCTGGGTTGAGGAATACAGACAGGAAGTAAACAAGGCGTTCAGGCTCCCTCCGAGCCAAGCTATTCCAATGACCCAACTGTTTGTTACTTGAGCTTCCAGGCACCAAGGTTGCCTCCTTGCCAGAATGCTGTTCCTTTAGCTTTACTGGTATCTCTCATGAGGAGTGGTGTACTCTAAGTGAGATTTCTCCTGGCCTCTCTGCTGAAGCTACGTGCCCTTGAGTCTTTATCAGAAAACTCCATCTGATGCCTGTGTTCTATCCCTGTGTGAAAACTTCGCCCCGAATTAAATAACTTAGAAGTAAACATCATCCAATCTCTGTGGTAAGGAGAGATCCTACAACAGCTTAACTGAAGTTCTAGTCTCTGCTGGGCTTAGCTCAGTGTCTCTATCAGGAGAGAACCAAGTATTGACTGGGGTTGTGCTCATTGCTGCAAGCTCACTGGTAAAGTTGGCCCCAGGCCCCAGGGCCTCCTCTGCTGTTGTCTGCCAACACTAGCTGCCTCACAGGCTCCTCTGCACTCAAAGCAGCTGGCTTTCAAGAGTGAGGTGAGTTACTAGTTGTAACTAGTTAGTTGCAAGATGCAAGTCACTCTTCTCATCACGGAGGTATTATCCATCACATTCACCACATTCTGTTTTGGTTGGTTGGTTGGTTGGTTGGTTTTTCGAAACAGGGTTTCTCTGTGTAGCCCTGGCTGTCCTGGAACTCACTTTGTAGACCAGGCTGGCCTCGAACTCAGAAATCTACCTGCCTCTGCCTCCCAAGTGCTGAAATTAAAGGCATGTGCCACCACTGAGTATATCCATCCCACGTTGAAGGGAGAGAATATTCCTGAAGGGCATGACTGACATGTAATAGGCTCTCCGCTAACATAGCCTTGTAAGGATTTCTCCTGATTTCCTGATTACTTATCTCACTTTTTCCGTAACCTTTCACCTAGACCAATAGCAGGAGCTTGACAACACACATGAGGAGTGGCTAGGGCTGGGCAGGAAGAAAACCAAGGCCCAGCCTTCCTCATTAGTGTCTGTGGCAGACAGAACATGCAGGCACAGCAAGCAATGTCTTTGCTGTTTTTTGTTTTTTGTTTTCTGTTTTTTCAAAAGCCCTGTGAGGCACAACGACTCTTGCCTTTCAGTCTTATAAAATGCCTGAAATTTCCCCCCACCTTTTTTTTTTTTTTTTTAGCAGAAGATTTGTTTTGCCTTTCAGGTCACTGTCATCATTTCTGATATTGTGCCAAGGCATCCTTCTGCATTGGGGGCTGGGGATGTCAGGGCAGGCACAGACAGACAGTGGAAAGAGAAAAGTTCCACAGGGCACAAGAATCCACAGAAAGGTTTTGACGAGCTGAGTGGCCAGAGGCCATGGTGCCGACTATCTGCTGTACAGTGCACTGCCTTGTTTGACGAATCGTTTGCCAAAGAGCCTGGCCAGCGGGAGCTTTGACCTTGGAGGGAGAGCGATCTGTCTTCATGGAGACACGCTGTCATAAGCACATGTCTCAATTGCACCTGGGAAGGTGCTGAGGCTGCGTGAGATGAGAGCCTTGGACACGGCTAAGGAGGAAAAATGTGTGGTCCATCCGTGGACATGGAAGCAGCGAAAATTAACCCAGAGTGACCCAGCAGGACAGGCTGGAATTCATATTCCCCTCCAGTGGCCAGGCATTCTCCACAAGGCTCAATGCACAGTCAGTCATTCCTTGGGGAGCCACAGTGTCCCTTACCTCCCGACTTCCAACACCAGGCTCTTCATCCTCACCAAGGACAAAGGGAACAGAGTTCTTCATTTGTCATCAAGGACAAAGGACAGAGACGATCTTTTGAGGCAACACCTTTAGCAGTATCTATTTATAAAAATAAATAAAGAATCCGGTACACTGACCTCTGCTCCAATCTGAAGGTCAGGGTGGCACCCTAGGGGCCAAGTTGGGTGATAAATCTGGGACGGCTACAGTTGTTTCTCAGAGGACTCAGACCAGCCATTCCTCTCTGCCTGTGCTGACAGCTCCACAGAGATTTAGCTGCCAGGATTTGGGGCGCGTGTACAAGCAGCCGACTCAGGAATCTGGAGGAGCACCAGAGTTGAAGGAATACTTCCTGTATTCCTGTAAAGAGAGAAAGAAACAAGCAGAAGCCTGGAACCCCTGCCAGTCCTATTTTGAATGACTGGGACTAGGTATTATCAGATGGCTGGGTCTGGGTTATTTTAGGATGAACTGGACAATAACATTCATAGGGAGAAAATAAAAGAGCCAGAGATGCCCTGAGTCACCGGTGAAGAGCAGCAGCAGGGAGCAGAAGAGATGAAGCACTTCTGAGGGTCCAGCTGAGGCTCACCACCCAGAGACAGCCAAAGAGCTATGCTGGCCAAGGGTTGTGGCCTGCCTGTCATGTCCACAGAGACACTGGCCCAGGAGGCTAAGAAACAGCCTTAGCTAAGAAAGCAGGTTCCCATGGGGCTAAGAAGGGCCCGCCCATCTGTACAAAGCCAAAGGGCTGGATGTGTCCTCCAGTGGGTGAGCTCCCTCCAGGAGAGATGTGGTAGAGTGCCATTTATATGAGACTCTAAAAACAGTTTTGTCTTCTCTGTGTTGATGACTTTACCAGGGCAATTTTTTAGGATATCAAATGTCAGGGAGCCAATGTCCTGAGTTTTCATTCATTTTCCCCTAATAGATTTATGTTGCCCAGACTGGGCCCAAATTCCTGAATGCAAGCAATCTGCCTGCCTCAGCATCTTCAGTTGTGGGAGATACAAGTGAATACCACTGCACCCAGCTCTGGTCCTGGGTTTCTAAAAGGTGATGTCTTTGCATGTATTGTCCTTTGGCTGCACAGTCTATGATGTAGGGGAAGTCATGGTAGCCCATATGTCGGTCCTCAAGATCAACTACTCAGCTCAGCCCCAACCAAAGACAAGGTAACTGAACAGAAAGATTATGAAACACAGGGAGGGCTAGATGGCTCAGCGGATACAGGTGCTTACCACCAAGTCTGAACCAAGTTCCATCTCTGAGTCTCACAGGGTGGAAGAGTTGGGTGTGGGTCAGTTGAGGTACACATCCTTAATCCCAGCACTTGGGAGGCAGAGGCAGATGAGTTTCTGTGAGTTTGAGGCCAGTTTGATCTACTTAGCAAATTCTAGTTCAGCCCAGGCTACATAATGAGACCCTGTCTCAAGTAAGAAAGGAAAAATGGTCATGTGATCTTTACTTGTACACTGTGATGCACATGTCCACATACATATTTATATTCACAGAGTAATTAAATGTAATAAATTTTATATGTTTCTGTTATGGTTTGCATTTGGTCAACCCAGGGATTGGCTCTATTAGAAGGTATGGCCTTGTCGAAGTAGGTGTGGCCTTGTTGGAGTAGGTGTGTCACTGTGGGTGTGGGCTATAAGATCCTCATCGTAGCTGCCTGGAAGTCAGCATTCTGCTAGCAGCCTTCAGATGAAGATTTAGAACTCTTAGCTTTCCTGTACCATGCCTACCTGGATGCTGCCATGTTCCTGCCTTGATGATACTGGTCTGATCCTCTGAACCTGTAAGCCAGCCCCAATTAAATGTTGTCCTTTATAATAAGACTTGCCTTGGTCATGGTGTCTGTTCATAGCAGTAAAACCCTAAGACAATTCCTAAGTACTTTACTATTTTTAGTATTAAAAATGGTATGGCTTTTTTTTTTCTTAAAATTACTCTTCTCTTACATATTACACTTTCACCTCCCTCCTCGCCTCTGAGTCTCCCCTCCCCCATCCACTTCTCTTTTATTTTCCTTCAGAAGAGGGCAGGCCTCCCAGGAATGTTGACCAAACATGGCATGTCAAATTGCAATAATACTAGGCACCTCCCCTCGTATTAAGGGTAGATAAGGTGACCCAGTGGAAGAAAAAGGGTCCCAAAAGCAGACAAAAGAGTTAGAGACAGCCTCTGCTCCGACTGTTAGAAGTCCCATAAGAAAATCAAGTTGCACAGCCATAACATATACAGAGGACCTAGGTCGGACCCATGCAGGCTCCCTGGTTGTCAGTTCAGTCCCTGTGAACCTCTATGAGCCCAGGTTAGATGATTCTGTGGGTTTTCTTGTGGTGTCCTTGACCCTCTGACTCCTTCCTCCTCTTCTGCAGGATTCCCAGAGCTCTGCCTAATGTTTGGCTGTGGGTCTCTGCATCTCTCTCCATCAGTAGCTGGGTGAAGCCTCTCTGATGACAATTATGGTAGACTCCTGTATAAATTTACTGCTTTTTAAAATTTTGGCAACACCAAGTTTTCTGGACACACAATAGCCAGAAATTAATTCAAAACCGAAGGTATCATGAATTCAAGGCACTTCTGGCACTGTTCACACATGCTGCATCTCAAGACTTCACTGCAATGCTGGTTCTGAACACACAATACGCTCACTTTGCACTGTGCATGTCAGTCTGGGCAATGTCAACAAATCCTTCCTGAACACTTGGGCTCAAATTCCAGACTTCTGTGTGTTATGAATTACAATGCTTTCACTGCACATATAAAGTTTTATGCACTTAAACATAATTGCACAAAACAAATGCTTTTAATATTTTCCAACAATCATCCCTCACCATGTAGGTATCAAATTAATGTACTTTGGATTGTACTATACTAGAATGTTTGTTTTTAAAACTTGCTGTTTGAGTCTGGAATTGTGGCATAGAATTACAAGCTCACTGTGGTGGTTTGAATACACTTGGCCCTATTAGGAGGTGTGGCCTTGTTGAAGGCAGTGTGTCACTGTGGGGCTGGGCTTTGAGACCCTTATCCTAGATGCCTGGAAGTCAGTCTTCTCATAGTGTCCCTCAGATCAAGATGGAGAACTCTAAGCTCCTCCACTGCCATGCCTGCCTGGATGCTGCAATGCCCTCGCCTTGATGATAATGGTCTGAACCTCTGAACCTGTAAGCCAGCCCCAATAAAATGTTCCCTTTATAAGAGTTACCTTGGTCACAGTGTCTGTTCATAGCAATGGAAACTCAAAGACACTCACCATTCAGGAAGCTGAGGCCTGAACTACAGAAAGAGCTCAAGATCAGCCTGGGAAGCTTACTGACGGCCTGTCTCAAAATAAATAGGTAAAAGGAAGGCTGGAGGTGGGCATGTATTTCTGTGGTAGAGTTCTTACAAGCATGGGTAAGGCTCTGTGCACACTTGTATGTGTATTCTCTCTCTCTCTCTCACTCTCTCTCTCTCACTCTCACACACACACACACAGAGGGAGAGAGAGAGAGAGAAAGAGAGAGAGAGAGAGAGAGAGAGAGAGAGAATGGTACTTGAGTTTCTGACTTAAATTTCATTTAAAACTCTATTAAATGAATTTTGACTTGGGATTAGAACAAAATTTCCAACAATTTTGAAATGGCCCCAAACAAACCCCTGTCAATACCCATCAACTTGAAAACTGTTGAAGATGCTCTATGCCTTGCAGTATAAACCCTTTAGCCAAGGCTTAATTCTTTATGTAAAAATAAAGAAGTACATTCATTACTAAGCAAATTTGCTTTCATCTCTAAGAAATGGAAAAAGGATAGCCATACCAAATAATTATTTTAAAATAAATCTTCTTATAGTTTATTATCAGCAAGTATTTGATTTACTCACCTGCTTTTAGATACATACCCAGAGTCATATAAAAATTTTCCCAGGTGAAAATGGGTCTGGAGTGAAAAAAGTATCTCAGCACCTGGGAGGCTGAGATAGGAAAGTCAGAAGTGCAAGGTCATCCTCAACTACATAGCAAGTTTGAGCCCAGCTTGAGCCACCTGAGACCCTACCTTTAAAAAGTGTCATTGGGTGAGGGATGAAATGAGATTGACAGTGTCCCAAGTCAATTCCATGTGAATGGCACAATGCACAATGGCCACATTCTTGACTATTAGCTGATAGGTTTACCCAATAGCTAATAGTAATAAATACTACTTCATGTCTCCATTGGTGCCAAGCACCACGGGCTAGCCCACAGAAGCTGGTCTGATCAAATGTGTCTGCTTCACCCCATGATTACTCTCCACTTGATTCTTCCCCAGAGGCCAGGGTGACATTAATCTAGTCGCTCTACTACAGACTGGAAATGATTTCTATTTTCTATTCTTTGAATAGGAGTGTTCCTATTTCCTGGGCAGGTTACGATTGGAGTAATGAGAGACCCGTGACCCAGCTGAAGCATTTCAAAAGAAAATAACACTTTGAAGATGAATGCCTTAAGAAATGATGTTGTGAGAATCCCAATTACAGTTATGACAAAAATCTGTCAAGTTCTTCTGCCTGCTTTTTGGCATCAGGAAATCAGGAAATGGTATATGGTGGTGAATTTGTTTATTTCTTTTTTATGTCTATGTGTGTGTGGCTGTGTTCAATGACACTGTACAAAACTTGGGGGTGGGTGGGGGAGAACCACAGTGACAACTGAGCTTCTACCTCTGACAATTGTCTGTCTGTGGGCTTGGGATCTGCAGATATGTCAGGAGAAGCCCCTGACTCTGGGTTCTGTCCCCTAATTTTAACATATAGGCAACTAAAGTGAATATCTTCAGTCACATGTAGACTATTTGTTCAACATGAGAAAACAAAGCAAGTCCACATGCCTGAGTGTTCCTTGGTCTGTAACACATCAACTGTCTCTGGATTGAGGTCCTGGAGTTGCTGGATGATTGAATATAACTTTGATTAGTAGTTTCTTGGATTTTGAAAAAGACTTATAACATAGGTGGGGGTGGAGCACAGAAGGGAAGAAAAGGTAGGGAAAGCTGAAGGATCTCATATCTCATTCTCCATATTAAAGCAATTCCACAAGCTCAGATGTCATTCAAAGAACGACAGGTTCTGTGACAGGTAGATGCAGGGATGGTAAAGATTTGTCAGGTTGGACTAAGGTTGTGCGGCCTCCTGCCATCCCCAAGGGTTTCTCTCAGAAATGACAGCTGCTGGTTCTGCAGTCTCTCTTCTACCATCTGGCTCTGAGCAGTCACTGACCCACTGTAATAAAGGGCCTCAGGTCCCTCTAATCTATGTACTACATACCAATCGATAACATGGGGAGTCAGACCCCACCCACAAACATGTAACTCAATCAGTACAATGACTGTGGGGGCAAAATTTGCCCCCTAAAAACCAGCTGTGAACAGCAGAAATGTGGCTGATTTCATTACCTGGGATTGCTTTGTCATATTTCTGCTGAAGCGAAGGATAACTGAAATGAGCATTAATAATTCAGCACCACGGCCAGCGCCAGCGCTGCCTGCCTCCCGCTCCCCCTGGCCTTTGGGTGTGAACCACTGTGGCCAGGTGAGCTGTTCCCTGAGACAGCATCTGAGGGGGTCTGGGGGAGGGACTGTTGGTCCTGAGGTCAAGTCTTTTTTGCTTACAGGAGCAGAGGTGGGTGCATTTCTGGGCTCAGTTGTGGCCAGGCATTTGGGCCAGTGCCTGGACACTCAGGAATAGCAGTCTCTCCCAGTAACTGTCAATTGATTCTCTTTTCTCCTAATTGGTGGTAGATTTGTTTTTGATTCAAAGGACAAGTCAGAGTTTCTCTTTGGGACAAAACATTTTTTCTTGCCTATTTTTCCAACCGGTCTGTCATTCCCTTTTCTCTCCTTTTGCTTTTCTTCCTCTGTTCCTTTTACTCTGTTTTGCTTCATTTATTTATCCCTCTTCTGTTGTTAAACATTTAGCACATCACATCAGAGCAAATGAGCTCTGATGCCAAGTGTCCTTGATCTTACAGGTCTCTCTGTCTGTCTGCCTGTCTCTCTCTGTCCCTCTCTCTCTGTCCCTCTCTCTCTGTCCCTCTCTCTCTGTCTCTCTCTCTCTCTCTGTCTCTCTCTCTCTCTCTCACACACACACACACAGTGCATAGGACACTCGTGCTATCTAGGGGTGCTTCTGTGGATCACTGTGCTCTGCATAAACACATTCAGAGTGTATAATTTTACATTTTAATGCTGCACAGGCAAAACACATTACAACCTGATGTAGCCCCTAAGGCCCTGATTTCAGACCCAGTCTACATTGGTGAGGGATAGTAGAATCAAGCATCAGAGAAGGCAAAGCGACTGATCTGGCCACCTGACTTGGTGGTTTCTGGTCACTGGAGTTCGGAGCTTGCTCCCTGACACCCTGCTATGAATTTGCTCATTCACCTGTGTATTTACTGATTCATCCATCCCTGATCTTTCCTGCCCTTCCATAGAGGATCCAGATGAATCAACCAAGACCTCTAGCCTTCCAGGACACTTGGCCTGGCTCTGTGAGGTCATGTGGTACTTACTATTCATATTCAGCGTGACAACTGCAAGGGCAGGGTTACAGCCTGCTGGGACCTCGGTCTGGGCCTTGCAGAGTTCTCTCTGCTCTGACCTTGAGTTGTCACCTGAACAGACTGGTTCTCATGCACTACTCCTGAGTGATGAGCCTAAGCACATGCCACCCAAACGCCCCCTGAGCTCACAGAGGATGGACCTAATGGTCACCAAAACGACCCTTTCTGTTCCAGTGTGGTACAGAATTAATAGATCCACCCAGCTCTCCCACCACTCTCTTGGCTCAGACCTCTGGCACCTGCAGGCCATGGCTGATTTCAAAATCCCAGTATTCCCTCAACTTGGTGGGAGCTTGATCTGAGTCCAAGTTAGAAAGCCTGGTGGTGTCCAGTTTTCAGCCCACTAGTTTTCTGTGCTTCTGGAATACTATCATGTGTGAATCACAAGTACTTAGAAATACCCAGTCCCCTCCCTCATACATTCATCCAACACATGCCTACCAATCACTGTCTGTGTTCTGGGCCTAGATATGGATGAGACCCCACACTTTACATCAAGTGTACACTGTCCCATGAGGAGACAGAATCAACAACACTCCTTCTGAAGCTAAGAAGAGAAGACAGGGCCTTCTCACTCATTTGCATCCTGAAACTCTGCCTTTGTTCTCTGGTTTTTGGGTTGTTTTGTTGTTGTTTTGTTTGTTTTTGTTTGTTTGTTCATTTTTCTGATTTTATTTATGGGATGGTGTCTTGGTCCTGTACCCCTTCTCTAACTCCCATTTTTAGCTCTGACCACAGCCCCTTCAAGAATATGGAGCTGCTTTTAATCCCATTTTACAGATGAGAACACTGAGGTTCAGAAAAAGGGGGTCCACTCAAAAGATAAGAAGAAGTGGAAGATAGCCTCATGAAAGACAGCCAGGTATGCTGGGAAGAGACAGTGATCTTGGGATGCCAGTTTCTGCCATCTATGAAAAAGCCCCAGTCTGACGCAAAGACCAAGATGAGACCTGAATTCTACAGTGAGAGCTTTGGGTAAACCCAAGCATTATGGGGCGGGGCGGGGGGAGTGGGGGACAGCTAAATGATTCCTGACATTGACTTATGTGGTACCTAGTACTTAGTAACTACTCAGAGTGTCACTTACTTGGTCAGTCCCTGTAAAACCGCACAAAGTGTTACACTCTTGTCCTACTTTGCAGTGAGGAAACTGAGACCCAGAGAGATCATGCCACCCAAGTGGAAGGAGAAAGCATGGCATATCAGGGACCCTGGCTCTGAAATGGCACACTTAGCTGTGTTGGCATATTGTCTGGCCAAAGCATGCCTCCCCATCCAAAAGCACTATGGATAATAAGGAAAGGTAGATAATTGACAAAGAAATCGCTGTCCTCAAGAGAAACCAGAGTGATGCACTTGTCCTGCTTCCACAGAATAAGGTGGTAGGGTTTGGATAGTGACCAGGTGAAGAAGTGACCTTCTTCAGAGAGTGAGAGCGAGCACCAAGGAACAGATACTCACATACCTGAGTGAAGTAACATTCTTGGGAAGCCTCAAAAAGGGATTCCAGAACTGTACCCTGCAGCCTATCCCTAGAAATATTGCAATATATCATTGCCCATAGTCAGAGAGGCTCTTCTCTGGAACAGGCGTAATAGTGTCAATGGAAGACTAGGGCCCCCAAACTTCAGTGTCCAAGCTCTGTACTACCACATGGAAGATGGCTGCAAACACAGGGGCTTAGTCACAAGATGTGCCATAGGTCCCATGGATAGGACACTCAGGGTTCTCTAGAGTCACAGAACTTATGGGTAGTCTCTATATAGTAAAGGAATTTATTGATGACTTAAGGGTCTGCAGTACAACTCCAAGCAATGGTCAGTAGCAGCTGTGAATGGAAGTCCAAGGATCTAGCAGTTGCTCAGTCCCGCACGGCAAGCAGGTGAAGGAGAGAGTCTGTATTAGCATCCCTTTGAACCCTGCAGTCTACATGGTAGCCAAAGCATTGAGGAGACAAACACTGATGAGGATACAGGGCTGTGGTAAAGGACCCCTTATCCACTGCTGCCAAGCATGTAAATTAGAATAGTCACTGTGGAAATTGATAAGTTTCCTCCCAAAGCTAAAACTGTTCAAGCATAGTGAAGTACACTTTAATCCCAGCAATTGGAAGACAAAGGCAGGAGGCACCAGACTGGTCTCTGTGAGTTCAAATCCAGCTCAGTCTAAATAGTGAGATCCAGGTCAGCCAAGGATACACAGTGAGAACCTGTTTCAAAACAAATAAATGATAAGATAACTCCTAAACAGAGACCACCTAAGGACTCTGCTGAGTCAGCACAGCCAGAGAGCCTTGCAATTTATGTTTATTATGTTTATTGCTGCACTAATTGATGGTCACAGCAGCTGAGACATGGAGTTATCTGGGATGCCCACCAACCCATGAATGGATAAAGAAAATGTGTGGCACATACACATTGTGGAATGTTGTGGGGAGTGGGCACGGCAACATGGACCAAAAATAGATAGCGCCTGGCTCTATGCCAAGCCCCATGACCTAGTTTGTTTATCCCAGTCTCAGTCATGCGCAGTAAAAGCAGCGAGTGTAACTCATTGGAGAGATTAGCGCAACATCTCGCGATACCATTCTATCAGCCAATCCTGCATGCTGCCTTGGATGTGTGCGACTATGATTGGGTGGTGTGAGGTGGCGTGAGTGAATAGAAGTATAAATTGAGGGCAGCCCCAGATGAGAGAGACCAGAGACCAGAGACCAGCATAGGAGAGACCAGAGACCAGCATAGGAAAGACCAGAGACCAGTGTTAGAGGGACCAGCATTAGAGGGACCAGCATTAGAAAGACCAGCGTAGGAGAGACCAGATTAGAGAGACCAGAAACCAGTGTTAGAGACCAGCATAGGACAGACCAGAGACCAGCATTAGAGAGACCAGGGTGAGTGAGTGAATGGATGATTGATGTGTGTGAGTGAATGGCTGCAGCTGTGTGAAACCTGAGAGAGAGAGAAGCAGAATAAAGCAGAAGCTGCGAAGGCAAGCTGCTCTTAACTGCCTTGGCGTCCTCGTGCCGTTTCTTCCCACCATCTCTGCTGGTCAGAGACGTGTGGGCGCGCGACAGAATGTCATTTGGTCACGAAGAAAAATGAAATCATGACACTTATACAGAAATAGGTGGGGTTGAAGGTCATCAAGTTAAATAAATAAGGCAGACTCGGAAAAACAAAGTCATATGCAAATTTAACAAAGAAATGACCAATCAGTAAAAAGTACAACATTCGGGAAGAGGAATAAAGGTAGCATAGTGGAATGGGGGAGTAACTGAGGGAAGTAAATATAATTATTTATAATATATATGTATATTATACATTATATGTACCATTAAAATGTCACAATGAAACCCATTGTCATCTGTAATTAATATATGATAATAATTGAGACTGGAGAGATGGTTCACTAGTTAGGAGTACCTGTTACAAAGTGCTCTTACAAAGGACCCAGGTTTCGTTCCCAGCACCCACATGGTGGCTCACAACCATCCTAAATCCAGTTCCAGGGCATCTGATGTCTTCTTCTGACATCCTTGGACATCAGACACATACATAGTAATCAAATATACATGCAGGTAAATCTCTCACATACTAAAACAGATCAGACTTAATTTTTTTAAGTGTTAATAATGTCAAGAACTACAAATCAGCCAGAACTAAATGCTTATCCGAAAGCCCATTCAGGAAAAATCCACTTCCAAATTTTCATGTCTTCTGGGAAGACTCAGCTAAGAATGACAGACAGCTTCTTCTCCCTCTTATCTGCCACCCCGAGGCTCTCCTCTGTCCCTAGTCACATGAGCCTCCCAAGACTGTGCAACAAAGAGTCTGCTAGCAAAATAGAATGTAAGAGTCCTACATAAGTTGGGCATGGTGGCGCAACCTTAAATCGCAGCACTCAGGAGGCAGAGGCAGGCGGATTTCTGAGTTTGAGGCCAGCCTGGTCTACAGAGTGAGTTCCAGGACAGCCAGGGCTATACAGAGAAACCCTGTCTTTAGAAAGAAAAAAAGAAGAAAGAAAGAAAGAAAGAAAGAAAGAAAGAAAGAAAGAAAGAAAGAAAGAAAGAAAGGGAAAGGAGAGGAGAGGAAAGGAAAGGAAAGGAAAGGAAAGGAAAGGAAAGGAAAGGAAAGGAAAGGAAAGGAAAGGAAAGGAAAGGAAAGGAAAAGAAAGGAAAGGAAAGGAAAGGAAAGGAAAAAAAAGAGTCCTATATAACACAAAAATGACTTCCCTCCATATTCTGACACCCTGGAGGAAACAGTCCAGAAGACAGGATACACACTATGGCTGCCAAGAGACAAGGATCCATAACTATTTTAAGAGCCACTTAAGTGTAAGTCATTACAGTGTTAGTGTAAGTTAACTGATCAACTTTTTAAACCAAAAAAAAAAAAGAAAGGAAGGAAGGAAGGAAGGAAGGGAGGGAGGGAGGGAGGGAGGGAGGGAGGGAGGGAGAGAGAGAGAGAGAGAGAGAGAGAGAGAGAGAGAGAGAGAGAGAAAGAAAGAAAGAAAGAAAGAAAGAAAGAAAGAAAGAAAGAAAGAAAGAAAGAAAGACTTTGACAAACCGAGGGAAAAGGGAAGGTTTTGGAGTCTTGGCTCTTCCATGGCAGGATGAGGCAGTTCATCAAGGCTTGGACCACCAGCAACCAAAGGCGGCTGCCCTGAGCCCAAACACACTATTTGTGAAAGTCAGGGACAGAGAGAACTAAGCCAGTCGGTGTCATTTTCTCTGTTTGTTCTTGTGCCATGGCTTTGGCACTAAGTAGGGACTTGACTACCCATGGTGACAAGATTGGCTTTCTGCAGGTTTCATCCCAAATTCACCAACTCTCCTTACACAGACTAAAGAACACCCAACTGTAACTGCCTATGAACATTGTCCTCAAAGCCCAAGCCATAATTAGTGAGAAACCCCAGCAAATGGCTCTGTGCTGCAAGCACTGGCCAAGCCACTTATGTTTTGGATGTTGCCATCCTCTGTGCTTCCAAAGCTACAGCATTCTCTCTGGAGGGGTTATGTAAAGAACACTTACTTTATTAAAAGACCTCTGACAGAGACACATCATTAGCCAAGATTAGCTTAACAAAGGCTTAATAAAGATGACAATGAGAAGATATTAACTCATTTGGCTCATGTCTGAGAACCTGACACTGTAGATACAGGGCTTTTTTCAGCCTTGCTGATGGATGGTGTCTGTTTGCATTGGAAATTGGTTAATGTGCTGGCACCCTAGAAATCTTGTGCGGAAGCCAAGAAGACATTGAACCTGTCTGAATGCATAATCTATCTCCCCACCCACAAAATTTGCACCACCCAAGCCAGGCCCTCCAGAGTAGACATGTTCACAGAGCCCAGAGTCTGCTTCATTCCCCTATGTGCAATCTACTGTTCTCAGCCATTTATTTTAAGCAAATTATTCAGTCAAGCTGACAAGCATGAAAAAAAGAAGAGTATGAAGAAGAAAACAAAACAACATGACCTATCCTAAGCTTTTCAAAAGAGATTTTCTCCCAAATATGATTCGCTGTGCCCTGGTTTTTTCCCCCTGTATTCTTATCAAATGTTCTGGGCCAGCTCTTAAAAAGATGCTGTCAGCTCTGTTTTTATGGCTGATTCTTTGACTCTATTGTGAAATGAATCCCTTATCAACCTACAAGCAAAATTTCCACCTTTCAGAAGCTCTGGAAGATGACCTAAAGGCTCTGTAGGAGCCCAGAGAAAGAGGTTTGGAGACACACACAGATCAGTGATTAAGTTTTGCTGGGCCCAACGCATGCTAACTTTGACAGCTCCCTGACTTCATAAGGGTTATAGCCCAGGAGAGACCATATGTAGATATATATGTAGATGTATATGATATATATGTATACATATATATGTGAGTATGTATGTGAGTATGTATGTGTGTATGTATATAGAAATGTCTTTCCCTCTATATAAGACAGATAGATAGAATGTAAGTATATATAGTCTCTCTCCATATATCAATATAGGTATTGCTATATGTGTGTATATGTCTGTAGAGTTTCTACATATATAGAAGCAAATTAGTAATGAGATGAATATAATAATTTTGAATATTAATAAACATAAATTCTCACAGTGGCAGGTGTCAACCCTCACTGAGGCCCCCACATTTCCCTAAGGAGAGGGAAGGCCACTACTCCCTCGCTCCTCCTATCTGTCCTCAGCATGCCACCACCCTCGCTTCACAATTCCAATTCAAACACGCTTAGGTATCCCTCGCCCCATGGAATTCCTAATCTGAATAATTTTCCAGCCCTGACTAATCTCCAAACCACCCTCCATGAATTACTAACTTTGCTGGACACGGCTCCCCTGACCACAAAAAAGGCACGGATTTCCTAATCCCTGAGCTTGTATTTGTGACTCTATGCCCCATTCCTGGCGTTCTGCAAGCATAAAATCAGCTCTTCCCATAACTGGGTTGTGTGAAACTCATCTGGGAGCTTTAAAAAGTGTGAATGTCTGGGCCCCAACACAGACTCACAGAATTGGCATCCCTGGGAGTGGGAGCCTCCTTGTGAACAGTTTTTTAGAAGTCCCAAGGTGACTGTAATTAGCAGCAAGGAGAGGGAAATGGGAGCTTTATGGCTGCTGCTGCTGTTGCTTTTTAAAACTCACACTGTCTAGGTGCAAACTCAAAGGTATGTAGACCCTATAGAAGAGAGACTTGTTTGTATCCGGTGGCTCTCAGCCAAGCCCCGCCCCCGTCTTTGAAGGAGAACTGACCCCAGAAGCCCATAGCTGTATGGCAGAGCATCTTAGGTGAAAGCCACCTAATCAGACAGTGCAGGGATAATTGGCAAATTGGCTCTTCATAAGAGGAAAGTAATCTGAATTAAGTGCTGTGACTGAGCAGAAAGATGCCTGTGGCTCTGAGCTCTGGGCTTCAGCCACATCTGCATAAACAAATCAGTCCGCAGATCATGTGCTCCTCCTCCTCCTCCTCTTCCTCCTCCTCCTCCTCCTCCTCTGCCTCTGGATTACAGCTGGTCAGCTTGGGGAGTTTGATCTGAGTTTGAGCCTGGGTGCCCACACCAACCAGGGCAGGCAGAGGCTGGATGGAGGAAGTACTAAAAGCTAAAGGGCTCCTGTTCTTTTGGGGCCATTAAACAAGCTGCCATCTGTCACGTAGCTGCCTCAGGATGAGATGTGGGGCATCGTTGTCATCAAAGGCAATTTTTAAAAAGGAATAAAGTGGGGGAGAGAGAGAGAGAGAGAGAGAGAGAGAGAGAGAGAGAGAGAGAGAGAGAGAGAGAGGAGCACTATCCTTTCCCATGTCCCTTTGCCTCTGAGTTGGAGTCAGAGCCCTCATTATCACATCAGCTGGTCCCGTTCCCTCCACCACAACTGGGTTCGTAAGCTCTTGATTTAAGCTGCGATTCAAAACCCTAGTCATAGAAATCCATTTCCAGAAGATAATTGGGAGCACCATGCCAGCTTGTTGGCCTGTTAGCCAGCTCTAATTGTTGGCTGGTAAATTGAAAGCATGGTGTGAGTGAATAGTTCTTCCAAAGGCATGAATGAGAACAGTGTCCCTGTTGGCTGACGACTCTGCCCTCTGTCCTGATGGGGATAGTGCTGTTCTGGGGTCACAAATCTGTCACCCACTGGAAGGAAGCACTGAGTGGCAGGTGTTTAAATTACTGTGTGTGGGTTGGAGCGGGATGGGCTTGAGAGATGTTTCTGTTCACCTCTTCCACACCTCACTTCCCTTTTCTTTTTTTTCAGAGCAGCCCCATTTCCTCTTCCCCCCTCCTCTATAGTACTAGCTTTAGAGTGGTTGCTTAAGGAAAAGAAATTTTTCCATCCCTTTTTTTCTGGAATGAGTGAGGGTGGGGAAAACATCTTACCCCTGCAGGCTTCGTGCCCCCCTGCAGAGGGCAGTAGAAGGGATGTCACTGTCTAGGAGCCTGTCTGGTCTTGTCCACTGTTCTGGCCCCACATCCTTTCCTTTGGAAAAACTCCTCCTCCCCTCTCTGGAGTGGGGGCCATGGTAGATCTTCTGAGGATTCTCAAGTGCCACTTATCTTATCTCAGCGGAGCCATACACACACGCCAGCCCTTACCACTTGTCTTAGTCATGTGACTAACCTTGGCCAGTAGAACACAGGTGATCATGACTAGATCGTGTCTGAATAGAAACTTTAAACTGATTGTCACCTTTATCTTCTGCTTTTTCTATCTGTCCTCAGAGAGCTTTAATCACACATTAAAACACTATTCATTATGTCTGGTGCGGGCAGCTCTCCACACTTAACCAGGGAGCCAAAGCATAGTAGAGGCGGGGCAGGGGGTTACTCTACTCTCTCCATCCGGTGTGAGGTGGGACGGGGTACTGCATGTGCTTCCCTTTCTTGCCACCCTTTCGCTTAAGATAAGGCCGAGATGCTGAGGGACATTAGCTGAGGCATACAGAAGCCTGTCTTTGTGGCATCTCTGGCCCCTGCTAAGCCCTCTGAAAAACAGACTCTACCTCACAGGGCTTTTGACCTGTCACTATTGACATCAGAGTTCCTGTCAATCAAAACTAAAACATTTCTGCTTGAAACCAATCCCTAACATGGGCTCTCCTTTCTCAGTCTCTCCCATTTTCCTCCAAGAGATGAAGGAACCAGATCTCCATGACTGGCTCAGTCTGGGATCTCTCATCTCCTCACCCTCAACTCGAAGACTAGACCCGGAAGACTGGAGAATAGTCTGAAGACTGAGCTGGAGGAAAGACTTCGATAGAAGCTCAGGATGCCTTGACGCTTCACCCACAGCCTTGAGCTATGCACTAACCTTTCTCAGCCCACACCATCAATCAGCAACAGTAGCCAGTGAGATGCTTGGCTAAGGCATCCCAGGGTGTTATTTCTAAAAGCATCAATGGCAATTTGATTTAGATGATTAATTTCTTCACCAATAGCCATTTCTTCCTGATTTAAGCCAGAAACTAAATAATACAAACTGACTAGAATATCATTGAAGAATCAATAAAACATCCTTAACAGATAATTATAGCATTAATGCACTTATTCTCTGGTTGGTGCATCAATCATACTTAATGGGGATACATTGAAGTGATTTTAATTAAAGGCTGTGGGTTCTGTTGCCCTGAGTCATAGATGCATCAGCACAAGGCTGAGCTGGGAGATGATGGGTCTTTCCGCTGGGTTTACTGCAATCCTGGCCTCTTTTAGAAGTACATCTTGGACTGCTATCAAGTAGTGGCAGGAAGCGGCAAGGCCCAAGAGTTAGATACAGAAGCCCCAGTTTCTCATCTCATTTTCCCCAAATACTAGAAACTCCCAAATATGCATTTACTTGGAAAAATAGCTTTACAAGGAAAGAAAAAGGGATATAAATAAATAAATAAATAAATAAATAAATAAAACCTAGAAAGAAGACTCATCTAGCCCAGTGCCGTTACTTTTTCAACGGGGAAACTAAAGCTAAGAAAGGGAGAGCTATTTCTTAACACTACAAAGAGGTTAACAATGGAACCTGTGCCCAAAGGCAGGTTCTCTAGTTAGCAAGCTGTCATGTCCCCATGGTATGCCCCTTAGTCATCTTCAATTCTAGAGACACAATTACATTTCTCCACACTAGAAGAACTGGGGAGTCTGGCTCATGACATCATCAGAACAAACTTCCCCTGTCTCATGCTTCTTACTAGCTATGAATGCCAGGCGCCATCTCTGGCCCAAGATCTCTGCTTCTGTGTTTCATTCTGGACCTTTCCCGTAGGAGGCAGAGCTCATGCCCAACAACTCTTGGCAGGAATAGCTAACGCCTGGACTGGCGACTGATTTTGTTATTACCATGTTTTCATTCATTGGCATACCACTCACTAAACACGGAATAAGATGCCAAACCCTTAGTTTTTTTTAAAGGAACAAACTCTAAAATAAATAAATAAATAAATAAATAAATAAATAAATAAATAAAAAAAAATTAACCATCTAATATCACAATACAAGGTTCCACTGGTGTTTTTTATCTACTGAACTATAAGCTCTAAGTTTATAGTTGTGTTCTGTTATCTCCAGTGCCTTGATACTGGGCTCATAGTAGGTGCTTAATAACTACCTTTGATATTTATTTGTTTATTGATATGAAGTATGGCTATGTAGCACAGGCTAGCCTTAATCTTACTGTGTATTCCAGGTTAGTCTCCAACTTACTATTATCCTTCATCAGCCACCTGGGTGCTGTACAGTATGCACCACCATGCCTGTATATTCTTTTTATCTTAAAACACTTAGGAGTTGACACAAAGTATCATCCCCATTGGAAGTTAATGCATTGTAGGCTTAAATTTTTCAAAACCTACTTTTAATAAGGGTTCTTAAATGCTTTAACCTCCCTTCTATCTCACCACTCATCGGAGATAGTGGGGGGGGTTATCAGGATATGGGGTAAGTGGACCTGTTTAGAAGTAGTTCCTTTGGGGCTATCTCAATTACCAGTTGTCAGGATACCAGCAGTCCAGATCAGTAGTTCCAGGAGAGCAAACAGGAATGAGCAGAGGTGCAACCCAGCAGAAACAGCCAGACCTCTGAAAGAGTCAGCAGGAGTAACCAGGATCAACAGGGATGCCAGGGAAAGTTCTTGTGCCTCATCTAATGAAATTAAGATTGGTGAAGACGAAGACTCAGAGAGCAACAAAGGATTGTAAAGCTAGCTATGCAAGCTCACCATCATTGTCTGTTGAGTCCTATTTATACTCCCTCTAAACATCGCATGTCCTCCCATGAGTCTTGCCTCAGGAAAATATCTTGTGAGTCTGAGTCTGTATCCACTTCACTCTGCCATTTTGGTGCGGTTTTTTTTCCTAAGATGTCACGACAAATGATGAGCAGTTAGGAATGGCAAGACGTACCAATACACTCAAGCTTCGTCCTCCATGTGTTGAGTTATACTTGTATTCTTTCTTCACATCATGTGTCCTTTCACGTGTTTGTTTTAGCAAAACATCCTTTCACCTGTGTGCCCCAGCAAAACATCATTTGACATAACTGACTTTCCAAAGAAACCAGAAGTTTCCACTTCAGTGCATAATAAAGGTTTGAACCTTTGTCATAACCTAGGAAGCAATTCTGCTTTTGTATTCTTTCTAGAGCTTAAGCACAGAGGGAGTGACAAACCTGATATTTGACCCTAGTTCCCACAATCTCTCCCTTATCCATATTCCTATTACTTCCAAAGAAACCATGAGGTCTCAAAGCAAGAGCCCTACAATGAGATCAGAAAGACTTCACAGCTGCAGTGGAAGCTAGTTTGTGCCTTGATAAAGGATAGGCTTAGGGCTTTAGTAGCATGGAAAAGCATCTGATGAGAGAAATGCAGAGTAGAGCTGGCGCTAAGGAAATGGGCACACAGGCAAGGCAAGCTCAACCCAGTGGGACGTAGTCCTTAGACAGGAGGCACAAGGAAATGTGACCAGAGAGGAGCATCACTACCACCTGTGTAGAGCAATTTGGGAGCCATTGAATGTGACATTATCAGAGCTGTAGTTTAGATGAACTTCTATTGACCTATCTTAAAGGTCAGGGGATTAGGCTGGGAATGAAGTGGCAAAGGAAGCAAAGAAACTTGTAAGCAACTTCCAGGCCTCCTTGACAAACTGGTCAGAGTTGGAAGCAAAGCTTGGCCATTGCCCATAAGCTGATGTCACTACCAGTGGTCTTGTCAGTTTTACTCATGTTACCCATCCTGATGCCCTTGATTTATGGTTGGCTTTAGGTCCAGTGGCAATAACAGCCTAGGTAGAGGCTGGATGTTCTCCCTAGGTGGAAAACAGTCTCTGTCTACCGCAGCCACAAATTTAAGTGCTGCTTCTGGTTTGGTTTTAGTATTTGTTTGCAGGGTGACTTGGTTTTTGAGACAGGGCCTTCTTGTGTAGCCCAGGCTAGCCTCAGATTAGCAACCCCCTTCCTCCACCACCCGAGTGCTGTGATCATAGGCTTGCACTATGTTAAGCTCTTCCAATTGCTGATTCAATTGACAATTCTTCTGGTCCCAAAGGATACACATTTCTCAGGTCTAGACTTAACATGAATTCAACTACCAACATCCTTGGAGAATTCCTGAAAAACTCATAAATTCTTTAATTCCTAGAATCCCATTGGAGAAAGCCTATAGATTCGATTTAACAAACACATCAAACAATAACCTGTGACTTTGTGCAAAAGTGTCATTACCAGTCAATTTAAAAATAATATAGGGAGCTAAAGCGATGACTCAGTGGGTAAGAGTGTGCTTGCTGCACAAGCGTGGGGAACTCAGTTTTGATCCCAGGAACCATGTAAGAAGCTGGGTGTGGCTGTGAGTGTGCCTGTTAGCCCAGCCTTGTGGGTGGTAGAGACAGGAGGGTTCCTGGGGTTTGTTGACTGCTAGCCTTGATCCAGGTTCAATGAGAGATATTATCTGAAAAGATTAAGGCTGAGAGTGGTTAAGCAGAACTCTCAACATCTCTCTGGCCTCCCTGTAGCCATGCATAGATGTATGTATGCACACGCACACAGATGCACACAGAACACACACACATATACTACACTCATCCACATACATAGAACACACACACACACACACACACACACATATACTACACTCACCCACATACATAGAACACACACACACACACACACACACACACATCAGTAGTTATATTGATTATCCCTGGAGAATTAAAATCTAAGGCTTTATTTTTAAGATCAACAATGACTCTCCAGTTTTCAAGTGTAGCAGATCACGACCAGGAGAACATAGAAATTGATAATGTTGTACATGACCTAAATGGATTCAGATCTGGGCAAAGTGTTTAGAAATGAGAAAATGGGGATAGGACAAAGGCTTCCTTGAGAAAACTGGCTACCCAGTGATGGAAGAGAATTCTATTCAGTGATACAAGCTTCGGGCCACCTACTTACCTCTTCAGGCCATCTACTTACCTCCAGGAAGCTCTGACTCTACCACACCTGCTCACAGTTTGCAAAGCTCTTCCATTGACTCATTACACTGAGAGCCTCCCTCCTCCCCCTGGGGTTGGTGACTTGAACAACATGGCTTTACAGGTCTTCCCAGTAAAGGATGAGGCCTGCTTCTTCGCCCCTCTGAGACAGAGGCAATCAATGTACTCAAGGCTCAAAATGTAGGAAAATGCTCAAACTGGGATCAGTCAAATGCCTAAGAGTTAGCGTCACCTTCAAATATGTGCCCTAGGACACTTCTTCCCTCACCCCAGTCCCAGTCTTATTCATGGCTACCTTGAACAATATGGTATAGCAGAAGTGACATTGTACTCATGGAGTGATTTGGGGGGGGGTAGTAAATGTCCCCCCCAAGCATATGCTGAAGGCTTGGTTCCTAGCCTGGAGTACTTTGCTTATGGGATGCTGTAAAGCAAGAAGCTTTCTACGCTTCAGAATCCCTCCACAAAGCTCTGTGCTCTCATAGGTACAGAACAAAATGGCCAAGGAGTCATGGGCTGAAAGCATAAGTCCAAATAAGCTCTTCCTCCTTCAAACTGATTTATTTCAGGTAACCTGTCACACACAGTGCTGGAAAGCTGACCCACAAAGCCAGTTCTGAGCTCTGGCCTCTAGATGCACCACACGCACTCATGAAGCCAGAAGAGTAAGAGCATGACCAGTACTGCAGAGTATGCTGGGAGTGGTGTACTGTGGAGAAGTACATGAAGGCTGGATATCACTGATCTAAAAGATCCAAAACACTCCGAAATCTGAAACTTAAAAGTAAACAAGCAGGAAACAAAACCAACAAGAAATGTGACGGTACACATGAGAAACTCTGGGTCTGACTTCACAGCTAAAAGGAGCAGCATTAGGAACATGTAAAGTTATTTTAGATACAGCATATAAGATTATATGAAACATAAATTTCTAGGTTAGTTTTGGGTCCTCTTCATTAAGCAGGTACAATATTCTAAAACCTTACAAAGGCTAAAACCAAGAACAAGTCTCAAGCACCTTAGATAAGGGACCAGCATCTCCCATCTTAGCCTATCTCTTCTGCAATGACAAAACTCTATGGATGGCCAGAGTGTGGATAGTACAGAACTTGTTTGCCTACCCACTTGCTTAACTGGAGGGTCCATGTCCACTTGCAAAGAACTCAAGTATTTACATCTGCAGTGCTGGGGTCCTCTTTCATAGGAAGGCTGGGTACAGTGCTTTTCAAATGGAAATCACTTCACAGCTTACATAGACCCTTCATGATCCCAATCTCATTTCATTGTCAACACAGTCCCGTGAGGAGAAAACTGAGGCCCAGCACAGGAAGGTGAGAGCCTATGGGACAAAGACAAGACATAAGGCTGTGGCAGGAATAAACTCTGCTCACTGAAACCCTGGCCTCTTGTCACAGCACACACCCATGGAGCCACATAGCCGCTCCCTGCATCACCAGGCCACTCACCACTTCCCATGACCAATACCCTGAGGTCCAGGCAACTCAGGAGACATTTGTCAGCTCACCAAAGCCATGCTTGGTACCCTCTTCACTCATCCAGCCCCTTCCCTTTCAAGCCCTCCCCCTTCCCACCCCTCCAGCAGAACTGCTCTTGTGAAGTGCTTCTCAGTGCAGGAAAGGCATGGGACACACAATGAGAAAACCACTTCTGAATCAAACTGACTTCAGAACCAACTCTGACTCTGGCTTCTGCTGTCAAGTTGACACAAACCTAGAGTTGCTTAGGAAGAGGGAGTTTCAATGGAAGAATTGCCCAGATCAGATTGGCCTGTGGCCAGGAATTGATATAGGAGGTCCAATCCCACTGTGGGCAGTGCCATCCAAAGGCAGGTGGGCCTGCTATATAAGAAAGGTAGTTGAACAAGCTACAGGGAGCAACCCAGTCGACAGCCGTGGGACCATGAGAGGCAGCCTGTTTCTGGTTGAGCTACATTTAAACCCTGGAGATCCAGCAGGTGTTCCTGCAAGGAAGCCATACCCCCAGACACCAGACTCCTGACACAAGGCCTCAGTTCCATAATTCTGTGGCCATCAGTTACATAGGGCAATGCCCCTGGTATTCTGTCTGGACACCACCCCCACAATTATCTGGCAACAGCCAGGAATGCTCCTCCCCAAGGTTACCTGGCAAGAGCCAGGTAGGCCTAGCCCACTATAAAAGGGGCTGCTTGCCCCCTCCTCCCTCTCTTACTCTCTTATTCTTGCCTCTCTCTCTTGCCCCTTTGCTCCCCCTCTCTCTACATGGCCATGGCCTGCCTCTACTTCTCTACACTCTAAATCTCTCTTCCTTTCTCTGCCTTTACTATCCTTTCAGCTCCCCTTCCCAGACACACCTTCCTGCAAAAGGTGTTTAACCTCAGGCCTGCCCTGAAAAAATGGGGTAAGGTTTCACTCATCACAACTCTCTGCCATGACAATAAATGCCTTAAAACCACGGACTGCCTCTTCTCGTCAGGACCAGCTATGGGAAAGAACCTTGCTTCTAATCTCCCACAGGAGGCCTTTCTGTGTTCTCAGCTACAGTTTCCACCAAGCCAAGCAACCCCCTGAGCAAGCCAAGGACTCTCCTCCCCAGGGAATGAGGCACAGTGTTCTCCTCCAGCCCCCTTCCCTTCATCCCCAGGGCCAGAGCCAGCCCCGCGGGCCCCTACTCCATTCTCAGCTCTTCTGTGGCATCCAGCAGCATCTGTGGTGCCCAGGAGCTTGAGAACCTGTTGTCTTCAGCCTCCTTCCAGGCCTGGGGACCACCTAGAGTAGTCTGTGGTGCCTGGGAGTCTGAGCCAACTCCTGCAATCGGTGGGGACCTCAAACTGTGCTTCCCCACCCCGGGAGCCAGGTCCTGCGGATTCTCACAGCCCAGAGGCAGTGTGAGGTGCCTGAAGTCAAACTTCCCACCACACAAGACACCATTTTAACCCACAGACAGCACTCCTCCGCAGTCTCTGCTTCAGTTCCTGCCTCCTCCTCCTCCAGGTTCCTGCCTTAGCTTCCCGCTATGGTGGACTGTAACCTGTAAGCAGAAATGAACCCTTTCCTCCCCAAGTTGCTATTACTCAGTGTTTTCTCACAGCAAGGAAAAGCAAACAGGAACACTTACTTCACATGCTGGCAAGTTAATCAACTTTTCTAGCTCTCAGTGTCTCTGCTCATAAAATGAGGAAGATGATGGTAATTCACACTCCTAAGATCAGGCACTGACCCTTAGTAAAAAAGATAACACCCACAGATATAACAAGGAACATCAAAGAGCTTATCAGTGCCAAAACCAGAGAGGCTTCACCAAGCAGCACTGATGGATGAACCAGCAGATGAATGCCTATGAACAATAACCCAGAACCCAGGACAAACTGGGGAGAGCTGTACCTGAGCACCCCGTGTACCTGATGCATGTGGTCGTCTCCAAAGGTCCTTCCTACTGGGGAGAGAAATGATACACCCCCAGTAAAGTTCCCCATGCCCAATTCATCAGCTTTAACAAGAGCTCTCTGACAGCTCTGGATTTATTGAGTGTAGGATGCAGAAAATAGGTTGGGGGAGGAAGAGTGGGTTATACAATCAGGTGTGTGATTAGTCATGCTAATGGCGCTTTATTATACTGTGGGTAGAACCTATTTACAATAATTTAATCATCAACACACAGCTGCAGGAAGAGGAAGTGGTATAGTCAGAGTCTCAGATGAGGACTCCCAACACCCCACTGTGACCCCGAGAGCTTCCAGTAACTCTGGAGGGAAAGACTGAGCTTGGGTTTGAGTGTGCTAGGGAGATGACTGACATCCGCTTAGTGACTCCAGCCCTCAGGAAGTAACTCCATGGGCAGAAAACCATTCATTCTCTCCATCATGCACTTCTTCACTCTGGTTTAAGATGGGAAAACACGTGTGAGATGTGAGAAGGAACCGTAGGTAGGACTTGATGGAAGTCTTCTAATTCTACTCACACCTCCATCTCTCTGACCCAGGACTCCAGTCTGCTTTACTGTTGCTGTTTTGTTTGTTTGTTTGTCTGTCTGTCTGTCTGTTTGTTTGTTTGTTTTAGGGTTCATCAACTCTAGGGCGAGCAATGGGAATTTGGATTCTGAAACATGTTCTGAGAGAAAGAGCCCCAGCTGCTGTGTTGGAGGCTGAACAGAACCTCCCAACTAGAAAAGCATGGCGGCCCTGGCCAGCCCACATGACTGCCCTAGTTAACCCCTCCACTGCAATGAAGGGACGGAGCATCTCCAAACTGTCACCTGGAACTGGGGGCGAATGGGAAGGTCGCAAGTATCACCCAGATGACCTTTTTCCCTTGATCCTCCATCTCCCCATCCTCCACCCCCAGTTTGGAGCTGGATGCTCATGGCTGTCTCTGTTCTCTTGCTGTGGGGCTGGGGTCCTACCTATGGGCATCGTGTCCTTCCTAGCAGGAGCCATGCCTGGTGAGAATATATGTGGCTGAGATGTGGCCTTCTTGGCCTGGCCTAGAGCTCAGTGTGCCTTGTGTCTTTGACTAATCAGGTGAAGGTTAGTTATGAAAGCAGCTATCATAGGTAATCCCTGCCCAGAAAACTTTTATGTATTGTCTTAAAGATGAAACTTCACAAAGGGGAGTAAACTCTGCTACCTTCCTTCCTTCAGAGAGCCCCTCTTGGGTATTCAGAGTGGTTAATGTATAGGGGCCCACCATCCGTTCTTTCCAGACTCAGACCTCAGTACCTAAGACTTTTCTATTAAGCCATAGAGCAGTGATGGGCCTTGCCTGCCAGCTTTCCTGACCAAGCACAGAAGAGCCAGCCCTGAGGTCCCTTATTCCAGAATAGTTTCTCTACCTACAGCCTCACGGCACTCTGCACAGTGCTGTACAGACTATTTAGGTAAGCCCCTCCCCATGGGACTCCTGGAAGGCTGGTCAGTTGATGCTGTACAGATAGTGTGAGGTATGGATAATCCATATGGACTCAGGTTCTCTGAGGGGTCCCACATGGCTGTTCTGTGACAGCACTTCTCAGAGTGACCTGTGGACATTCGGATGCCGCTTTGCCTTAATGAGAGATAAGTTGGCTGAACAGCACCCTGGGAAGGACCATACTAGCTCCAGATTACTTATGTGTCACCCTAGTAGGCCCAACCCATGCTGCCTTCCCCTTCCTTGATTCTGTGTACAGAACCATTGCCTGCTGAGTTCTCATAGGGTTCTGCTCAGCACCCTTGGGTTTATCTGACATGAGATCTGAAGTCAAAGACCCAGGGAGCCCATCTACTTATGGAGCTGAGGACCCACTGAGGTTGTGCTGGTCCTGACGAGGCTATATTAGAGAGTCAGAAGAGATGGAGAGCAGAAAGGCAAGCAATCTCTCTAGCTGCCAGCTGGCATAATACAGAGAAAGTGCCAAGGGCTCTTTAGTCTCCCACTTTGTCATGGCTCTGGGTAGGACTTCACCTGCCTGTCTCTTCCAGTCTCCACCATCAGGTAGATAGGGTATCCTGGCATTGCTGTGCTCGTGGAATGCCCATGTTTCCAAAGCTGGAGTAGCTTGAATAAGAATGCTCCCCACCAAGCCTATATATTTAAATGCTGACTCATCAGGAAGTGGAGCTACTTGAGAAGGATTAGAAGGTGTGGCTTTGTTGAAGTGGGTGTGGCCTTGTTGGAGTAGGTGTGGCCTCATTGGAGGAAGTATGTCACTGAAGATTGGCTTTGAAATTTCAAAAGCCCAAGCCAAGCCCAGTTTCTCTGTCTCTGTCTCTCTCTGTTTCTTTTCTGTCTCTCTCTCTTTCTCTCTCCTTCTGCTACCTAAAGATCTGGATGTAGAACTCTCAGCTCCTTCTCCAGCACCATGTCTGCCTTCATACCACCATGCTTCCCACCATGATGACAATAGACTAAACCTCTGAAACTGTAAGCCAGCCCCAATTACATGCTTTCCTTTATTAGAGTTACCTTGGTTACAGTGTTTCTTCACAGCCATAGACACTAAGACAAAAGCCAATTATCTGAGCACTGCCACCCTTGCTGAGTAGATATCAGGACAGCACAGACTTCAGACTTCAGGAGAACTTATTATAATTCCTCCACTTTCATCTTTGTCTACAAAGACATTTCTGTGTTTTTCTTGTGTTCTGACATCGATACAATTCATGGTTGGTTGATTGGCTTTTTTGTTATTGTCTTCTAGCTAAAGAAATCGTTGTGACAAGAAGGAGGAGAAGACGAAGAAGAAGAGGGGGAAGAAGATAAGGAAGAAGAGGAAGAAGCAAACCACTCATCACAAGCTGAAGGACTTTGAAGTTGAATGCTAAGTTAGCTGTTATAGTATGACTCAAAAGTCACCTCACCTCAGGCCTCAGTTTCTTCATCTTCAAATGGGGATAATCAGATCAATACCATGTACTGAGAAAAATGTAACTCAAGTCCTGTGAGAGCAAACTGATGAACATGACCCTAAGTTCTCTGGACAGCAACTATTTTTGAAAGAACTCAAGTGTGCAGTAGATACTTCCTCGATTCCCAAAAGGAACTGTTCTCTTGAATCAAAACTTATCATAGATTGCCTATATGCAATGTTCCAAAAGAAAAAAGAATAATGAGAACAACTCCCTAAGACCAGAATTCTAAGCTTTTCCTATCCGGAGCAACCACAGAGAGCGAATGGCATTCACACAGTTATTGCAGCCGCCGCCCTGTGGCCAGACAGCTGCACAGTGCCTTCTCCCCACTCCGGCATGGAGAAAGGGTGCCAAGACGATTTTCACCTTTGTTATTTGAGAAAAACCTAAACGATCAAATAAAAGGCAATTCTCCCTCTGATAAAATGAGTCCCTGAGAAAGAAGTCAGAGAGTCCCGTGCTGCCTACAGGACTGTACCAAAAATATTTTTAAATCTCTGGTCCCTTAGGGCTCCAGGAAGGACCACTCCCTTTAAACATCATCTTCCTTCCCAGCCTTCCTCCCGGTCTTCAGACCGATGTTGTAGCCAAGGACGACAGGATCCTGAGCAACAGCTGGTCTGGGAGTTTGTCCCCTTTTAGAGCAAGGTGTCCTGTCCTCCCAACCTGCCTCTCTCCCCGCTTCTCTTCGGGCCCGATTGGGTCTCAGGGAGAGTCAGTCCCGAGTGCTGAGAGTTCATGACTCAGCCTTCCGAGGCCCTCTCATCTCAGCTCTGGTACATCTCATTACCCAATCTTAGGTGTTCTCTGAGGCTCTGGGGAAGGAAATCTGCTCTGGCCAGCCCTGGAAATGCTTCGGCTGTCAAGCGGGCCCTTAATGAGTTGGTGATGGAGAGAAAAAAATGCCCTATCGTTTTAGGCTCGGTTTTAATCCTGGCGGTCTAATTGCACCCGGCTCTTCTCTGATGCCCTCCCTGGCCACTTTCAGCTGTCCAGTGAGGGGATGACTGGCTGGCTGCACAAGCAGGGCACACAGGGAAGGCCAATTACTGGTCACATTGAATCCGGAACTCAGCACAGAGAAATCTATGTCATCTGGCTAAGTGTCCACAGATGCTGGCCAGTAACCCAGAATCCCACTCTGAAGGTTCTCCAGCCAGACCTGTCTCAGAAATAGTCAATGCATTGGGGGGGGGGGGGAAGGTTTTCTATAGTTTTACCAAATTGTGTAATCCCAGGACATTTCACATCACAAAACGTAGATTTCTAATTTCTGCTACAGAAGCCCCATACACAGTAGATTCATGGCCTGTATCACTAATTAGCTAGAGTTTTGAAACAACTCTATGAATACTGGGCATGTTCTCTAGTTAGCCACAGTCACCACTACACCCTATTACTCTCTGTGCTTATGCCGTTGACACGACCCCCAATGACTGCTTTCTCATACAGGCCTGGAGAACTCTGCCACAAGACAGACTGTGTTCCTTAAGGACCCCTACATAATTCTACAAGCCCTCCCGAAATCACAGGCATGAGCCTTGGGGCTGAGGTCAGAGAATCAGTGCAATTAAGTCACTCTTCAGACTGTTCACCTGAGAAGAGCTGGGGGAGATGTCAGTCCTCTCAGGCTCAGTATGTATCCGTTCCTGCCCAGTGGCCCCTCTGCAGCCAGCTGAGACAGCCACCACTAACAACAACCCCCATGTGAGGTCTCTGAACGGTAGCTTTTGCAGGGCCAAGGAGTCCTTGGTTTTCTCCTCAACCACCACTGCCAGTACGGTCACAGCCAGATTTAAAGGCGGATCAAGAGCATGGCATGGCATGAAAAAGAAAGGGACGAGCCGGTGGGGTGCTTGCCCGGAGCTTGTTAGGGCAAGAATGCCCAGTCAGGACAAGGTGAGCTGCTGGCCACCTCTAATTGCACACCCCATTTGCCCGACTCCGTTCAGCCAACCCGCAGAGCTGAGCGACGTTTAAAGATTACCAAGGCAAGTTTGTAACGAAGCCGCTCCCTCTTTGTCTGTCCTTGCGCCAACAGCAGCAGAAGGGATACTAATTAGAGGGTGAATTATTAGCTTCCCATGGTGCACTGCAGGGACATTAAAAATGAGGGGGCTTTGCTGCTTGCCTTTTAGATGGTTAGTCTTGGTTTAATATATTCGTGTTTCTAGGTGAGCAGCAGGGGACAGTTTTTATGATTATAATTGTTGCATAATTACTGGCCTAAGGTTGCCTATTGTTAAATAAAAATGCTGGGATGCTAATGTTTTATTGAACAGTACAAGGAGATAAAATTGTAATATCTTTTCCTGAGCAATGGAAACTGCTCATTTGCAGCCTGGTGACAACCCTGAGTCATCTTGTGGAAGAAGTAGATGGGTTCCGCCTGGGCTAGAAGTCAAATGTGAGATATTTGCTTAGGAAAAAAGGAAAAAAAAAAGTAACAGAGAAGAGAGTGGAATGAAGGCGTGCTCTGAGGCCACCTCAGTCTCTGCAAGTTGGAAGAGACAGGTCTGCCTAGGCCTGGGTTAATGTAACTGCACTCAACACAGAGGTTGACTCCCAGCCCTCTGGCTCTGACAGAAGGATGTCACAAATGCTTTCCCTGTGGAAAGATGCCCATCTCCCCAGGAGAAACCGAAGGCAGAGCAACAGTTGCCAAGTCAGAAACACAAACACTATCAGATAGTCCAATGAAGTCTGATAGACCTCCTTTGAACGATCTTTTGGGGGGATTGGTTTGGTTGGTTTTATCTGGTTAGATTAGGTTTGACTTTGACTTCATTTCATTTGTTTTATATTGTGTTTTTGGAAGAGGGGCTTGCTGTGTAGCCCAGACTGGCCTTGAACTCACAATCCTCCCACCTCAGCCTCCCAAGTACTTTGAAAAAAAACATTAAGCCCTTAGGTATTTGAGTTACTAAGAAGATAGCTGGAAACGTGTAATAAATCTTCAGTATTAGTTAAATCCTCTTTCTCCTTCCTTAAGCCATGACCTCTTATCCACTGAAACAGCTATCTCTACAACCTGTCACAGTCTCTTGGTCCTGCTGGGAGCCAAGTAAACTTAAAAGGTTATCTGAGGTATCTGTTTCCTGATTGACTGTCTCCTGAGGGCCATAGGGCATTCAGAATGGGAAAGCCACTCAAAAGTGATACTTTAATTAAGGGTGAATTATTACTTCCCATGGTGCAGTCTGATAAACCTGGGCAAATCCCCTCAAATCTCTTCCCAGGAGATTGAAATGAAGCTAGTCTGTTCTTGTTGCTTGTCCAGACAAATGTAGGAAGGCAAACACAGGTAGAAACCCAACTTCCAGAAAACCAAGCAATAGGGCTTGTTTTTTTCCAGATCTTTCCCCCAAAAGATCCCAGAGGCCTTCTTCAGTCTTGTTCAAGACTTCCATAGCAGGCATAATCTGAACTCCAGATTTCCACACAGTTCTTCCTGGGGCCTTGTCAGGGAACTCTGCTTGGCCAGCCCTCTGCAACTCTAGAGGCCACGGTAGCATTCCTCTTTGCAGCAGGAATCTCATTGCCTGCCTCTCACTTCTTGTGAGGCCCGAATGGACTTCAAAGAATCCAGAACCAGCAGGGTTCTTATCTGCCCCAACTTCTTTCCAAAGGCAGGAAATCTTTTCAGAGCATTCCTGATAGAATGCTTACCCTTCCTCTTCATAAAGGAATCCCAGAGACTCCTTTAACGTGACAGCTCTAACTTGGCCTCTTATGCGAGCTAACTTCTGGGCAGCCTAGGTTCTGGGCTGTATCTTGTCCACACAAGGACTCTATGGGAAACAGAACATGGAGCTCTGCCTGGTTTGGATCTGCTCAATGTCTCTAGGACAGCCACCTCCAGCCCCCCAGCCGTTGTTCACGTCTCCACTCCTTTCTTCTTCCTCAGGACTTTCCCTGCTTGGATGGCAGACCCATCTGGCACCATCAGAGAACATATTTCTATGTGCAAGCTGCCCAGATCAAAATTTGGACAAGAAGTCATGATGTCCCTCAGTCTGATCACTGAACTCCTGTTAGCACAGGCAAACTATTCAGAGGGCCTAGAACTGAGCTGTCTAACATTGAACTTGTGCTCAACTGAATCTTATAGACCAATGGTTCTCAGCCTTCCTAATGCTTCAGCCCTTTAACACAATTCCTCATGTTGTGGTGACCCCCAACCATAAAATTATTTTTGTTGCTACTTTGTAACTGTTATGAGTTGTAAATATTTGATATGTAGGCTATCTGATATGTGATCCCTGTGAAAGGGTGATCTGACATGCCATAGATCCTTTCCCATATAAATGGCTTTCATTTGGAAAATTAAAAGGATCTTCATTTCTATACATGGGACAATTGATTATATTGAAAGCAAATGTGTGAGTTTATATTTTTGTCTTGTTCAGTGTGTCATTTTGAAACTTCCCTTTCCAACCATGATAAATCTTTATAAACCCCAAGTCTGTCACCTAACCCTAGGTTTGGGAGGCTTCGCCCTACAGCTTTGTAGCATCTATGAGTTTATTAGCCAAATTTTCACTGTCTTGAGCAAGAGTATTGAGTTGATAACATTGACCTATTTTTTTAAAAAATCCATTGTATCCAAGCATTGGAAGATACCAAGACCAATGGAAATAAAACTAGTTGTTAAGCTGAAGAAAAGTGTTAATATGGCTTAGAGGCTCTTATGTCTGAATGCTTGTTCACAGCCAATGACATTGCTTTGAGGGGTTGTAGAATCTTTGGAAAATGGGGCTTACCTGGAAGAAATAGATTGCTAGGAGACAGGAGTTAATAGTGCTATTTGTTATTGTTGTAATCTGTGATAAAATACCATGACTTTTTGGTATTTGGAGCTTTATAGTTCCAAAGGGTTAAAGTCCATGATTATCATGACATAGAGCCTGATAGCAGGCAGTCAGGCATGGTGCTGGAGCAGTAGCTAAGAGTTTATATCTGATTCACAGACACAAGGCAAAGAAAGCTCACTAGAGATGACATCGACTTTTGAAACCCCCCAAACCAGCTCCCAGTGACATACCTCCTCCAACAAGGTCTCACCTCCTAATCCTTCTCAAGCAGTTCCATCAACTGGGGACCAAGTACTCAAACTATGAACCCTTGGGAGTCATTCTCATTCAAACCATCCAAAGCCCAGTCTTTTTTCCTCTGCCTGTTCTTTGCTTCCTAGTCTGCTGAAATATGAAGAGATAAAAAGACCAAATTACCTTCTCCTCCCACTGCCATGGAGCACTGAAGGCTGCCATGGAACCACTTGCCACCAAGGATTCCCTGTCATGATAATCACATACCCTCAGACTGTGAACCTGGGTAAACCCCTGCAACAAGAAAAGTTATTAACTCCACAGGTTTTTAAGACCGTATAGGTGAAGGTAGGCAAAAGGGGTATATCAGTGTTCTATTGTTGTGAAGAGACACCATGACCAGAGCAACTCTTATCAAAGAAAGCATTTGATTGGGGCTGCCTTACAGTCTCAGAGGTTTAGCCAGTTATTAACATGGCAGAAAGCATGGGGACTCACAGGCAGACATGGTGCTGAAGAAGTAACTGAGAGTTCTACATCTGGAGCCACGGGCAGAAGGTAGAAAGAGACACTGGGCCTGGTTTGGGTTTTTCAAACCTCAAAGCCCACCCTAGTGATACACTTCTTCCAACAAGGCCACACCTCCTAATCCTTTTTATGTAGTGCCACTCCCTGATGACTAAGCATTCAAATGTATGAGCCTATGGGAGCCATTTTTATTCAAACCATCACAAGGGAGAAAGTGCTTGGATATGGCCATCAACCAGGGTACTCAAGATGTCAAGGTCACTGCTAGCTTTGTCTAGCAAGGTTAAGATTGTGTGCTAAGCCACTGGCAATCATTCAGTTTCCCAGGAGACAGAGTCCCAGCTGCCAATAACCACACAACAGTGAGAGGGATTTATTATGCATGCTAAGGAGGGGATTTAAGCTGTACAGTTCACTCTAGTGAATTTTGTGTGAACTCAATTCCTAGACATAAAGACAAACATTTAAGTTACATACATTAGAGGTAAAATGAGCTGCCATCCTGCTAAGCCTGCACACCTGTTGCTTCCCTGATGGTCTGAGCTTCTTCCTGTCTATAAATCAATTGTACATCTGTATCTTTTGTCAAGATGCCCAGAAGTAGTCAGGAAATGGTTAACCTTTTTCTTCTAAGGTAACATCGTTGAAGATGTGACCAACATCCTCACAGTGAGTAAAAGTCAGGATATTAGATACTCAAGGCTGTTATAGAAAATTACTCCAGACTTCATGTCCTGAGCTAGCAGACATTTGTTTTCTTATAGTTCAGAATAAGTCCACATTGAACTCAAATTAAGATGCGAGACGGTGCATACTCCCTTGGGGAGTCTTCCCTGCCTCTTCCAGCTGCTGGCCTTTCATGGCTTGTGACCACATGGCTTCAATCTCTGCCTCTGTAGTCATGTTATCTTTTCTTCTGGGTACCAGGCTTCTGTCTGTTTCTCTTATAAAGGCTTCTGTCTGTTTCTCTTATAAAGATGCTCATGTTTGGAGTTAGGGCCACCTAGAAAATACAAGATAATTTCCTTATGGCAAAACCTTTAATTTCATTGGTAAAACCCTTTTCCTTTCAAGATCATATTTACAGATTCTGGGGGGAGTTGGGCTCAACTATTTTCTGGTTGGCTGTTTTTCTACCTTTCACACTTAAGAGTTAATTTTAAAATGTTGATCAGGATAAAATTAGCATCAGGACCACACATGTACTATACTCGATCTTCCTGGGATAGCCATTCTCCAATCAACATTCTGGGAGAGATAGTGTTAGTCTACCCCCCTAATGCCAAATGCTGAGTAGGAAGTCAGTCTAAGACCATGTCAAGTGCTATTCAGTAACAAGTGCTCATGAAGGAGAGACAACCCAGAGCCACATGTGGTAAAAGACAGTGTTTAAATGGCCCACAAGATGCTGTCATATTTGTTCTGATACCATATTTCTTATGAGGGCTATGAGTTTGGGGTTCTATTGGAATAAGGTCAAGCAGGCATGTATAATGAAGATGGGAGTCTTCTCGAAGTAGACTCAGAAGTAGCATTTGGCCTGCACAATGTTTTGAAAAGCCTTTGGGAACCAACACAAGGGGAAGGAAAGGAGGAAGCAGGAGAGACAGTGGAAAGATCTGGATGGTGTTAATAACTGTTAACAGCAGTACTGGCCAAGCCTACAGGAGCTCTAGGGCCAAGGTGATCACTGGTGAGGTCCATCCAGGGAAAGGTGTGACAACAGACAATTCAGCTCCCTGAGGTGAGACAGGCAGTCCCTGATGAGGCCAGAAGTAGGGGTTAATGATGAACGTCCCAGAGTTAGGGTAAAACCTTCCTTGAAGAGGAATCCTGGCCATGCACCACAGTCTCCTCCATTTTCAGAGGATGTGTTCTATGACATCTCTGATTGTGGTGATTTGAATAAGAATGACCAATATGGGCTCCTGTAGTTAAACGCTTAATCACTAGGAAATAGAATTCCTTGATTGGACTAGAAGGATTAGGAGGTGTGGCTTGTTGGAGGAAGAGTGTCACTGGGGATGGGCTTTGAGATTTCAAAAGCTCACACCAGGCCCAAGGTCTCCCTCTCTGCCTGCTGAGCAGGGTGTAGCTCCCAGCTGCTTCTCCAGTGCCTTGTGTGCCTCAATGCTCTACCATGATGATAAAGGACTAAACCTCTGAAACTGTGAGCAAGTCTCCAGTTAAATGGTTTGTTTTGTTTTGTTTTGTGTTTTTAAATAAGAGCTGCCTTGTATTTCCATAGCAATAAAAGAGTGACTAAGGCACTGAATATTCACACACCATAATGGAGAGGCCTCAGGACCAAAGAGTATTCCAGAATAGACTGAGCTTGGCAGGTTTGGCTAGTATTTAATTATTGCTAATTATTGAGTTTTATTTATTTTTCTATTAAAGGTGTCTTCAAGAAGCTTGTCACCAACAAATTCATTTTCCTCAACAAAACATTTGTTAGAAGTGAAACAAACATGCAAGCTCTTACCATTTCTATTATACTAAAGGTTAAAGTCGGGGAAGGCAGGCAATAAAATGGAATAAAGGTATTTAAATTATAAAGAAAGAAACATAACGACTTCTGTTTGTGCACAAGTTGCATGCAGAAAACCTTAAGGAACCAAATAAAACCTATTATAACCAATGAAGTGGTCATCAAGGTCACAGAATATGTGATCGATACACAAAAGCTTTGTACTTACAATGAGCATCTGAACCAGAAGTTAAAGCAAGCAAGTTCACTTATAATAACACTAAAAGAACAAAATTCTTTGGAATAAATTGAATAAAAGAAGTTTAAAATTCATATTCCATCCACCACAAAATTCTGAGGATAAATAAAAACCTAAGTAAATAGAAAAAGACCTTAAATTCAAAGCGCAGGAAACCACAGCGGTAAGAAAGGTATTGTTATTCTGCATGAGATGAAGACAGAGAAATCCTGTCACAATTCCAAAGAGCATTTTTAGAGAATTTAGAGAAATTGTTCCTTGAATTCGTAAGGAATTACAAGAGGCTCCAAATAACCATATTGGTCTTTAAAAATAAAAAGAGAAACAGAGTTGGAGGACTCATTCTTTCTGACTTTAACTTTACTATAAATCCTAGTAAACAAAACAGTCTTTTTGACTCATATCATTTAAGTGTAAAGAATACATACATTTCATTATCTAATGGAATACATACATGTATGCATACACACACACACACACACACACACACGGTAAGAAATAGAATTGGAATTCTATAAATAAGCCTACATAGCGTAACAAAGATATTCAATGACACAAGAATAGACTTCAACAGTGTTAGGATCACTGGATAGTCACATGCAAAAGGATGAGATTAAATCCCTGATGTCACAGCACATAGAAACCTACTCAAAGTGGCTCAAAAGCGTAAATATAAAACCACAAAGTGTGAAATACCTAGAAGTGAGTTGGTGTAAATCTTAGTGGCTTTGGATGAACCAGGCATTTCTTAGATGTGGTAGCAAAAGCATAAATAGAAAACTTGGGCTCCATCAAAATTAAAAGCTTTTGTTCCTTTAAAGGTACATAGCTGAGAAAATATCCCAACTCATATATCTAATAAAGGGCTTGTATCTACAATATCTACAGAACTGCTATAGGGCCGGAGTATAGCTCATGGCAGAACACATGCATAGCATATGCAAGACCCTGAGTTCAATACCTGCTCATGGGGAAGGGGGATACTGCACATGAGCTAATTAAATGGTAAAACTGTATAGTATAGAAATGATATTTAAGTAAATATAGGTTGTTGTTTTTCTAAGATTTACTAAGCACTGGTAATCCATGAAACCAATTATTACACAGACAAGAGAGATTCTGAAGTTGTTGGTCCCTTGGTGGGTTAGGACATCTCCATACAAATCGAAAGTCCATCTTGTCCCTTCCCTCTCCCATGGTCCTATAGACAAGCAAGTATTTCTGCATTTTGACCACCACTTTCTCCACAACTAAAGCACACTACTTATATCTGCTTGGCTCTTAACACCAAGAATGACTTCCCAAGCTCTCCAGTCTAGTTTCCCCACTGAATGGTGACATTTTCTCCTTTTTCAAAGACTTCCTGTTGCCCCAAAGACAAGCCCTACCTTCCCCAGGACCTTCATGATGATGCCATCTAATTCCTTCCACCTGCTTCCCTCATTCTCCTCTTTTCTCTCTCTCCCTCCAAGCAGGCTGCCCTTTCCAGTTTCCACCTGTATAGGCCCTTCTCAAAGGTTGGCCTGCACGCCTCTGGACACTTGGTGCACTCTACCTTCTACTGTTGACCCCTGCTTATTAATTTTTTTAATCTAAGCTGAAAAACTGCACCAGAAGAATATCACCTTTGGTCCCCTACTCTGCAAAAGTCATCAAGTCACTCATGCCAAGTATCTGTAAGTCTCCTCCCAATGCATTTGTCCCTAGATTGCTGTCCAAGTAAACCCAAGAAAGCAGGTGTTATGCCTATCATATTCATCTTTTTGCTTGCTTGCTTGCTTGCTTGTTTGCCTGCTTACGGTTTTTGTTTGGTTGGTTTTGAAACTGAGTCTTGCTGTGGGGACCAAGCAAACCTTCGTCAGCCCCTGCCTCCTAAGTTGATCTGGAATCTGTGATCACACATGGTGATCCACTATGACCAGCTCTTGTTTGTCTTTTTACTCACAAAATCTAACATTGTACATCACAGAGAGTGTACTGGATAAATATTTCCAAGCGAGTAAATAAATGAAGTAAATGCATGCCGGATACACAAGGAAGACACGTGGGAGATTCCACAGGCAGACAGATAAGAAACCTGTCTCTACAGCTCTGCCATTGGGAAAGCACTTCCATGCCTTCCCAGGTGTCTTAAACAATCCGGAAACCTGGAGAAGTGTGGAACCTCCCGCCTCATCTTGTCAGTGCTCTGTGTTCTCTTATACAAATGGGAGCTAAAGCCAAATGACGTGGAGGTAGAGTGAGAATTACCAGAGACTCGGGAGTGTTGAGAAAGGTATGCGCTGTACTCACATATGGACACAAATGGATCCATCACATAGAAACCACATAGTGTGTGCAGTTGATGTGCCACTAAAGAAACTCTAATTAAAATCGTCTTGTCCACATTTCCAGTTTCTTGAGCTAAACTCTAAAGTTAGTTTGGAACATCATTTTGCTCCCCTTTTGCTCCAGAACAAGATTAGTGAGATAAAGCTGAGACTTCCAGGTAGAGCATATGATAGTAGGTAATCACACTTGTCACAGCCTCCCACAGCAAATGACATGGCATTTCCCAGACAAAGCCAGATTATTGTTTTGTCTCAGGCTATGCTATGCAATGTTCCCTCTGCCCGGGATGACTCTCCCCTGTGTTAAAATTAGTAATAACTACTACTAATTGAGAAACTTCAGGTGAATTATATTTAGCAGAGTAAGTCTGAGCAAAGGACTCGTGAATCTGGCAACACCCAGCACCAGGATCAGGCAGCACCCAGCATCAGGATCAGGCAGCACCTAGCACCAGGATCAGGCAGCACCTAGCACCAGGATCAGGCAGCACCTAGCACCAGGATCAGGCAGCACCTAGCACCAGGATCAGGCAGCACCCAGCACCAGGATCAGGCAGCACCTAGCACCAGGATCAGGCAGCACCCAGCACCAGGATCAGGCAGCACCTAGCACCAGGATCAGGCAGCACCTAGCACCAGGATCAGGCAGCACCCAGCACCAGGATAAGGCAGCACCTAGCACCAGGAGAGCCCCACCCAGGGTCAGTACTCACAGACAGGAAAAGAAAAGGCTCACAAGCATAATGGTGAGTTGGCATCCGTGACTGGCCCAAACTCTGCTGTGTGAGAGTAAAAAATACTCTTGTCAATCTCCAGTTTGTTTATACGCTGTTAGGTTGAGGTTCACTGTGTAAGGTCCAGTTGTATGGAAACAGCTTAGGACAAACTCCTAAGAAAAATCACCCCTGCATAATCAGTTCCTTCCTCAGCTTCTCAGAAGCTTCTACTCACTGCCTTATAAAGTTCTCTGCAAACCAGAGACCACAGCCAGCAGAGTGTCAATCCACAGGATGCAAGAAGGAAATCAAGTTCAACACAACTCGGCAGCTGGTGTTGGTTCAAACTTCTAGAGTCTGACACCAAATAGTGTACTTTGGTCTGAGTACAATACAGCTTGAAGAAAAGTTTCCTGGTAACAATTGACTCAATCCTGTGTACACAATGAATTTCAAGGCATGATTACATTGAAACGCTTCTTCAAAGCACATGTGACCTCTTCTATGAAAGTGGGCTCTACAAGCCATGGGAAGCAATCCAGTAAGCAGCACCCGGCATGGCCTCTGCATCAGCTCTTGTCTCCAAGTTCTTGCTCTGTGTGTGCTCCTGTCCTGACTTCCTTTGGTGATGAATAGCAATGTGGAAGTATAAGCTGAATAAACCCTTTCCTCCCCCCACCCCACCCCCCCAAAAGTAGGCTTTATAGCTTAAGGGTCTAGGGGAAGATCTGGTATGATCTTGCAGAGGTCACCAAGCTATAAAGAACATGTGACATCTCCCATAAAGATGGATTCTTTTCACTGAGAAACAGTACTCAAGATAAAGGTCTAAAGAGGAAGAGTGTGGGATAAAGATAATACTCTGAAAGATTGTGGTGTGGGCTTGCCCTCCAGACAACACAGATCACCAGGCTGTCAACTACATCCATTCCCAGACTTCTGGGAGGAAAACAGGTCATACATCTCTTCTGTTAAAGACAACGTTGTGTCTTTAACATTTCAGGTTTCTCTAGTGCTTGCCTGTGAGCACAAGAACCTTGTGCCCTCTACAGTATCTCTGGGAGTTCAGTTGCTCTTGAATCTTCCTCAGCTCTATAGAGCTCGGTACCCCCTCAAGCCAGTCACAACATTTTCCTTAGCATTTCCTAGCATCCCACTGCATAGCATGTGTGTGGTTAACAACAAGGTTAGCAACAAGGCAAACCTCACCCAGGATAAAAATCTCCAGTGAAAAGTGCCTCAGAAGGTGCTAGGGAGATAGCTCAGTTGGCAAAATGTTTGCTGTGCAAGCATGAGGACGTAGGTTCTGCTTTCCGCACCTGCATAAGAAGCCAGGAACAGTGGGATAAGTCTGTAACCCCAGCACTAAGGAAGCAGAGATAGGAGGATGCTGGGGATGTCAGCTGAGTCTAGCCAATGAATGAGATTTGAGTTCAGTGGAAGATCCTGCTTCAAAAACATAAGGTGGAAAGGCAACCTCATCCATCAACCTTGGGTCTCCTGCCTCCCCACACACATCAACCTACACCCTTGTACCTTTCACACACACACACACACACACACACACACACACACACACACACACACATGCACACGCATGCACACACGCACACGCATGCACACACGCACACACATGATGCCTCAGAAGGGTAAAGTTATGGTATGTTTCCCACTTCAATCAATAATCATATTTTCCTCCAGTTTTAGTGCAGATCACTTTTTATTTGGGTGCGAGATAAAAATAGTTGGTCCATGTTCAATCTCCAGGGCCCACCTACCTAACCAAACATGATAGTGAATCTGTAGAAATAACTCCTGATATATCATGAGTGTTACTTCAATCTAAATATAAGCTAAGAGTCTGTGTAATCTAGGCTTGTCAGAATTTAAAGCAAAAACCAAACGGACTGGAAAGATGGCTCACAGGTAAAGGTGCTTAAATCCAAGCCTGATGACCTGATTTTAGCACTCAGGACCCACACATTAGAAAGAAATAACAATCTGTCTTCTGCACCATGGCAGCCACACTCACACACACATACACTAAGTAGATAAATATTATTTAAAAATTTAAAACAACTAGAGGCTGTAACCAAATAGAAATTCCCTCAGAATAATGTCTTTTCCTGGCATATCATCTTAGTTACTTTTCTGTTGCTGTATGTCTTATTTAGGGTTTTACTGCCGTGAACAAATACCATGACCAAGTCAACTCTTGTAAGAACAACATTTAATTGGAGCTGGCTTAGAGGTTCAGAGGTTCAGCCCATTATCATCAAGGCAGGCAGCATGGCAGCATCCAGGCAGGCATGGTGCAGGAGGAAATAAGAGTTCTACAACTTGTTCCAAGAGCAAATAGAAGGCTTCCATCCTTAGGCAGCTCAGAGGAAGCTTTCAAAGTCCACCTTCACAGTAACACGCTTCTTCCAACAAGGCCACAAAGCCACACCTCCAAATAAGTGTCACTTCCTAGGCCAAGCATATTCAAACAACCACACTGTGATAAGACACCAAGGACAAGACAACTTATAAGACTTTCTTATAGGGGTAGCTGGGAAGATGGTGGCTTGGGTACCTTGTCTGGGGTGCAGCTGGAAAGCTGTGTCCTTCAGCCAACATCAAGGCTTAAGCACAGCAACAGCTAGAAAGCTCCCATGCGCATGGTGGCTCCCAGCGTGGAGACAAAAGATAACACTCTCTCTGCTTAACTGACCAGAGCTTCCAAGCCTGGCTTATCAGAGACTAAAAAACAAAAGCCCAGGAATTATCTTCATCCCTGGATATCTTTCTAATATGAATGATTAAAAAGGCACTGGCAGTTGAGGAGTTTTACAAATCTCATAAGGTTTAACTACTCAGGAGTTAGAAATGCAGATAGTAACATAGCAGAATGAGTAGTGGGGAAGTGGAGAAAGGATGTACTTTCTATACTTGATAACATAGCTGGAGGACCACAGATACTGGTTGGATCTAGCCTTGGTGGATGGCTCATGCTGCATCCTGCAACTGCACAGGCAGAAAAGGCCATACTTTTATTGCTATACCTACTGTTGCAGATGGCCTGGTGACACTTTCGTTCACTTCCTGTTGAGGCACAAAGGAAAATAGAAATGAAAGATCCTTGCCATCTAAATAAAACAAGGAAGGATTTTACTGCGTTCTATACAGTTTCATTAAAGGGTCTCACTGCTTATTACACAGCCTGATTCTGTGACCTGCCGTCTGTGGTTGCTCCATAGTATGAAGAACAATAGAGTTCCTTAGCATGTGTCTGTAGAGAGCCACGCCCGAGCTGGTTCTGCCGCCATTCCAAGATGGTGCCGACATCCTGTAACCACCCCCAGCCTGGGACAAACAAACAAGTTCAGTGCACATGTGCTTGTGACAAAGCCGCGTAAGTCACTGCCCATCCCGGGGCATAACTTGAGGTAATGGGCAGTCAGCCAATCCTGACGACACACGTCTCACTGAGGTGTATATAAGTGGGACCCATCTTGGGCTCGCTCTCTTCCTCCGCATGATGCAATAAAAGATGCTTACAGAAGGATTCTGGTGTCCACGTCCGTTCTTGCTGGCGAGGCGGTAGTGTGGGCACTTACAGCTGGGGCAGAACCAGCTCAGGCGTGGCTCTCTACATATGTCCTTGCAGGTTGCTGACTGAATAGTCAGCCCAGATGTAGGTGCTGCTCTCCAGAAACACCATCAACCACAGGATGAAGACCAAAGCAGACATTCAGATGCTGTTTTCACTGTTGATGGCTTGGCTGACAAACTTCCCTCTATGGTTACTTAGAATGCACTCTAATGCATCCCGAAGATCGAAAGAGTGGTAATAACCAAGGAACCAGATACTTTAGGGTTTCCATCCTTACTTTTATTTTGTAAATATCCAATAACTGTTTATTTAATGTCTTCACACAAATATTCAAATTGAGAAGAAGGAGGAGGAGAAGGGAAAAGGAGAAGAAGAAGAGAAGGAAGATAGAGAAGGAGAAGGGGAAGGAAGAAATATGAAGGAGAAGAAGAGGAAGTGTAACAGGAAGAGGAAAGGGTGAAGATGGAGGAAAAGAGGAAAAAGGAGAAGTAAAGAGGAGGAGAAGGAAGAAAGAAGAGGAGAAAGTGAAGGAAGAAGAGGAGAAAAAGAGGAGGAGGGGAGAAAAAAAGAAGAGGAGGAAGAGGAGGAGGAGGAGGAGGAGGATCATCAGCTTTGGGGCTAACAGTTTCAGAGGGCTAGAATCATGACCATCATCATGGAGAGCATGGTAGGAAGCAGACAGTCATGGGCTCTGCAGTACTATCTGAGAGCTTATATCTTGATCCACAAGCATAAGGCAGAGAGCTAACTAGGAATGCTCTGGGCTTTTGGAACCTCAAAGCCTACTCCTAGTGACACACCTCCTCCAAGAAGGCCACATCTCCTAAGCCTTCTCAAACAGTTTCACCAACTGAGAACCAAGCAATCCATTCCCTGGCCCCACAGCCTCCTGGCCATATCATAATGCAAAACGCATTTAGTTAAACTTCAAAAATCCCTATAGTCTTTTATTGCCTCAAAAGTTTTAAAAGTCTTTCTGAGACTGAAGGCAGTATCTTAATTGTAACCCCCTATAAAATAAAAATGCAAATTATATACTTCCAACATACAATGGCACAGAATATACACTGCCATTCCAAAAGAGAGAGAAGGGGCATTATAGGGCATACTAGACAAAACAAGACCAAACCACAGCAGAGCAAACTCCAAATCCTGTAACTCCGCTTCTGATGTCAAAGGGCTAAGACAGTTTCACCCTCTGGCTTTGCTGGCTACAACACATTTCTCTCTCTTGGGCTGGTTCCACACCCTGTTAGCATCTCTCCTTGGCAGGCATCCCATGACTCTGACACCTCCAAAATCCCGAGACTTCAACTGCAATCCAGACTTCACTTTCACAGCTTCATGCAATGGTCTCTCAGGACCTCTCTGCAGGGACTCTCCTGACACATGCCTGGCCTCTGAAATGTACTTAACTGCAGAGGAAGAGTCTACGACCCCTTTCCTTGTTTATCCTTCATGACTCTAAAGCCAGAACCACAAAGCTAATGTTGCCAAGTTTAGCTGCCCACTTGGAATACCTTTCCCTCTTCTTAAATCACATTTGCCACAGCTTTGATTTGATACTGCTTTTTAGGAGCAGAAAATTTCTCAGGCCTTTTCTTTTTTACAAGTTGCAAGATTAGCCTGATGGTGCCTGGCCCTGAGGGCACCCCTCCATTCTTCTGTTTCTCTTTATCTCTTTTAGCACAAGCCTTGGCTCCGACATTAAATTTTCTGGTGCCCCTTTTCTCCCCAAACTTTGCATTTTGTATTTCTTTTTGCCCTGCTTGCCCTTTTGCTTGTAGAATTGCATAAGAGTGATTACTAATAACCATATGACAAAGTCAATATTAGATCATCCTGAAATCTTTTCTGCCAACAACATTAGTCCAAAACTTTCAATTTAGCCTCAGGCAGACTTTTAGGACAAGGGCAGAAAGCAGCCACATTCTTTGCCAAAATATCACATTGTCTCATTGCTAGCCTAGTTGCTAAAATTGTTCCCCCTGAAACTACTTGAGCTGGGCCTGAGTAGTCAGCATGGCTCTCAGCACTAGTATAACACATATATCAGAAGTAATGGAATTTCTAACATCAAGCTAAGGTTGGCCAGAATCCCCTTTCCTTCTGTGATAGCTTGAATGAGAATGGCCCCATAGGCTCATATGCTTGAATACTTAGTTCTTAGTTGGTAGAACTGTTTGGGAAGGATTAGGAGGTGTGGTCTCCTGTGGGAAGCCTGGCTTCCGATGGTTCCCACCATAAAGAGCCAAATTGCCTCCTCCTTTACAAAGGCTGACCCTGAAAGCCTCAGAGCCTTATCTTAAATAAATACATAGAGCTGTGAAGCAAGGTGCCAACTTCCTGAGACTGCTCACAAGACATCCCCCAGCATCCTGAGATCAATCACAAGACATCTTCCAGCTTCCCGAGATAAATCACAAGGCGTCCCAAGGCTGTCATCCTCCTTCCCATATGTTCTTAGCCCTGAAGTCTTTGTTCTTCCTCCCTAGCTCTTCCTTATACCCTTTCTTTTACTGAGTGTATATAACTGGATATTGTGCCTAAGTAAAGTTAGACCATGACAAAAACTCCCAATGCATGGTCTCACTTCTTTCTCCCTGCCTGTTTCTCTTTCAGACATCGGTCCTCCTCATCCCATGGAATAACTAGGTCCTGCTAGACGGGACAGTCTCCTTGGAAAAGGCATGTCACTAGGGGTATATTTTGAGGTTTCAGAAGCCCATGCTGTTCCTACTTATCACTCTGCCTCATGCTTGTAGATCAATATGTAAGTTCCCAACTCCTACTCCAATGTCATGCTTGCCTGCCTGCCCACCACTTCACTCTCCACCATGATGTCATGGATTCACCCTCTAAAACTATGAACCCCAATGAACTCTTCTATAACTTGCTTTAGTCGTGGTATTTTCCCACAGCAACGGAAAAGTAACTAAGATACCTCCATTTCATCATCGATTGTGCCTAACTCTTGTTGCAAAATGTCTTATAAGACACCAGGTCTTCCTCTGCAGAACTGATGGGCTGTTTCCTCTCTCTACAGCTCTGGCATGGTTGGACCTTTCCTTTGTTGACCAAGCTGTGTTTCTCATCCTCTCCTTTGCACTAAATCTCTCCTACTCTAGAGATGACCAGGCCAATTCAGTGCAAATGTCACATGTGTGTCTCCCCTCCCCGTGTTTTGAAAATACTCATTTGAATTGGCTGTCGACTGCTTAATAGATTTGTGTGTCCTGAAAAATCCAGGTTTCTAGCTTCTCCTGAAAAAGCAGAAGACATGTTGCTCTGAGGTCTCTTCCCTCCATGAGATCAGGTAAGAGCTAAGTATTGGTGTCCTCTTTGGGGTAGCTCTCCCTTGCCCCTTCCCACAGCTCTGCTTGGCACAGCTCTGCTTGGCACAGCTCTGCTTGGCACACTTCACCACACATTTTCCCTGCTTAGACTTAGTGAACGTCTAACCTGGTGAGTCTTCAGCCCATGGCTCCTCTTTTGTGTCTGAGATCTTAAACCCAGGTTTCAGCAAGCCAAAAAATTGAGCTCAGTCAAGGCTACATCCCAGACGTGGCTTCTTATTTCACTCTGAATACCTCAACCTTCATGGCCCATTCAGGTAAGCATGATGCTGGAAAACAAAACAAAACAAACAACAACAACAAACACAGGAATTTCTCTCCTGTGACTGAAAACACATTTCTATTTCTTTTTATCTCTGCAATGCCACCCCCATCCCGAGTACTGCACTGCTCCCTTCTATAGATAGATTCACTGATTCTTTTTAGGCCTGGCCCTGGCTCAGGCCTGAACTAGAGAGTGAGTTAGGTAGCAATTTAAAAGATGTGGCAAGGGCTAGCAAGATGACTCTGCGAGTTAAAGCTTATCATGTTCCCATATGAAGGTGAAAAGAAAGAACCAACCCTGCCTAGTTATCCTCTGACCTCCACACAGTGTGCATGTGTCCCCTTGGCACACACCATGTACATACACATCAGCAAAATAAATAAACGGATAGGCAAATAAATGGCTTCAGAAATGGTTCAAGAACATGCCCTGCCCTTGCAGAGAACCAAGTTGAATTCCCAATACCCATGTTGGGGAGCTCATAACCCCCTGTAACTCTAGTTCCAGGGATATCCAAAGCCTCTGGCTTCCAAGGGCACCTGCACGGACATGCACACATACACACATGTACACCTGCACACATGCACACATGCCCAGTTAAAGATCTTATAAAATCTGTAAAATAAAAAGAAGTGAGTGGGAAGTCATGCTATCGGACAAACCCAGGCACAAGTTGCAGCCTGAGCCCCACCGTCAAGGACCCCAGCCAAGTGCTGTGTCCTCCCCCACCAGTGTGGTTCAGCAGCCAGATGGCAAAGATGCTTCCTTCCCCCACAGCCCAGGCAGGCTGTGAACAGGCAGCGTCAAGTGTGGTCCTCATCGGCCAAGCCCTAGGGCCCAAAGCTGCCTTGTTCCGGCAAATGATGACTTTTTAATTTTGAGCCTTTGGTCCCTGATGAGAGAGGTGGAGAGAGAATTAAGGATGGCATCTGGATCCTGGAAATCAGAGAGACCTTGGGCAGGGAATGACCTTGAGAGGTCGTATGTCCCTGCCTGCCTGTTTCTCTTCGTTGTCTAAGGCTCATACTGGATATCTCCTCCGAGAAGATTATCTGAACTGCCTGTACCACTGTTTTCTTTGTTGCTCTGTCTCTCTGTCTCTACCTCTCTTGATATCCCTCCCTCTCTCTCCTCCACACCACCTTCTTCCCTCCACACCACCCCCCTCTACCTCCTCCTAGTACTTCTAAAATACTCCAGTGCAAAATTGATTCTTAGAGGCAGGCCCTGAGTGAACTTGGAGATAGACAAATACATTCAAACACATTAAAGCCCTGGCTTTGAGTCCCTAAGTGGCTGTCACCTTGCAGAAGTCACTTGGTCTTGCCGGGCCACTGTAACCTAAAATGAGAAATCCCTGTTTGCTTACAGTGTTGTTAGGAGAGTCTAATGCAGTAATGGAACCAAAACTGACATAGAAGAAAAGACCAAGGGTGCTATCCTTGTTGCTGCTGCAACCTTTTCTCTTGCAAAATTATCAAGGGAGAGACAACACTGCACTCCTGATGTCCTGGGCGCTAATACAGAACCTCCACACACATCCTCATATACTCTCCAATTTGGTCTGTACAAATGGCAGTAAGAACATCAGAACCCATTATGCAGATTCAGGAACTGAGGCCTAAAGAGTCTCCCATTCTAGCCTATGTCCCAAGATTTAGGAAGAAGCCAGATCTCATTCTAACTGCTAGCAGAAAGTCTAGTATAAACAACATAAAAAAACATACTCAGTTGGTGTTAGGTTCAAATCCCAACTCAGCCATTTACTAGACTACAGACGTGAGACAAATCATAGACCATTTCTGACCCTCATGTGAAAGTGAAGATCACAGACTCCACCTCACAGGACTGTCTGTGGGATGCAGCTGTATGTGTGGCTGTGGCTCAGTGCTAGGACCCTGGCTAGCATGTGCAAGGCCTGGCCAGAATAGTTATGGTTGTATCTAGCACATTTCTACAGATGTTTATAATCTGACTGAGTTTGATAACCCATTTTTCCCCAGAGCAAATGTGAGGCAGACTGTGAAGCTGAGCAGCATATCCTAAATCTCTGAGTGACAAGGACAGAGGTGAGAGGAGGAAGGTGCCACTGGCTCTACTCCCACCGCTCTGGTCTTATTAAATCGCCATAATTTAAAGCAAAGGAAAAAGAATCACACAAAATGAAAGGCAGTGTGCACAAGCAATTAAAGAGACCAAGAAAATGGCAGGCCTGGCAGCCGCGAGACAGGAAGCACATCTGAAGGTGGAAGTAAGCTTGAAGTCTATACCCTGGCAAGTGGAAGAGTTCTCACTGTCCAGTAACAAGCCACACGGCCGCCTGCCCACAGTCTCTGCAGGTTACTAGCTGCAAGGACCCTTACATAAGCCAGGTCACAGAGTGAACTGTGAGTTAGCAAAATGAAAAACCATCATCCAGGAACTTTTCTCATTACAGGGGTCACTCCGGGCTTTCGCTGCCTGTCCCCAGGGCACAATGACCAATGGAATAAGCCCTGATCCACCCAGGAGCACAGCTCGGTGACAGCTCCCCAGCTGTACTTCGGCAGTGATGCTCATACCGGCACCCCTGATAGACCACTCTCTTCACTGTCACGGGGTCTGTAATCCCCGTGGCTTTTGGAGCCCCTGGGAGAGCTAAGATGCCCTGTCATACCCCTCTTCTCTACTGTCCCTTTAGCATATCTACTTCACTAATGATGACATTTTCACCAAGCGGCAATGACAAGAGAAATTAGTTCACAGCCGTTGGCAACTGAGCATTGAGCATTCCGATTAAACTTTCAAGGGGAAAATGCAATCCATGCACACAGGAAATCACTTGGCATTTGGAAAAGACTTCAGGGGAGAAGACCCCCCCCACCCAGGGGGCAAACTGGGAGGATGCAGGGATCAGGAACAGGTAGACCTACATGCTTAGGGGCACGAGGCTGTCCATGCGTGGGAAGCAAAGGGACTTTGTCAGAGATCATGGAGGTTTAATGAACTCCTCAAGCTGCGGCGCTGACTATAATGTTTCTGCGGACTGGCTGAGCACAGCTCTTCCACAGCCCCTTCCGGCACCTCCTCGCACCACCCATTTCCACTGACTGGAAATGATTAAGAAAGCTTGGCATTAAGCAGAACGTGGCAGAGCTTACTTCATGTGCCCCTGGCACTACCCTCGGCGCCTTTAAAGGCAGGGAACTCAACCTTCTGACTGTAGACCCTGCAAGTGGACCACAGAGGCATGCAGATGAGATAGAGCAAACTTCCCCCCGGGCTCAGGCAGTCTCTGTGTCTTCTGCATTGCTAAGCATATAGCCAGGTTTCAGGATCAAAAGAATCTTTGCCTGAGCCCTGGGAGCCATGTACTGTTCCAGGGTGTGCCATTTACACCAGTGCCTGTGGATCCTCCCTGAGTTGTTTTCAGCAGCCTGGGAACTCTGACATTTGAGTCTATTTTCTCTTATTACTGCACGCACACTACTTGGGCACAGCATGTACTTGGCCTTCAACACATGGCTGTCACACATATGTATAAGAGAAGAGGAGTATGTGTGTCAGTTCCCCAAGAGGCTCCAAAAACCACAGGGACTACAGGTCCCAAGACCACAAAGGGATACAGGTCTGTCAGGGGTACAGGTGTGAGTGTCACTGAAGAAATACAGCTGGGAAACTGTCATCCATCTGTGCTCCTGGGTGGGGCAGGGCTTACTTCATCAGTGTAATGGTGGAAACACATTTGATGAATGTAATGTAATTAATGTCTGAATGTCAGGTATCTTAGCAGTCAGCCTTTCCTTTGCCCCCTTTTCTCTCTATCACGGCTGCTAGCCTGAGCTGAGAGAGAGAGAGAGAGAGAGAGAGAGAGAGAGAGAGAGAGAGAGAACAAGAAGAACAAGAAGAACAAGAAGAACAAGAAAAACAAGAAGAAGAAGGAACAAGAAAACTCAAGACTCAGACTCAGACCAGCAAGTCCCTGGTCTCTGGGCCTTTGACTTCTTCATCTATAAAATGAGGCTACTATACTTTGGATCTCTAAAAGCTCTGCCAGCTAAGTCATTCAAGCTAGGGAGACAAGCTCCTCAGACTGAGACCCACACAGTGCTCAGAGAAAGATGCCGGAGACTGCTTCCTCTCTGTCCCTTTGGTTGCTGGATCCATTCTCAGCAGAGTGTTCACTTCCAGGTGTCATGAAGCCAAGCTCCAGATGCAGTCTCTGTGTGCATATCTAGTCATGTGCTTAGGGAATCCAACGTTTTGATTGGCCAGCAAGAGCAAGACCCACCCATAATACAACCCCATAGGCTGAGAGTTGGAAAGCAATGGTTCTCCAACGTAGGTTTGCGTAAATGCTGTAACAGTATATTATTGTGAAACTATCTTATATTCTAAAAGACTGGTTTGTTGGGCCTCACTGCCAGAGTTAATAGTACTCTTTAAGATCATCTAAGACTTGATTGCTGCCCTACTGTGTACCCAGCCTGTTTGTTTAACTTGCCTTTAAGAGAACAACATAAGCTGGGTGTGGTGGTGCACGCCTTTAATCCCAGCACTCGGGAGGCAGAGGCAGGCGGATTTCTGAGTTCGAGGCCAGCCTGGTCTACAAAGTGAGTTTCAGGACAGCCAGAGCTATACAAAGAAATCCAGTCTCGAAAAAAAAAAAAAAGAGAGAGAGAGAGAGAGAGAGAACAACACAACAGCCAACTTTACTAGCATTGGATTTCCCATTTAATCAGCTTTTTTGTTTTTTGTTTCATTTTGTTTTGTGTTTTGTGTTTTGGTTTGGTTTGGTTTGGTTTTTCGAGATGGGGTTTCTCTGTATAGCCCTGGCTGTCCTGGAACTCACTCTAGACCAGGCTGGCCTTGAACTCAGAAATCCACCTGCCTCTGCCTCCCGTGTGCTGAGATTAAAGGTGTGCACCACCACTGCCCGGCCTATAATCCGCTTTTGCACCCTAAGCTAATGCATAGCTGTAATCTTAAGATATGGACTCTTCTATTCCTCTGACCCCATGAATAATAGTAATTCATGCGTGTGTGTGTGTGTGTGTGTGTGTGTGTGTGTGTGTAAATACAAAAATCAACAAATAGGCTGAAAAGAAACCTTAAAAAGCAAATACCCACCATAAGTGTTGGAAGTAGCAACATGGATGCAGATTGATAAGTCTGTGTGCTGTGCTGTTTGCAATACTGTTATTGTTGGGGTCAGTTGGAGTCAGGAAAGTTCAGTCCTTTGTAAAACAACAACTAAACTTGTTAAACATTTCTGCAAAATGTCCCTTATTCCTTCCCCATGTTAGTTACAGAGGAAATAGACAGTATTTAGCAAGACATAAAGACACAGAATCAGACCCATACAACAGATGGATTGTGTACAGGCCAGAAGCCGTAAACTACAGAGGTTGGGGAGAGAGAATTCACATCTGGATTCACTTCTGGTCAAACTAGCCCCAAGAGGAAACGCATGGCTTTCTTTCCTCAGTGTGGCACCAACACATTTTGAATGTGCTAGAGTTATCCCTGATGCATCTGAATCAACACATTTTGAGAGAAAATGTAGTCACCTGCTAAGGGGGAATTCAACGTTCAGATTGTCCAGCCATGGCAAGGCTCACCCATACCATAGCCTCAGGGGCTAAAAAGTTGGGAAGCAAATGGTTCTACAAAGTAGGTGTGATGGTTCATGTCTGTGACCCTGGCACTCAGGGGAGCTAAGGCAAGAAAATTGCCAGAAGTCTGAGGTTAGCCTTGGCTCTATCTCAAGACTCCATATCAAGCAGAAACAAAAGCTGAGCATGGTTCTGACTGTAATCCCAGTGCTCAAAGGCTGGGGCAGAAGCGTTTCCAGAAGTTAAGGCAAGCCTTGGTTACAGAGTTCTACGTTGTCTCAACCACACCCTCCCCAAAGAAAGACAATATGGAGGGAAGAAAGGAAGCTCTCTAGGATATATCCCAAATGGATGGATACTGGTTTCCTTAGACTAAGGAATAAATCCCAGGATCCTGAGAGTTAGAGGCATCAGGGGAAGCTGGCACTGTGTGGTTCTGTTGTATTAAAACACACGGACATAGCCAGGCGATAGGTACAAAAGGTATGAGGGCTCAGTCGTTGCTTGGTTTCACATTTGGGTTTTTGGGCATAGAGTCTCACTCTGTCACCAGGGAAGTCTCTAGGCTAGCCTCAAACTTAAGCAGTTCTGAGTGCTGGGATGATGGGCACAAACCACTATAGCAATGGCATATTTCTTTTCCATTTAAAAATTATTTTTTAAACTGCCTTCATTGGGTATATTCATTGTACCTGCTATTGTACGGGGAATTTTCATACAGGTACATATTTTATATTCAGTATCCTCATATTCCTCTACCCTACCCTCCCCCATCTCATTTATTTCCTGTCTTCTCCTGGACAGTGTAGTTATTATGTTCATGTCAAATGTACATACATGATTTTATGTAGCTATAAAATCTAGGATCCACAAAAGGGTGGAAACACGTTTCTCCGTGGCTTAGTTAACTTTATATGGTTATCTCCAGCTGTGTCCTTTTCCCTGCAAACAATATAGCTTCATTCTTCTTCACAGCTAAAAACCCTTTGTGTATATGTGTGTATGTATGTGTGTGTATGTATGTGCTTATATGTGTATGTGTATCTGTGTAAGTGTGTATGTGCCCATGTGTGTATGTGTGTACACATGTGTATGTATGTATGTGTATATACTTACATGTGTATATGTGTGTGTGTGTGTGTGTGTGTGTGTGTGTGGTATTATACTTTCTTTATCCATTCCCCTGTCATTAAACCCTCAGTTGATCCTACAAATCAATTATTATTCAGTAAATACTGAGATATTCTTGGTGCAAACTCTCAACCAAGATACCAACACAGTGTAATGTTGCTAACCACAAAGTAGATGTAGAGTTGACCAGAAACATGAATTGACACAGTTCTACAAATCATGTGTTTCATTTACACTTGAGAGAGCATATTTCCTCATGGTGTTAATAAATCCCTTACTTCAGCCCAGCTACAGGGCAATGTTATCTTAAGCTCTTGTGGAGACATCTGGGTTTTGTGACAATTTTTTTTCTTAGCTTTTGAAACAGGGTCTCACATAGTAGCCTGTGTTATCCTGGAACTATGTAACCTAGGCTAGCACTGAAGTTGGCAGCTATCCTCCTGACTCAGCCTCTTGAGGGTTGGGATTACAAGCAGGATCCACACCATACCACACACTGACAACTTTCTGACTGTTGAACGTACACTGTCATGTGAAAGCAAGGCATTTCCATAACTATATGATGCTGTTCTGTGAATGTATAGCAGTGCACCTAGAATCTCATTAGGCTCCAAGAACAGCACAGCTTGGGGCCTGGAGTGATGGCTCAGTGGTTAAAAGCCTTAGCTGCTCTTACAAAAGACTAAGATTCAATTCTCAGCACCCATCGGTGGCTCACAAGCATCAGTAAATCTACTCCTGGGGGATCCAGTGCCCTCTTCTGGCCCCCGAGGACTCTATACATACTTGGCACACAGACATACCACTGCAAAACACCAATATACCCAATATGGTATATTGATATATGGTATACCAATGACCCTGCCTCAGCCCTCAGAATATGGAGGATACAGTAAACACCACTACACACAGCTCTGAGGCCTTCTTGTAAAAGTGAGACTCTTGCTCCTCTTGGCAGACACAGAGATGGCTGAAACCCCAGCTAGCAATTGTGTGTGTGGTGGTGGGGGTGGGAGTGGGGGAACTGTGCTCCTCCTCAGTGGTCTTATTGGTCCACTAATAATTTTAGCCACTAATGCTATGGGTTTTGTTTTTCTTTTACTTCTTTTCTTCTCCTTTTCTTTTCTTTTCTCTTCTTTTCTTTAAAGCAAGGTCAGAAATACGCTAGGGCAAGATGAAGAAGTCCATAATGTCTGGCAGAACACAGTGGTGACCCTGAGGGTTGACAGAGCCAGCCTTCTCAGCTAGTGAAGCCACAAGGTTTGCAGATAATGAAACAGATTGATCTAACACGGGGAGAGCCCAAGGCTGCTCCAACTCCAAGAAGAGACAGCAGCTTCAACGATGTGCTTTAAGGCTCCTAATGGGGACACATTAGAAGTGGAGAGCTGAGCCTCCTGCATTAATTGCCAGGAGAAACACTTCGTAACAGACCTCTTTCCCCTGAAGAGAGTAGACAGAGGCTTTGGGCCCTGGGCTCTAAGGGTGAGGGTCCTGGGGGAAGGGAGTAGTCTCAGGTAGAGTCTGCCAGGAGCTGGCTGTTCTGAACAGCCCTGTATTTTACACAAGGGTATGAAGGGGAGGGAAGAAGAATTGGAGTGAGAGGGAGTAAATAACCGAGAAGGGATTTCCTGAAGGATGTTGGGATCTACACAATATAAGTTCTCCTCACCCCTGTCCTTTCTATTTCTGTAGCTGCCAGTGGGGATGATTCTCTGTGACAGACCTATTGAGCATACACTCAAATGGAAACATGAATTGGAGGGAGGGGGGNGGGGGGGATGTTCTGACAATTTAAAGCCATTGCCTTACTCTGGTTCTCTGAGAAGGGGATGGGAGGTTTCCCATCTTCCTGCAAATCCCCCAACTTGGCAGGGACATCTCTCAGAATCAAGCCCCTGGGAAGGAAAGGGGCTGCAGGGCACAATCCAAGCAGTTGGAGAATGACTGTGAGAGTGAAGGAAGAGGGACCTGGAGAGGCGAAGATCTCCGGAGAGGAAGAGAGAGCTGAGGGAGAAGAGGAAGATGACTGGCACCTGAGGGAAGAAAAATAAGCGACTGGGGGTTGGGGGGGACAGAGTTCAGGGTCCCCATCCCCAGTGTCATCTGATCATCCCATCCTTCAGGTCATCCAGGGTCCCGGGGGCGTGGCGACCTGACAGACGGGTGTCCCTTGGCTCGCTGAGCCTGGAGACGCATCGATCTCGTCCCGCGGGGCTGAGGTCTCCGCGGCCTCTTCGATCCCTGGCGTCAGATCGATGGCCTGCGCCACTGTGTGCTTCCCCACCGGGCCAGCGAAGCCCGATAAGTGAGAGCAATTGGGCCTGGCGACAGCGAGGCACATCCTCTCGGCGCGGGTGCCGGGGCTCAGCTCGGCGCAATTAGAGTTGAGTGTCTAAATCGGCCAGGCCCGCGGCGGAGCATGTCCCGGCTTCCCGCCCGCCAGCCCCACAGCCACCAGCCGGCCCCGGGAGGCCATGCACCACGCCTGGGTTGGGCCTCTCCCTGCCTAGGCTGTCGCACCTCCACCCCATTCCATGTGTCTGCCCTTTCCCATCCCAGGCCAAAGGATCCTGCCTCTGTGCCAATGGCTGGACACAGTGCCTTCTGAGTTTATTCGGATCCAGAAATTCCAGGGCCGTAAATTCTGCCAGCTCCTCAAAGCTGATGGGGTTATGTTTCTTTCACAGTGGAGGAAACACCTTTGCACACTAATCGTGAGGCGCCAGGGCTTGCGCCTGACCTCTGATTCAGCCATCTCCAGCTCCTGACATCACATTGTTATTTCACCAGATCCAGAAGAAAACGATGTATTCTGTCTATCAAGTACCCAGCCTAGAGGATGATTGCAGGAAACCCAGACTTTCCGCTGCATAAATCTTCCCTCCACTGCCTCTACAATCCTTTTGAGGGAAGCCTGTAAATTTGTCTGCCCGCCCCTATGGACATCCTCGGTTGATGGGACTCTGTTCCTGCTGTGCCAAGCAGATAGCTGGGGTGAGCACAGCAGGGGCCAGAACCTTGATGAGAGCAGAGAGCAGTGAAGCTACACAGACAAAAAAAAAAGCCACCAGCTGTTGATGCGACTTTGTAGTCAAATCTAGAGTGGGTTAAGGCAGAAGAGACAAAAGGCAGCTTGTAGCTGCAATGGAGTTACCTGGTTATAGCCTTGGTAAATTGAAAACACAATCTGAAATACATTTACTACAGCTATCTGCCAAATATCATAGTCTAGCCTGGCTTCAACTTTCCCAGAAGGCTTACATTAACCTACACCTCGGCAAAACCAAGTAGTGCAAAGCTGACTTTCTAACAGCTGATGGTCTCGTACTCAGAGATGAGTGTTTCTTTTTTTTTTCTTTTTTTTTTTTTTCTTTTTTTGGTTTTTTTGAGGCAGGGTTTCTCTGTATAACTGTGGCTGACCTGGAACTCACTTTGTAAACCATGCTGGCCTCAAACTCAGAAATCCGCCTGCCTCTGCCTCCCAAGTGCTGGGATTAAAGGCGTGCGCCACCACGCCCAGCTGAGATGAGTGTTTCACAAACAAGCTATGCAAAAAGAAAACCACTGCATCCAAAACCCACTGGCAGACAGCAGAGCCCACTGCAGAGCGCTTGGTATTTGCTTTCACGATCTCATTCTCTGCCCTGGCCTAGACAAGGCCAGACTCCAAAATTCCAGGGAATTTCTTCTGAATGTGAAGCACTGTTCTAACATCATAAATCTGAAACCATTTTAAGTCAAATCACGGTAGGTTGAGGATCATCTATAATCCAATCATCTCATTTCTCAGGTGGGGAAACTGAGGCCTGGAAAGTTGTGGTTGTGAGACGGGATCAGAATGGCAGGTGACGATCATCATTTTGTATGCATGACTATTAAATGCTGTCGCCTGGTGGGATCCAGCGTCAAAGGTCCAAAAACCTCTATGTAGCACTTTGGAGAATTGTCATAATCCCAAGGAAAGAGGAGACCGGAACACTAGAGCCTCCTTCTCTTTCCTTGGCATCCATGGCCTCCTGGAGAGTGATGTGAATTGAGAGATGTTTTATTTTTTATTTTATCTTCTTTTGAAATTGTTTACTTCAGTTACAGATTCAATATGAATTTACCTCCTAGCTTAAGGACATACACATTTTCCAGTATTCTGGTTTGGGCTTTCTTTCTCCCCCTCCCATTTCTTTTTCCTCTGAAATAGGTTTTCTTGTTTCTAGAGCAGTTTTTGATTAGCAATATTAAGCAAAGCACACAGACTTCCTCACATACCCTCTGCTTGCACGTCCACAGAGCCTCCCCCATACTGAACACCTACCACAGTAGTACAGGTCTACAGTTTCTATGCTCTTAATGTGTGAGGCCCTCTCCTAAATTCATATGCCGGAAACCAATCTACAATATATAATGGAGTTAAGCAGAGGCCTTGAAAGATCAAGGTCACGAGGGCTCTGCTTCGTGGCCTTCACGGTGCTCTCATAAAAGATGGATCTATGTTTGCCTCCCCTGTCACATGACTGTACACAGAAGGTGTCAGCGGCAAGGAATGTGCACTTGTAGACGATGGATCTTATGGGGCGTTGGTCTTGGACTTTCCAGGTTGCAGAACAATGCATTTCTATTGTCAGCTCAGCAAGCAATTGCCTGAATAGACTCACACGGTGAAGCTACATTGACATCACTTGTCACTCAAAGTCTGTCGACTATGGATGTCAGGTTTACTCTTGGCATGCATCCCCTGGGCCTGAATAAATGTACAATATGCATCCACCACGACCGTGTCACAGAGTAGATTCCCTGCCCTACAAATCTCCCAGGCCCCGCCCCTCTAACCCACGGACACCACCAATATTCTCACTGTGAGCATTGTCTTCCTTTTTCCTGAATGTCATATAATTGACATAATATAGTGATACACTCTCGGATCGCCTTCTTTTACTTTGGGATATGTGGAGATTCCTTTATATTGTTGTATTGCTCAATAGCTCATTTCTCTCTTTTCCTAAGTAATATTCCAGCGCCTGGGTGTACCACAGTTAACTCATCCATCCACCTACTGAAGGGTACATTGATTCCATCTAAATATTGGCAATTACAAATAAGCTCTTTTGGAGGAACACCAACATTGATTACTGAGTTATATTATATGCCTTAGTTGATGTGGGGAGAAAAAAAAAAAAACCTGTGTCAAGGGCAACTTAAGGAAAGAAGGCTTTGTTTGGCTTACAGCCGTAGGAGCTCGAAGCAGCTAATCATGGTTCCTCTGCCGTCGGAAAGAACAAGACAATGGACACTAGTGCTCAGCTCACTTTCCCCACTGTATACCGCCCTGAATCCTGCACAAGCAACGGCCTGGAGCACAGTTAAGGTGGGCCTTCTGAGGCTGGAAAGGTGGCTCAGTTGTTAAGAGGACTTGCAGCTCCTCTCAGAAGACTTATGTTCAGTTCCCAGTACCCATACTAGGTGGCTCACATCCAGTTCCAGGAGTTCTGCACACACACACACACACACACACACACACACACACACACACACGCAAATACGAAAACACAAACACACACGAAATAGTTTTTCCACATCAACTAACCTAATCAAGACAATCCCTTCACTGACTTTAACCTTAATATAAAAAATCCCTCCCAGGTGTGCCCACAGGGGTCCTCACAGGTGTCTCCCAGGTGTGCCCACAGGGGTCCTCACAGGTGTCTCCCAGGTGTGCCCACAGGTGTCCTCCCAGGTATCTCCCAGGTGTGCCCACAGGGGTCCTCACAGGTGTCTCACAGGTGTGCCCACAGGGGTCCTCACAGGTGTCTCCCAGGTGTGCCCACAGGGGTCCTCACAGGTGTCCTAGATGATTCTAGCTCCTGTCGCTCTGTCCACACTGCCTATCACATACAGTAAACACATGCTTGCTTCTTACAGAAGTTACTCAGTGAACAAGCTAGCATTCTGATTGACTGTGTTCTCATCTGATACGGTCTCTGTTCTAGACCTTGTTATTCTGATAGTTGTATAGTAGTGTCTCATCAATTTACATTGCCCCAGGGACATATGACATAGAATATCTTTTTATATACTTGCTGCTATCTGCGCATCTTTTTAACTGATCTTAACGGGGTTGTTTCTATTCTAGTTGATCGGCTTTTAAAGAATTATTTCTATATTTTGGATAACAGTCCTTCGTTAGATACATCGTATGAAAATACTTTCTTCCAGACTGTGGCTTGTCTTTTCCTTCTCCTCTTTCCATGAAGATTTCAATGAAATCTTAATTGTAATGAAGCTTATCAGTTCTTTGATTCTTAAGCCGTGCCTTTGGTATCACCTTTCAAAAGCCTTTGCCAGTATGGTGACACACACTTGAGAGGCTGAGGCATCAGAGGTTCAAGGCCAGTTTGGGCTAATAGTGACTTGGAGGCTGGCTGAAGCTGCCTGAGAGTCTGCATTTTATACAAGGTTATTACCAAACTCAACATCATATGAATAATCTCCTATATCATGGCCTACAAATTTTTTGGTTTTACATTTATGTTCATGATCCACTGGATTTAACTTAGATGACAGATGTAAGCTCTGTGCCCAAATGTGTATTTTACACATGGATATCCAGTTGTTTGGTGCTATTTTTTTGAAGAAAGAAAATTTTCTCCACTGACAAAATCCTTTAGCTCTTTGTCAAAAATGAAGTGCTCATCTCTGTGTAGCTATTATAAGCTCTCTTGTCCATTCTATTTGTCTGTCTCTGTATTTGCCAATACCCCACTATCTTGTGACCAGTGTTGTTTAATAATTCATTTTGAAATCACATAGTGCCAGTCCTCTGACTTTTTTGCCTTTGATATTGAGTTGGTTTTACTGAGTCCTTTGCCATTTCATATATTTTTGAGATAGGGTCTCAGGACAACAAAGACTTGCCTGGTATTCACTGTGTAAACCAGTCTGGCCTCAAATCCAGAGTTCTGACAGCTAAATGTATATTTTTCTAGATTTATACAAAAGTATTTCATTTGTGTGTGTTAATATGTTTTTAAATGTCAGAGTGTGCTTGTTTGTTAGTAATACTATGTAATAATTGATTTAACACATTAAGTTTCTACCCCAAAGCCTTGCTGCTTTCTTGGAAGACTTTTCTCTATTCTTTTAGACTTTTGATAGATAATCTAGCAGTCTATGAACAATAACAGTTTAACTTCTTTTCAATCACAATCAGTATATCTTTTATTTTACCTTCTTGTCATACTGAGTTAGGTCTATCAGGATAATTTTGAGAAGGAGTAAGACTGGAAATCCTTCTTTTGTTCTGTTGTGAGTAGAAAAGTTGGTTTGTCGGCATTACTGGGGCTAGCTGGAGGTGTTGTGGCTATTCCTTGTGAAGCATATGACAGCTATTTTCCTTCTCTATAGTTTTTAAAATCACGAATGAGTGTTGGATCTGGTCAGGTAAATTTTCTTCATCTATTTTACAGTAATATGGTGTTTCTACTTAGCTTGCATGTAGTGTCGATTACATTAGCTAATATTAAAATGTTAGATAAATCTTGCATGTCTGGAATAAATTCCTCTTGTTTTCGACGTAGAAATCTTTGTAAACAACATTGTATTCAATTTGTCAATATTTTGCTGCAGATTTTTGTGTGGACTTCATGAAAATATATTTCTCATATGTTTTCTTTCTCATTGTATCTTTGTCTATCCTTGGCATTGGGTAATGTTGATCTCATAGGATGAACTAGAGAATATTTCTTCTGTTTCTGTCTTCTGAAAAAAAATTTATAGAGAATTTATTCCTTTTTTCCAGTTATGCTTTGTGCCTTTCTTTCCATTTAGTTCAAAATGTTTTTAAATTTCTCTTGATATATGCTTTCTAACTCAGATGTTATTTAAATGTCTGTTATTTTTGTTTTTCCCTCTTACCTTTCTCCCTCTTGCTCTGGCCCTGCTCGCTCTGGCCCTGCTCGCTCTGGCCCTGCTTGCTCTGGCCCTGCTCGCTCTGGCCCTGCTCACTCTGGCCCTGCTCGCTCTGCCCCTCCCCACTCCAGGCCATAGGTTCTTTATTTGTTCCTCATTAGGGATGGTTGTGAGCCAACATGTTGTTGCTGGGATTTGAACTCATGACCTCCGGAGAGCAGTCAGTGCTCTTAACCACTGAGCCATCTAACCAGCCACTAAATGTGTGTTATTAAATCTCCAACAACATAGGAAATCCCCAGCTATCATTCTGTAACTGATTTCTAGGTAATTTAGTTATGGCTTGAGAACAGGCATCACATGACTTCTGTCTCTTAGATATGCTAATATGGCTGAGAATGTGTATGATCTATGTGAGCTGGACAAGAACAGCTACTCTGCTTTTCGTGAGTTAATTACTCTATGGGATGTCTATTGTGTCCCCTTGACTGAGGTTTCTGTTAACTCCAGGATGTCCTTATTGACTTTTGCCTGCTAGGTTGGTGCATTTCTGATGGAGACGCTGAAGTTGCCAATTGCCTGAACATATTCCTTCTTTTCTCCTTGAAACTCAACCAGCATTTGCCTCATATACTTTGATGCTCTGCTGTTATGTGCATATACCTGCAGAATTACATTTTGTTGGAGAAGTCTCCCTTTAATATCATATCATAACCCTCTTTGTCCTTGTAACCGTCTTTGTTCTGAAATTCTGAATTAAATTGGCCTATTTATATATAGTTTTTAAATGGGGTCTTCTGTAGCCCAGGCTACTTCAAACTATGTAGCTGAGGTTTGCTTTAATTGTTGGTCCTCCTGTGTCTACGTCTGAGTACTGGGTTACAAAGTTTGTACTTTCACATCTGCTTCGCTGCAATCCTGGGGACTGACCCCAAGGGCTCTGGGTACACGCTAGGCAAGCACTCCACCAACTGCATCCCCAGCCCCACTTCCTGCTGATTAGTGTTGTATTGCTTTATCTGCCCATTTACTTCCCATCTATGGTCAAATGCTTGTACAGATGGAAGGCACACTTAGGCTTTCTTGCGTTCAACTCATAGCTGAGTCTTGAATTCCGGTTTGCTCACCAAGTCTGTCAGTGGCCATATTTACATCAATCTTGAAAGTGATTTGAGCACAGCTGGTTATATCCAGCATGTGTGTCCTATTCTCTACTGAGGCCCTACCTCTCTCATGTTGCTGCCTTCTGCTAGTTTTCTGCATTTGTGTAATTCTGTTTTCTCCTTTCTTAGCAAATACATACTTAAGTTTATGTATGTGTTCTTTTTATTTTTGCTTTGTTCCACAGTTGTCCTACAGTTTTTGGGGTGCACAGCAGCTTTGAGTTAACCCTACCTCCTGGGTCGTGTAAGAACATGGGGTAACCCTAATTCCTTCTCTCACCCCTAAACTCACTGCTTATATATCTTACTTGAATAACAGTATACATAATTACATATGCACACATAAACACGAAGGCATGCTGAAATACACGTGCATGAATAACTGTGCATCACTGTCACACTGTTTAAATTTGATTTAAACAAATTACTACATCAGTTAAGAGTAAGAAAATCAAGTGAGGATTGACTAGCCAGAGTAACCCTCAGTGGATCCAGGCGCTCGCCACCAAGTCTGATGGCCTGAGATTGATCCCCAGAAGCCACATGGTAGAAGACTTCCAACCTCCACTCCCCAACACACACACACACACACACACACACACACACACACACACACACACATAAATGTAATAAAAACTTTTAAAAGAAAATGAAATTATTTTAATTTACTTTCCTCTGCCCTTCTCTGACCTAACCTTCCCTTAGCTGCCTTTCCTCCTGCGAGCTCAGTTCACGACCTATGTCACATCCCTTCTCTTTTCTCTGAAGAACTTCTTTTGACAAGTCTTGCAAGGTATATCTACAGGCCACACGTTTCCTGAAACTTATTTTTTTCTGAAAATAAAAATACTCTTCATTTCCCCTTTGCTTCTGAAAGGTAATTGTACCAAATGCAGAACGCATTGTACACATGGTTTCTGAGAAGTAGGATGTGATTCTCTTTGTCCTTGAACAGAAAAGATAACTTTTTTGATATGCACACATGATGAGAAATGGTAAATATGTCAATTACCCTTACACACATGTCACTTCAAGATTACCTTTTGGGTTTGCGGAGTGAGAACACATATCTACCCTCAGTGTGTTTCGAGTACATGATACACACCGAAGTGTTCCTAACTTCTTGGTTTTAGTCATTTATTTTCACCACTGTGATGATACATGGAATCGATCACTATAAAGACGAGATCTTTTACCTCAGGGACCTCCCACCTCTTGCTTTTAGGCCTGTGATAAATCCAAGCACAGCAGGGAGTATGGACCAGAAATATGCTCACTTCATGGCACTGAGAAAGCAAAGAAAGAGACAGGGTTGGGGTCCCAGGCCACTTCTAACCAGGTGCCACCCCTTGAAGATCTCCCAGGACTACTGTGAACCTTTGGAAGTCATTCAAGTCAACAGCACATAGGCACCATGCCATATAGGAAAATAGCAGTTTCCTCATCCTACAAAGCAGAACCTGCTCACTCTGACCAGCAGCTCCCACCTCCCTCCAGCCCCAGGCTGGCAGCTCCCACCTCCCTCCAGCCCCAGGCTGGCAGCTCCCACCTCCCTCCAGCCCCAGGCTGGCAGCTCCCACCTCCCTCCAGCCCCAGGCTGGCAGCTCCCACCTCCCTCAATCCCCAGACTGGCAGCTCCCACCTCCCTCAATCCCCAGGCTGGCAGCTCCCACCTCCCTCCAGCCCCAGGCTGGCAGCTCCCACCTCCCTCCAGCCCCAGGCTGGCAGCTCCCACCTCCCTCCAGCCCCAGTGCTAGCAGCAGCCATTCCACTCTCTGCTTCCATTCTGTTGACTTTTTCAGACACTACACATCAGTAAGTGAGGTCATGTGATGCTTGTCCTTCCGTTCTAGTTCTATCTACTTAGCATAGTGTTCTCCAGGATCACATATGTCTTTGCATTTTCTGTCATGCTCTGAGCCTCATGACAGGCTGAAAGGCAAGAGGCAGGAGACCGTGGATGGAAACTTCTGGAGCCATGAGCTAAAATCAAGTTTCCCTCTTTATAATTCATTCTTGGTGTTTCCATGGAATTGGGAAGCTGACTAAAATGGAATGTTATCCTTTTTTTTAATGGCTGGATACTATTCTACTGAACATATGACACACTTCTTATCTGGTAGTGAGAATTTAGGTTACTTCCCATCTTGACTGCTGTCACCAGTGCTGAGCTAAGCATGGGTGTTCTATCTCTCTTTGGAATACTGATTACATACTGGGGAACATATGCAGTGTGAGGTTTGCTAGAACTTATGGTAATTTTTTATACTCATTGTGTGTATGAATGGTGTGTTTAAAGTGTGTGAGTGTGTGTGTGTGTGTGTGTGTGTGTGTGTGTGCATTCATGTGGGGGGGGGGCAGGCATGAGCTATAATGTATATGCATGTAGAAATCAAAGGATGCACTTGAGTTTCTTTTGCCTTTGTCTGAGATAAAGTCTCTTAATGTTGTCCACTGACTATGCCAGGCTAGCTAACATGCTAGCTTATAGGAATTCTCCTGTCTCCACTACTCATCATAGAAGTGCAGGAATATTAGACATATGAAGATTCAAGCTCAGGTCTTCTCACTTGCATGGCCACTGTATGGCCTTCCTAGTCTTCATCTGGTGTGATACTATTTATAACTTTTTGCAGAAATTCCATATTGTTTCCCATAATGGCTCTACCAATTTATGTTTTCAATGATAATGTTGAAAATTAGCTTTTGTCTGCACTCACACCAACACTTGTTAATGGCATTTTTGTGAGTAGCCGCCTTGGTGAGTGTCACACTGTGGACGGCTGTGAGGCGGGGACACTCTGACCTTTGCCCATGGGATTTATATGTGCATTCATGTTGCAGTTCTCAGGAACTTCTCTGAAGTATTTCTTAGAAAGCAGGTCTCATGGTAGCCAGCCTCAGCTGTTATCTGGGACAGGAGTTATCAATATTTCTTTTTTAGAAAGCAGATCTTTGCCCACCACAGAATTCCTACTTGGTCAGATTTGGTCGGGGAGGGGAGAGCACTGATTTTTGAGACAAAGTCTCTTTACGTGGCCCACAGTGGCCTCCAACTCACTCAGGTTCTGCCTCAGTCTCCTGAGTGCTGGATTACAGGTGTGTACACCATATCCAACTCCTTTCAGCACTTTGAATATACCATCTGCCCTGTCTGGGCATGAGCAAGCCATCCATAGTCTCGTGTAGGCTGCCACTTCCATGTCACTTTTTCTTGCTGCTTTCAAATTTTCCTGTTTTCTCGACTTCTGTCAATTTAATGGCAGCATGGTGGTCCTACTGGTTCTATGGTAGGTCCACTGATCTTATGGTGGTCCTACTGGTCATATGGTAGTCCTACTGATCCTTTGGTGGCCCTATTGGCCCTATGGTGGTCCTACTGCTCCTATGGTGGTCCTACTGGAGATATTTGAGCTTTGTGGCTCTGGGTGCCGAGTTCTCACTAAAAATGAGAGGTTCTCGGTCATTGTTTCTGTCCTTTGCTCTCTTCTCCTTAAATCCCTACAATGCATAGCCTGTCCACTCTATTGTCATTACTTTCCTGTTCCTTCCTTGTCTGTATCATTTATTTGACCCATTCAGTTTTGGAATTCACATTCTTCTGCCAGATTGGTTCTGCTGTTGACATTTACTGGACTTTGTGTTTGTCTATTTGTTTTTGTTTTTGTTTTTAATTTAAGTAATTATGATATTCAGTTCCAGAATTTCTGCTTGTTTGGTATTTCGTTTTTCTTCTCTGTTGATCTTTCAGTTTTGTTGTCACGTATTTCTATGTCATTTACTTGCCCAGTCTGTGCTCTCTCCTAGGTCATTGAGCTTCTCTGAAACAATTACAACATTTAGTCTTTGTCTAGCAGTTTGCAGACCTTTGTTTCTCTCTGCTCAGTTACTGCAGAGCCTGTGTTCCCTGGTGCTGTGCTTCTCTGGTTTTCTATGTTTCTTGTAGCTCTGCCTTGTTTTCTTCAGTCTCTGCCTCCAAACCTCACAGGCTGGCCTTGGCAGAGGAGGCCCTTCTCCCAGGACTCAAAAGCACCAGCAGAGTGAGGACTGTGGGTGGGCCTTCAGATCCAAACCCAGATCAGGATATGCAGGTGTACTTATGCCAGATAGCATGGGAAGCCATTTCAGAAATGCATATAAAGGCTCAGTCTACACACACACACACACACACAGGACAAGAGATTCCTGGTCAGCCGCTATCTAAGGTAGATATGGCAGGCACAGCTGTGGTGGATGTCCTGTCCCATGGGCATGCAGGTGACATTGCAGTGGGCACCAGTACCATAGGCTTATGCACAGCGGTGACTAGAGCAGCCCTGTGGCACACATACAATGGCGTCTGCACATACTAGGTGGGACACCTGAGTTCTCTTCTGGAGCATAGATGCACATACACTGACTGGACCTGATGGGAGTGCAGTGACTCCTACTCCAGTATGGGAAGGTGTGCATAGAGTAGTGGTGGTTCCAGCCCCCAGACAAGCCTGGGTTAGTGAAGACTGAGGAGTCTCCTGAAGTGGTCACTGGAGCTTCTGGGTGAAGGCTGCTGAGGTCTGCACTTTCCCCTTCCCCCTCAGGGAGTGTGCAGATGAGGGACCTCAGTCCTGGACTGCCCTGGACAGGAAACTGGACATTACTTCCTATAGTTCCTGCAGCAGACAGAGCTGATTTCATCCCTGGATGCTGACTTCACTGTGATATGTATGTGAGTGAGGAGTAGGATTTCACCTTCTTAACACTCAAATCAAAGATTTTTAAAGTTATGCTTCTTCTGCAGTTTGAAAGTGATATGTCGCAAAGTAGCATTTGTGAACAGTTCATCTGGCTGGATGTTCTCTGAGCATCCTGGAGTCATTAACGGAGACATTAATTTGTGAGGACTCATCAGTATTGTTTCTAATGTTTCCTTTGTTCATTCCGTCTCCTTCTGCATTCCTGCTGTACATACTCACCTTTGGTGGCCATCTCCTAAGTTGTCCCCTCTAGTTCAGGACATGTTCTGATGAAAGCAGCAGCAGTTAAATATCGGGGACCTGCTGATTGGTGGCACCATGTCAATTGCTGCTGCAGGCTCCCTCATCACCTCTATTTAACAGAAGAAAGAACGGAGGCTCCAGCAGACATTATGTTGCCCGAGGTCACAGAAGTATTAGTTGGCTAATGAAAAGTTAACCCTGGGGGCGGGTCTGACTTCTGACCACAATCTTCACCACTAACGGTCCAGCTTGCAGAGCTCCTGGCAGCACACTCCCCGGTGGGGATAGCAGAGAAGAAGTGTACACGTGTGAATACCTGGGACTCTTACTTCCTCATACAGATTAATTCCAGGCTTCATTTCTCTGCTTACCAGTGACAAGCCAGGATGGCTCACTCAGCCACTCTACTCATGCCTACTTCTGGTAAAGATAGACCAGTAGTAGATCATCAGTGTGTTCTCAAGCCTACATAACCTTGGTACACGGTGAAATCTCCTTCAGTTACTGTGCACTGTAGGTCATATCCTTCTGCATTGCTTTGCTACTGGTGGCTTCCAGGTACAAAAACTTGGCATCCTTGACATTGCCAGAGGAGGGACCTTAAAATAGACGTGGATTCTGACTCCCAAAGGCACGTGGCTTTCATCTCCAAAGAGGCACTCCTTAGGTCAAGCGGGCCGGACACCAACTAAAGGGAAGAGAGAGTCTTTTTTTTGTCTTTGGGGGCTTCAGGTCCAGTGGGGATGCCAGAAGCCTTAAATCCTGATGCACCCTGTTTATCCATCAGGCTGGAGTTGAGCACATGGAAGCAAAGGCCAGTTCCCTTTTGTCTCTCTCTGTGACTTCCAAGTCTCTTGTGGACTCTGATTCATTTTCTTCTGTCTCGGGATAATCAAGCAGGTGCTTCGGATGGCTTGTATTTTTCAGTCACATAATAAAAGTCATCACTCAGAGCACCTTTGGTATTTGCTAGATAAAACTTCCAGTTATTCTGGAGTTATGTCAAAAAGTAGAGAAAATGAAGGAAAATAAGTATTGTTTGTGTGTGGTCACATAACTGGTACACTCCAAATAGACCAATGACCAAGTGCGTTCTTACCACCTCGCTGCCCACTTTTTGGAGGAATGATACATATTCCCCTCCTTTGGTCTAGACAGTGCCTCCCCGCAGCCTTACATTCCAGACTTAGTCTGGTCTCCAGCAGTCCTCCTGTAGTCCACTATAAATATGGGTCCCTACCAACATCCTACACCATCAGTGTGTTCTCTTACAATGCAAGAGGGACTCAGGTAATGTGATAAAGGATCCTGAGATGATGCACCTGGATTGTCTTGTGGGGCCCAATGTTGTCAGAAGAGGCAAAGAGAAGATGTGATTCTTGAAGAAAAGTGGGGAAATGCTACATAGCTGGATTGGAAGGGGGTCAAAGTCCTGTGCCCAAAGTGCAGGCAGCTTCTAGGATCTGAAAGAAACAAAGACTTGAAGTCCCCTTTGAAGCTTCCAGAAGTAACCCAGCCGTGTGGGCCCATTTTGGATAAAGACCATGTCAAAAAAGGTTTATTTGGCTTACACATCCCAATCACAGCCCACCACGGAGGGAAGCCGAGGCAGCAACTCCAACAGAAGCCGTGGAGGGATGCTGCTTAGTGGCCTGTTCTCTATGACTTGCTCAATCTGCTTTCTTAGACAACCCAAAGGTGGCACCACCACAATGGGCTGTGCTTTCCCATATCAATCATCATTCAAGAAAATGTACCACAGACCACATCATTCAAGAAAATATACCAAGCCAATCTGATGGAGGCAATTTCTCAACTAAAGTTCTCTATTCCCAGGCTTGTATCAAATGGACATAAATAAATAAATAAATAAATAAATAAATAAATAAATAACCTAACCAGCACACTTGCAAAGTGTAAAAAATGAGTACGGCGGTGCTATTTGTTATAGTAGCCATTGGATGTGACTATCCTACCCTTCTACTGGGGTCTCTCTTATCCCTGAGTTTTCAAATGTTATCAGGCTACCCATCTAAGTCACATTTGGTTCCCAGAAAATTCACCTACAAGGCACACCCTTCTGAAAAACAGCTTACCCAGTACTACTTACTCTCGAGTCTTGGAGGGAGGGCCACAGCTTGTCACCTTTACTAATCAGGCACAAATGGAACACCAAGGCCTCCCTTCCTGTCTCAGGAAGACCAGCCTCCCTGCTACCACAGGGTCTTTGGTGCTCATCCTTGCTGGCTTGGAGTGATGCAAAGAAAACACCCCTTTGTCTATGCCTCTTCCAAATATCCCCTCCTCCATCTTCCACATCATAGCTCTTTGCTGGTGACTGTAGGTATCTGGGACACTATGGTGACACCAACAAGTCCCCGGTCACTCACTCCATCTTACAAAAGTGGCTAGCCCCTCAATTCAGATTACACATTTCCTGATTCCAGCCATGCCATTCTCAGCCTTTGAAGACTGCAGAGGCAGAGAGAACTGGGAACCCTTGAGGGGATGACAAAGCCTTGTGAGGGCTGGATCCTTGAGAAAAGCACTGTTCCCAGCACCTTCTATAAACAGTTGTCTTTAATCCTTGAACAAGGTACTGCCATTCTCATGAAGAAACCGAGACGGGGTGCGGGGGGTGCTCAGGGTCACATAGCAAGTAGGGCTAGAGTTCAAATGAACATCATGCTCGGCGGTCAGCACCTGAAGACAGGGTTATGACCCCAGGCTGAATGACTGACGATGACAGAGACATCTGAAGAGTGTAGTAGGATGGAGCTGGAGACTGAGAAAGGGCAAAGGACTTTGTATTGCTGTAGCCAAAATCATCTGACAGGGTCAGTTCAAGGGAGCAGGAGTTATTGTGGCCATGGTTCCCTAAGATTCCATCCATGGCTGCTTGGCCCCAGTGCCCTAACACCCCAGTGGCAGAGTGTGTGCTGGGGAGAACCATTCACTTTATAGCTGACCTGGAAGCAGTGGAAAGGGATTCAGTAAGGAGCCAAAGCGAGAATCACCCTCCAGGACAGACTCATTACCTACTTCCTTCAATGAGGCCTGTGGAGGTTTGAATATACTTGGCCCCGGAAATGGCACTGTTTGGATGTGTGACCTTGTTGGAGTAGGTGTGGCTTTGTTGGAAGAAGTGTCTCACTGTAGGTATGGGCCTTAAGACCCTTGACCTAGCTGCCTGGAAGCCAGTTTTCCAGTGGCCTTCAGATGAAGATGTAGATCGCTCAGCTCCTTCTGCACCATGCCTGCTTAGAGGCTGTCATGCTCCCACCTTGATTATATTGAACTGAACCTCTGAACCTGTAAGTTGACCCCAATTAAATGACCTTATAAGAGTCACCTTGGTCATGGTATCTGTTCACAGCAGCAAAACCCTAACTAAGACAAGGCCCGGCCTTCAACTTTCACCAACTCTGATATGGACATCTAAAGATCAGTTCAAATGGCCATAATCTCATTGTTTCTAAAAAATACCCTCAGAGACAGCCTGGAAGCATGCTCCACGAAGCCCCTAATCATTTCTTAATGCAATCAAATATCGTCAAGCCTACCTATCATGACAGGCTTCTGAGAAGGCTGTTGTAGCTTGTTTGCCAGATTACAGCTTAAACTCCTCCTCCTAAAATGACTCTGTTACTGATGGTCAGGATCTGGGCCAGGGGTTTCTGGCCTCTTTACCTTTTAGTCAAATGATCGGAATAAAGGCTCATACTGATTTGTAAGGAAGATTTATTCAAAGCAAAGTGACAGAACAGGTCAAATACACTGCTGAGAGTGACAGTCACCCATATGAATGAGGACACTCAAGGACCCTGGTCATTTGAAGGGCTTCCTTTATGAGGTTCAAGGGAACGAATGGTTTGGTTTCTAAGAGACGTAGCATGGCAGTTCTCTATTTTGATTGGTAAGCTTGGATTATGTAGGCCTTTCTCATTGTAAATGTCCCTTCCCACAATGCATCTGATTTTAATCATGTACAGTTACATATAGGCATAAGATGATAAAGAGGGATTTTCTCTAAAAGTTCACTCAGAGGATAAGCTTTGCCTTACATGTTCCCAAAGTCAATTTAGGCTGGACTGGCCCTCCTGACCTTCTGTGCAGATGTATTAGGAACAGAATCTAAGTTTGATGGTCTTTAAGGAAAGAAGATATTCTACAATTCAGAGAGGGCTGTGAATGCACTTTGATACAGATGGGGTCCTAGTTTGCTAACAGGCTGCTATTGTTCAGAGAGAGGTGTATGCACATAGAATGCATAGATTAAGATCCTAGTAATATATTTCCAAATGTATTATTAGAAGAGAGATGTCAGTGCCGCCCAAACCAAGTGGAGTCCCAGGTTGCTAAACTATTACTTATGAGTGCCTACCACAATACCTACTTATGACCTCAAAATGGGATCTGGATTTCATGAGTATAATTAGATAAAATGGTATCATGCTAGACTTAGTAGACTCTAGATCCAATTAATAGTATCTTTATAAGAAAAACATCAAAGAGGCAGGTATGGTGGCTGAATGGTTGGTAATCCTAGCACTCAAAGAGCTGGTGATTTTGAGGCTAACCCTCTCTATATAAAAAGTTCAAGGGCAACCTGAGTGACAAGGGTGACCTGGAGGGCAAGGGAGCTGTGGAAAGTCACAGAAGCATAGGAAGTCCACAAAGGAGGAGAGATTATAGGGGAGCATCTACAAGCCCAGGGATGCCAATAACTATGGCATGAAGAAAAGCCAGGGGGTGGATTATCCTCTAGGGCCTTCAAAAGGAACAGCACTGCCTGTGCGCTGGACTTTAGCCTCTAAAAGTCCAGAGAGAAGACATTCTGTTCTTTTTATATCTCAGTTTATGGTTTTCATGGTAGCTTTAGGAAACAAATACAGATGTTAATAAATTTTGACTCCTCAAACATTGGGGGGCTAGAGAGACAACTCAGTGGTTAAGAGCCCTCGCTGCTCTTCTGAAGCTGTGAGTTCAATTCCCAGCACCCTTGTGGCAGCTCACACCTGTCTGATGCCTTCTTCTGGAATGCCAGTGTACAAGCAGACAAAGTATTCATATACACAAACTACACAAATATATTGTTTTTAAAAATAACATGCACATTCTATCCCTTTAGGCACAGAAGAGGGGTGTGGTGATCTGAATGGAAATGGCCTTCCACAGTCTCATATGTTTGATTACTTGGTCCTCAGTGTGTGGAACTGTTTGGAAAGGATTAGGAGGTGTGGCTTTAATATAAGAGATGTGTCACTAGGGGCAAGCCATGAGGTTTCAAAAGCCCATGGCATCACCAGTTAATTCTCTGCTTCATGGTTATATCTCAAGATGTGAGCTCACAGTTCCTTCTCCAGTGTCATGCCCACCTGCCTGATTACTGCCATTCTCCACGCCCCGAGGGTCATGGATTCTAATCCTCCAAAACTTTAATTCCCAAAGAAAATATTTTTTTCTAGAAGCTGCCTTGGTCATAGTGTCTTATCACAGCAATATAAAGGTAATTAAGACAAGGGAATTGTACACATGTGTGAGAAGTTGGCTGAACTGTGCCATGTTATATTCTGTGAGATTAGATAAATTACTGAACATTGTTGTGCCTCAGTTTCCTGGTCTGTATTATGAGACCAATGCTGTTTCCTGTTGCTGGAAGTTTTAATAATAATATGTGCAACTGCACTAAGTGTGAAGTCTGGCATAAACATACAGATGGTGGCTATTGCATGCAGAGCACCCTCTACACCCAGTAAGTAAGTCTCTCCTTCCTTCTGAATGCTGTATTGAATGCTTGCTAGTCTGTGGATGCACTGGGAGAGCTGAGCTGAGCTCCCCAGCCCCACCCTACTCATCCAGGTACTTAGGATGAAAACAACACTACAAAAGGACTCACACAAGATATAAGAGGAAGAATGGATAACAAGGAGCAAATACGAACACTGTCACCAAGAGCTCTTCTTATGATCAAAATGCGTGTGAAGAGAGAACAGAAGATTTTTAAATCTATCTGGATCAGGACAAACCTGTGAGAAGCACAGAGTAGGCAGGGATGGCACTGCCCTGTCAGCACAGAACAGGAGGAAGGCATGCAAGTGTGGGAGCCTTGCCTAGTCCAACCGGCTCCTTAGAGCACAGAGAACAAGCAGTGTTGGAGGGAGATGAAGCCTAAATAGCCACAGGAAATGTGAGTGAGTACCAGCCCCAAGACATCTAGGATAGCAGAAAAATCAGTCCTGGCAGCCAAACCAGCCAATAAACAGAGGACTCATGAAGGTTTGGAGAGCCACGGAAGACACTGAAGTGTTTTATCATTAAAATGAGTCTAAGTGTGAGAAAAGGCTCTGCAGTTGGGACAGCTGGATGACAAGGACTTGAACATTGTAGAGTGTACATAGCAAATTCTCCAGACAGCATAAGTGGACTTTGAATCAACTGTGCCTTCAACACTGGAATCCTCTTTGTTAAACCCACATTAACCTACATATCTCTATACTTCTGTAATATTGGGGATATAAACACTGGCTATCTCATTATCCACTGGTGGGACAGACAGAATAATGATCTCATGAAGGCCACAGCTTGGGATTTGAAAATGTGTTACACATGGAGGAGAAATAAAAGTAATCGAAGTCAGATTATTAATCAAATGTGAGATTGCCTTGGTGCAGAAAGACAGATATCCTTTCAGTAGCAATCACAAGGTGGGGGGTGGATTTCAGAGTGATGGAATGGAATAAAGGTAGCAAAAATTGGAATGATACAGCTTGAAGATCAAAGGGGTCATGGGCCAGGGAATGTACCCATCCTGTAGAAGCCAGAAAAGACAAGGAGGCAGAATTCCCCAAGTGATACAGGCCTTTGTTGTTGGTTGCTTACCAGAACTTGACGTTAAGATCCTTTATTGTTGAAGACACCACTTTGGTCATGGGACATAAAGACATAAAAATGTACTGACCAGGAAGCGTCATAGTACCAGGTGCTGTGTACGCTACTAGTGGGGAAAGTCATCAATAGTCTTGTCCAGCTTCGAGCCCTGTGAACTACAGTAATGACTGGAATGGCAACGCCTGCTCATGAGTGCAGGGGTGTGCCTCTAATATTGTGGGAGTAACCAGCTCATTTCTGATTGAGCTTAAGGTGGAAGGTGAGAACCTTGCCCCAGAAGTTGTCTTCTAACGGCCTTGACACATGACAAGTTACGAAGGGCTTTTATTTTTTGTCTTCTCTGTCTCACTTGGCATATACATGCCCACTATTATACATACATACATACATACATACATACATACATACATACATACACACACACACACACACATACATGCATACATACATACACACACACATACATACATACATACACACACATACATACATACATACATACATACATACACAACATACATACATACATACATACATACATACATACATACATACATACATATATCATAATAAATAAAACAAGCAAAACCCATTATGGCAAATTCAGCATTCGGGCTGAACAGAATTTTAAAAATGACCTTAACTCATTCATTGATTCCAAAGTCCTAATGACATGATGAAGCGCTATTGTGGCCACCCCACTGCTCCACAGACAGTGGTTTTCCACTGTGTGAAACCTTACCTGGCCCAGGAGGAAACTCAAGCATGGTGCAGAGTAATGGTCCATAGGGTGCTCACCTACAAATGAGACATCTGTATCTCCACCATTCCTCAAAGTTCAAGGGTCATCGAGGAAGGGGGTAGAAAGGTTGTAAGAGCCAAAGATGGGGAAAGGGGCGGGGGGACTCTAAACCACTACTTCCTCTTAATTTGTCATGACGGCAATAGGCAAGTAACACGGCTGACCTCTGTGTCTCCTCACACCTATTCCAATCAATGAACTGGACTGTCTGTCTCTGTTCATAATGCACCTGCCTGTCTACCTAGCTTACCCTCTGCATGGCTTTCTCTAGCAGCCTGCAGCAAAGGCATGGGACTCTCATCTCCCCAGCTTTGCAGTCAAGGGAAGAGGAGCTTGTGAAGGGGAAAATTCTAGTTTCTTTGGAAATTCAGTTGTGTCATGTGATGTTTCTCTGAATGCAGACTTATGAGAGGATATTTTGCTGAAGCAGACATGTGAGAGGACTCATGATGTTTAGAAAGAGTATAAGTGTAACCCAACAGTGAACAACATTCTTACATTGGCTCACCTTGCAACACTTTGCTGGTCTTCCCTGATCTTCACTTGTGACTTCATAGAGAGAAAAGCACCTAACTATTTCTCATGGTATTCCGGTTGCTTCTTGTCACTTCTGTAGACTTGTGCCAATCTGGGAAAGCCTCGTGGTTTCTTCTGGATTGAGCTACTGCTAATGATTTGTGTTTGGTGTTTGCCAATTGAACTGAACTGCCACTACTGATTCTTGTTTGGAATCAGCACAAAGATCTACTTCTAAACAGGTAGGTCTACATGCCCCATTTCCTATTAACTTTTCTTCTCCCATACCTTTGGCCAGTGGGATAGAAGGAAAGTTAAAATGTTTAAGTACCCTAATTAAAGTAGGTTTTGAAAAATCTAAGCCCACAAGCTTGTCTCACTTCTACTTAAGCTTTCCCATCAAAGCATCCAAGCTGGGCTGCCTGTGTGGAGGCATCTGCAAAGAATGACCCCATCATGACTGCTTGGCTAAAAATTAGGGACAGGGAGGGAAGCAGTTGCCCAGTAAATTAGGAATCTTAGTAAATATTAGTTCCACAAGTAGAGATGTTCTTTAACTAATAGAAATGTTAAAGGGGAGGTGGGTTTCATGCTCCCTTACATACAAGTTATTTGAAGAACCTTTCTTTTGAGACAGGGTTTTATTATACATATACACATATACATACACATACACACACACACATACACACACACACACACACACACACACACACACACACACATACATGATCTGGCCTGGAGCTCACTATGTAGACCAGGCTGGCTTCAGACTCACAGAGATCCACATACCTCTACTTGACAAAGGATCAAAGGTTTGCAACACCACACCTGGGCAGAATACCTTCTTGTCCATCTGGTTCAGGGCCTAGTGGCAGAGCCAGCTCTCAGTGAATGTTCAGCTAAAGTTCTTCAGCAACAGGCTCATGTCTTCTGTGGTTGTGCCAGTGGAGAAAGCAAGCTTTTGTGTGGAGGAAAAACACTGCCTATGCACAAGAGGGCCTCACTGGTACAGAGGCACACATTTATTCTTAGACATCACATCATTCAACACTTAGACATCAGTAAAGTAGTTAGAGTCATCCCTTGATTCTGTTCAGCCTAGTTGTTGAATTTGCCATATTGGGTTTTAGACCAAGACAATTTGCAACTTCCTCAAACAAATAAATGATTTAAAAAATCTACTACAAAACTGTGCCTCAGCTGTCCACAGCGGCCTACTCCAGCCGTGGAGCTCAGTGTAGCCCATCTGGGATTACTGTGTAGGAACACTTACACGAGGAAGAAATGAGCCTGGAGCAGAACCAGACAGAAGAGCGGAGGCTCTGCCTCACAGTAACCTCAAGCATGGAGTCCAAGACAGTAAAGGTCTGGAGGAGTCAGTAGCAACAGAAGATGGCAGGAGGAACCCAAGCTAATGGTGCACCCCCTCAAAAGAAGATGGGGTATACACATCTGGCAGGAGGAAGGACTAGGCCAGTTTGGGGGCACATGTTCAGGTCCCCAGGTTTTGCCATTTTATTGTGATTTTCCTTTAAAGCAATCAGATACTGCAAACAGCATCTACTGTGCTGGCTCTTTTCCTCTCTCCTCCTTTCTCTCTCACCCCTGTCTCTCTCTGTCTCTTCTTTACCTCTCATCTCTCCCTCCCTCTCTTCCCTCCCTCCCTCCCTCCCTCCCTCCCTCCCTCCCTTCTTTTCTACCCTCACCTCTCCCTGCCTGCCTGTGTTGCAAGAGGAAGATCATGGTACCAAGGGCTGAGCAGATGCCCAAGAGTGCCAGTTGCTTAACATTCAATACCTGTGCACAGCCTGTGAGCACACCATATTTTAGTGTCTGTGTGTGTTTAGTCAAATAGTGAGAACATATGTCTCTTCATAAACCTCCTTGGAGGACTGCTAAGAGTAATTCAGAAAACAGTCTTAAATGTTCCAGAGTCCACCTTTGCCCTCTAGTGGGAAGAATTCCTTTCAAAGAGTTCACTGATTCTCCCTGGACCTGCCCCGCTTTAACCCTCCCCATCAGTAGCCCCGACCCCTAAGAAATCTTAACATTCATAAGCAAAGTGGGCAGACGTGGCATGCCAGATGCAAGTGTCCAGCGCCTATCCATCTTCAGCATTTAATGACCATGCTTCCAAGAATGAAGTAAAACACGCCACCCGGCACTGCAGAAAACCAAAGACACTAAAATTTAAGAGAGGTGTAAAACTTGTTTATGGACCTTACTGAAGAAAAGTCGCTGTGCACTGCACCTAGAGACCCATCCCGATGTTCCTCGGGAGCTGTCGGCAGGATCCGGAGGCCACCCAGGCTCTTTCTCTAGGTTGAGCAGTTGCTTGTTGCTGTTAGGGGGATGAGATTGTTTTAGTCAGGGTTTATTTACAGGAGGGCAGACCATTTAGCAACCCAAGAAAGCATAACGGTACAAACTAATTCATGAACAAGACGACAAATTGAACTACAACAAAATATAAATCTCTGTTCTTCAGAAAACACTGATAATAAAATGCAATTCCACACCACGAGCATGAAGGAAAGATCAGGTGTGTCAGGCGAAGGGAATTTATTGAGAATACAAAAGGGAACTGGCAACTCAATAAACAAAAAGATTTAAAGTTTTTTGAAAAGCAAAAAGAAGAAGGAAAAGAAGGAGAAGAAGAAGAGGAGGAGGAGGAAAAAGAAGAGGAGGAAGAGGAAGAGAAAGAAGAAGAAAAAGAAGAAGGTGGTGGTGGTGGTGGTAGTGGTGGTGGTGGTGGTGGTGGTGGTGGTAGTAGTTTGAATGATGGCTTCAGACACTGCTGGTGAGGATATAGAGAAAGAAATAAGTAGTGTCTGTAGGTGTTCATCAACTCAACCATTATGGACAACAGTATGAAGTTTCCTCATACAACTGATCAGACACCTTATAAGATGGACATGTTACAATCCCATGGATTATAACAACTGCTATAATGGACAGCTTTAACCCCAGCGGACTCAGGAGGCAGAGACAGGGAGTCTCTGTGAGTTCAAGACCAGCCTGGTCTACAGAGTGAATTCCAGAGTCCAAGTCGTTCCACCTTTGTGTGTATAGCCAAGGAAATCAAAACATTATAAGCCGAGGAGCTGCTGCCTGCTCAAAGTAACTGTGAGATCACTCATCATGGTTTGATATGGAAAAGATGAAATGCCCAACAACAGATGACTGTCTAAATAAAGTGTGATATAAACATACAATGAAGTGTTATTCAGTCATAAAGAAGAATGAAACCCTGTCATCTGCCCCCAAATAAATAAAAAAGGAGTGCGTATGTTAAGTGGAATACACAGAAAAACAAGTACCTCATGTTTCTGTGCATACGCTGGAAAATGTGGAGCTGAAAGCAGAACCATGACAACGATGGGGGGAGCGGGACATCAACAGGACACGCTGCATGCATGTGTGTCAAGGCCACACTAAATCCCACTTAATAAATGATGACTACATGCTCATAAGAATAAAAGAGAACACATAAGTAACAAGTAAGTAAATGAAAAGATACAGAGAGGAAGTAAGATTAAAATCACAGCGAGGTAAGCTATACATTAACCAGAACAGCTTAGTGTGTGGATGGGTGCAGGTATGTGTGCACCAAGTGTCATACACTGCCTCACCCAATAGCCATAGAATATACATTATTCTCAAGTCTGTATGGGCATCTCAGCAAGACACGTGGCATCCTAGGCCAGGAAGTTCACCTTAACAAATTTAAAGTAACAGAGATCATATGGTGTCTAGTTTCAGACCACAGTAGAATTAAACCAGAAATTTATAATGAAAGGAATCCTGGAGAAACCTAAAATGCTAGAAAATTAAACAGCACACTCCCCAAAAGTAAGTCAAACAATTTCAAAATAAAATTTAAAATATTGTAAACTAGATGAAGATACAACCTATCCAAAGTCATGCTACACAAGTGATGCTGAGGGGAAACCTGGGGCAGAGGATACTAGGGCCGAGGATGCTAGAGCGGAGGATGCTAAAGTGGAGGATGCTAGAGCAGATGATTCTGCCAGAGAGAGAGAGAGATTTCTAAAAAGCAGCACTGTAAATCCTAAACTCAGCAAACAAACAAAACCACAAATTAAACCTCAAATATGAAAAAAAACATAAAATATAAAACCAGTGCAAAAATCAATTAAGCAAACACTGGAAATCAAGATACAAAAACAACAACAACAACAACAACAATAAATCAGGGGCTGGAGAGAGAGAGAGCTCAGGGGTTAAGAACATTGGCTGCTATGGCAGAGGACCCACATTTGATTCCCAGAACCCACGTGGTGATTTGTAACCATCTGTAAGCCCAGTTCCATAGGATCTGTTGCCTTCTTCTGACCCCTGAAGACATCAGAACTGTACATGGTACACATGCATACATGCAAGCACAACAACCATAAACATGAGATAAAATAATTTTAATTTTTTTCAAGTCAAAAAAATCCAAAACTTTTCTCTGTGGGGTAAAGAAAGCTGGGAGTCCTTTGGTTATTCTAAGAAAAAGAAGGTAAGGCAAAAATTATGAGTATCAGAAATGAAAAAGAGATGTTCCTTGATCCCACAGTCAGAGGAAAGGAAACAGGTGCAGTGCATCCACCTTTAACTACAACACAGCTACAATGCATATTATATCACACTACAAACCTAGGCTTTATAGCAACTTCCAGGCTACCTTGGTCTACATAGGCAGACCCTTTGTTAAAACATTGAAAAGGAGTATTGATGACATAGATGAAGCAGGCATGATACTTAAAATACATAACATGCTAAAATCTACACAAGAAGAAATAAAGAATATAACCATATCTATCACAGTGCAGGAAGGGCTCATGAGGTCAGCCTCTGTGACGAACTGTAGGCAGTTAGTGGTTGCCGGGAGGTGGAGAGTAGTGCTCCTCAGTGGTGTAGTCAGAGACGGGGAGCAGTGCTCCTCAGTGGTGTAGTCATAGAGTCAGAGACGGGGAGCAGTGCTCCTCAGTGGTGTAGTCACGGGTAAGTTGTTCTTTCCAAAGTGAACAACCCTTCATCCATGCTCATGCGTGCAACCTTAATTAAACATAATTAAAGAGATCATGCATCCCTAATTAAAGCAGGGGTTCAGATACTAGCCACAAACAAAAGTACCACAAACATGGAGGACAACATGTTGAGATGAAGAAGGAGCTTAGTGAGGGAAGGAGAGAGAGAGAAGACAGTAAGACCAATATGATTAAAATGCATTATGTGTGTTCATGCACATGTTTGTGCATGTGTGTTCTTTTGTGTGCACATGTATGTGTGTTTTTGTGAGTACATGTGCATGTATGTTTTTATGTTTGCATGCATATATGTGTACATGTGTGTGAGTGTGTGCGTATATGTATAAACTGTGGAGAATAAAAATTTATATCATTGTATTAACAGATGAAGAATGAAAACTAGGTCAACCTGAGTTAGGATTCTCAAAGCTTTCTTCTGAAATTCAGAAAGGAGTCAAGGAGTCACCTCTCCCTACTTCTTGTCTACCCACTTTTTGTCAACATCGTTATACTTAGCTAGTCAGATAGATTAGAAGAAATAGCCAACATACAGGGCTATAATCTCAGCTTTGGGGGTTGGAAGTGCACAGAATGCTGAAAGTTCAAGGCCTGCCTGGAATACAAAGTGAGTTCAAAGGTGGCCTGGGTAACTCCATGATCTCAAAACAAAAAGTAAGATGAGAGCAATGGATAGAGCTGAGTGGCAGAGCACATGCCAGCATGGAGACTCCACCCTTAGTGCATAGAAAAGAGGGAACAAATTGCCAGTGTTAGCAAATGGTCTTCTCCTATATGTTGAAAATTCAAAGGAATCAATTCTTTAGCCCCAGAACTAATAAATGATTATAACAAGGTATGAGAGACAAAGTTAATATGCAAAAGTGAATTGCTTTCCTATAAACCAGCAACAAATAACTGTGAAGTTTGAAATTAAAGCTATCTATGCCGTTACTAAAAACTAATATGTAAGTATAAATATAATAAAATATGCACATATCTAAACACAGGCCTCTGCAAAAAGGAATCAAGGAAGAAATAAATAAATAAATAAATAAATAAACAAGCAAATAAATAAATAAATAGATAAATAAATAAATAAATAAATAAATAAATAAATAACCTAGTGCCCACAGCTAGGAAGACGTGACGTTTTCAAGATGTCACCTCTTCCCATCTTGATGTGTAAATTCAGTGTGATCCCAGTCAGGCCCTAGGAAATTGTTTTGCTGACATCAACAAACTAATTTTAAAGTTTATATGCTGTGCCAAAAAACCCAGGATGGGAGACAGAATACTGAAGACAGAGCAATGAGTGGGGTGGGGGCTGACAGGACTGAGATTCAAAACTTGCCACAAAACCGCACTACTCCAAATGCCATGGCATTGGAAAAGGAACTGGCCAATGTGGACCGGAGTAGAGAGCCCAGGGACAGAGCCCCACAAACACAGACAGCTGAACTTTTATGGACAGCAGAGTGAAGGAAAACAAGTTTTGTCAGCAGATGGTACTGGAGCAGACATCCACATGTTTAACTCTTAGCCTTTCTATGCCTGCTCCAGTTCCCAAATAATGACATGAAGACTATATTTATTCATGAGCTTTTGGTCCTATAGCTAGGCATTGTTTCCCACTAGATCATAACTCGGTTTTCCCATTTATACTGATCTAAATTCTGGTGCTTGCCTCCCTTCCTGGCCTGCTTCTTCCTCTGTGTCTGTCTGGCTGAATCTCCCACAGCTGTCTCCTTCCCAGAGTTCTTCTCTCCTCCCAGAAGTCCCACCTTCTACTTCCTGCCTTTGCTAGTAAACCCATCAGCTCTTTATTTTAATCAATCAGAAGGTGCCTCAGGCAGGAAAGGAAGGACAGCGACACATCTTCACACAGTGTACAAAAGCATCATTCCAACACACATGGAAGAGTGATTAAGTCTAAGTGATTAAGTCTAGACACCAGTCTTATACCATCACACGAGTTAACCGAATGGGCCACAGAGAGAAGTTTGAAAGTCCAGAGGACAAGACAAGCTCAGACTGCCACCATCACCACTAATGACACTTGCATATAAGAGAAAAACATTCCTGAAAGGATGAATTGATGGGGCTGAAGAGGTGGTTCAGCAGGTTAGAGCACTGGCTGCTCTTCCAGAGGACCCAGGTTCAGTTCCCAGTACCACATGACAGCTCACAACTGTCTGTAACTCCAGTTCCAGGGGATCTGGCATCTTCTGACCTCTGAGGGCTCCAGATACACATGTGGTGTGTGGATATATACAGCCCAAACACCCATACACATAAAAAAAAACTTGATAAACTGGGCATTATCAAAATAAACAGTGAAAACAAACCCAGACTGGAAGGAAACATCTGCAAATGGATCATTTGGTAACAGACTAGCATCCCAAATCAATGCCCCTAACTTGTGATAGAGTTATATTCTTATAAATTGAATACAGTGTAAATAAAAATGCATTTCTGCTGGTTTTGTGGCTCAAACATGTAATGGCAGGGAAGGACAACAGTTTGAAGACAGCAATACATAACAAGACCCAGGCTAACAAAAAGCAAAGGTATTGAGCACACCTAACCTGCTGGCCATCACAGCTTAGCAACCAAGTACACTGTATTGCTGACCATTAACACTCGTGATTGTGACCGACAGAGCTTCAGTTACTGTTGCTCAGCAGCACTAGATGTCATGAGCTCAGGGGACACAAAGCCCACACAGTACAGTTTTCACTCAAAGTAAATTGTTTTCTCATCACTATGAAATCAAAAAACAATCAAACCTTTATAAACCCAACTGTCCTAAACAGAGAATTATTTGTTTGCAAAGAACTCCTAAAACTCCTCTGTAAGAAAACAGACCAGAGAGCTGAAAAGACACATCAGCAAACAGTGTAGAGAGACGTCAGGTAAGCCTCTGAGATGCTTCATGCCAGGGGTCAAGACAAAAATGGAAACCAGAACACCTAAGCAGGTGTGGAATCACACGAGTGACCCCAGCATGGAGGCTGGGGGAGGCCTTCTAGTAACTGTATAGTAAGACTCTTTCTCAGAAAAGATGTGTTCAGACTCATAAAGTGTACACACCAAGAAAATCTCTAACATGTGGTTTTAATCTTGAACGGTAACAATGTGTTGATGTACATCTACCAGCTGTAACAAATGTACCATTCTGGTGGGGAATATGGATAATATAGAAGATAACACATATGTAGGGGGTGGTATATTTGGGGAATCTCTGTGCTCACTTCTCGGTTTGACTATGAACCTAAAACTGCTCCAAAGTTATTTAAAACTAACTTGAAAGCACAGCTCTGCAAGGATGAGAAGCCAGATTTCTCCCAAAACGTTGGTAGGGATGCAAGATGGTAGAATCATTCTAGAAAGTAGCTTGATGGTTTCTTATGAAATTAAACATTATAGCACCGTATGATGCTGCATACGCATGTGCCCCATACAAACAAATTAATATAAACACCTACACATAAAGGTTTAGAGCACATACTCTAAATAACCACAAACTCTTAAGTTTCATTGCTATTGCCATGAGAGAATAGCCTGGAAAATCAACTTAGGGAAGAAGGTTTAACTTAGCTCACAGTTCCATGTTATAGCCCATCCTTGCAGGGAAGTCAGAGCAGCAGGAGCTCAAGATAGTTGGTCACCTTGCATCCATAGTCAAAGGCAAGCAGGACCAGATTAATGCATGCAGGTTAGTGGGGAAAGGCTCTGCCCTTTCTCCCTCTTACACAGTTCAGGATTCCCTGCTGAGAGAGTGGTGCCGCCCACAGTGGATGGGTCATGCCACTTCTGTTAACAATCAAAACAATCCCCCATAGACATGCCCCAGGGCCAACCTTACCTAGAAAATTCCTCACTGAGGCCAGCGATTTCATATTCTGTCAAGCTGACAATTAGTTAACCAATCAAAACTCCAATATCTATCAACTGGTAATATGGATTTTAAAATAGTGACACAAATGTGTGTGTGTGTGTGTGTGTGTGTGTGTGTGTGTGTGGTGTAGTACTAAAATAACGCAAACTATATACTCAAGATTAAAGAAATCAAATAGCAAAACCTGAAAACTCTTATTCTACCTGAGATGGCAGGGAAAGCTAGAGAGGCACCTACCAGGACTGGGAGAGGTTGGGCTCTAGGGCAAGGAACTGAGTGTAGAGAGGTATAAGGGACATGAGTACATACACAGGGTTGATTATACAACCAGATGTAGCTATCAAAACTTTGTACACCCAAAGGAGTACCTGTGATCATGAGTTTGAGGACAGCCTAGGCCAATATATAAGTGTATTATTTAGGATTTCCATGGCTGTGAAGAGACATCATGGCCAAGGCAAGTCTTATGAAGGTCAGCATTTAATTGGGGCTGGCTTACAGTTTCAGAGATTCAATCCATTATCCATCAAGACAGGAAGCATGGCAGCATCCAGGCAGATATGGTACTGGAGGGTCCGAGATTTCTAAAGGCATCCAGAAGAAGACTCATTCTGGAGGCATCCAGGAGAAAGCTCTCTTCTGCACTGAATGAAGCCTGAGCATAGGAGGTGACCTCCAAAGACCACTCCACAGTGACACACTTCCTCTAACAAGACCACACCTCCTTATGGGCCAAGCATATTTAAACTACCTCAATGAGGAACAAAAAGAGAGAATCTCACTATGTTGTACAAGCTGCTCCTAAATTTAATCTCCCTGTCTCAGGCTTTCAAATTATAGGATTATAGGCAGAAATCACCACATCCAGCTAGTGGCTTATTTTAAATATCTACATTGCCTAATTAATTACATACTGTACTTAAAAATATAATTAATTTTTGCATGTTTGTCTTAGAGCTGTCAATATTTGTTTTGTTTTGATTTTGGAAGGGTGGTTCTATTTTTATTTTTATTTTTCAGTGATAAGGATCGAACTTAAGACCTCATGCATGTTATGTTCTGTCCTGAGTTTTGTACCTAACATATATTCTCTATTTTTCCTTTCATTTTTTATTAGATATTTTCTTTATTTACATTTCAAATGCTATCCTCTTTCCTAGTTTCCTCTCTGAAAATCCCCTATACCCTCCCACCTCCCCCTGCTCTCCAACCCACCCACTCCTTCTTCCTGGCCCTGGCATTCCCCTATAATGGGCATAAAATCTTCGCAAGACCAAGGGCCTCTCCTCCCATTGATGGCCTACCAGGTCATCCTCTGCTACATATGCAGCTAGAGACACGAGTCCCACAGTGTGTTTTCTTTGTTTGGTGGTTTAGTTCCAGGAAGCCCTGGGGATACAGGTTAGTTCATATTGTTGTTCCTCCTATAAGGCTAGACACCTCTTCAGCTCCTTGGGTACTTTCTCTAGCTCCTTCATTGGGGACTCTGTGTTCCAACCAATAGATGACTGTGAGCATCCACTTCTGTATTTGCCAGGCACTGCCATAGCCTCACAGGAGACAGTTATATCAGGCTTCTGTCAGCAAGCTCTTTTGGCATCTGCAATAGTGTCTGGGTTTGGTGGTTGTGTATGGGATGGATCCCCAGGTGGAGTATTCTCTAGATGGTCATTCCTTCAGTCTCAGCTCTAAACTTTGCCTCTGTAACTCCTTCCATGGATATTTTGTTTCCCTTTCTAAGAAGGATCAAATTATCTACACTTTGGTCTTCCTTTTTCTTGACTTTCATGTGTTTTGCAAATTGTATCTTGGGTATCCTAAATTTCTGGGCTAATATCAACTTATCAGTGAGGGCATATCAGGTGTGTTCTTTTGTGATTGGGTTACCTCACTCAGGATATCCTCCAGATCCATCCATTTGCCAAAGAATTTCATAAATTCATTGTTTTAAATAACTGAGTAGTACTCCATTGTGTAAATGTACCACATTTTTGTATCAATTCCTCTGTTGAGGGACATCTGGGTTCTTTCCAGCTTATGGTGATTATAAATAAGGCTGCCATGATCATAGTGGACCATGTGTCCTTATTACAAGTTGGAACATCTTCTGAGTATATACCCAGGAGTGGTATTGCTGTATCTTCTGATAGAACTATGTCCAATTTTCTGAGGAACAGCCAAACTGATTTCCAGAGTGGTTGTACCAGCTTGCAATCCCACCAGCAATGGAGGAGTGTTCCTCTTTCTTCATGTCCTCGCCAGGATCTTCTGTCACCCGAATTTTTGATCTTAGACATTTTGACTGGTGTGAGGTGAAATCTCAGGGTTGTTTTGATTTGCATTTCCCTGATGATTAAGGATGTTGAACATCTTTTCAGGCGATTCTCAGTCATTTGGTATTCCTCAGTTGAGAATTCTTTGTTTAGCTCTATACCCCATTTTTAAGAGGGTTGTTTGGTTTTCTGGAGTCCAACTTCTGAGTTCTTTATATATTAAATATTAGTCCCCTATTGGATTTAGGATTGGCAAATACCATTTCCCAATCTGTTTGTGGCCTTTTTGTCTTATTTGGCAGTATCCTTTGCCTTACAGAAGCTTTGCAATTTTATGAGGTTCCATTTGTCCATTCTTGATCTTAGAGCACAAGCCATTGCTGTTCTGTTCAGGAATTTTTCCCCTGTGCCCATATCTTTGAGGCTCTTCCCCCACTTTCTCCTCTATAAGTTTCAGTGTCTCTGGTTTTATGTGGCGTTCCTTGATCCACTTAGACTTGAGCTTTGTACAAGGAGATAAGAATGGATCAATTCCCATTCTTCTACATGATAACCGCCAGTTGAACCAGCACCATTTGTTGAAAATGCTGTCTTTTTTCCACTAGATGGTTTTAACTCGTTTGTCAAAGATCAAGTGACCATAGGTGTGTGGGTTCATTTCTGGGTCTTCAATTCTGTTCTGTTGATCTACCTGTCTGTCGCTGTACCAGTACCATTCAGTTTTTATCACAATTGTTCTGTAGTACAATTTGAGGTCAGTGATGGTGACTCCACCAGAGGACATTTTTTATTGTTGAGAATAGTTTTTGCTATCCTAGGTTTTTTGTTATTCCAGATGAATTTGCAAATTGCCCTTTCTATCTCAGTGAAGAATTGAATTGGAATTTTGATGGGGATTGCATTGAATCTGTAGATTGCTTTCGGCAAGATAGCCATTTTGACTATATCAATCCTGCCAATCCATGAGCATGAGAGATCTTTCCATCTTCTGAGATCTTCTTTGATTTCTTTCTTCAGATACTTGAAGTTCTTATCATACAGATCTTTCACTTCCTTAGAGTCACATCAAGGTATTTTATATTATTTGTGACTATTGTGAAGGGTGTTGTTTACCTAATTTCTGTCTCAGTCTGTTTATCCTTTGTGTAGAGAAAGGCCACTGAATTGTTTTAGTTAACTTTATATCCAGTTACTGCACTGAAGTTGTTTATCAGGTTTAGGAGTTCTCTGGTGGAAATTTGGGGGTCACTTATATATACTATCATATCATCTGCAAATAGTGATATTTTGATTTCTTCCTTTCCAATTTGTATCCCTTTCATCTCATTTTGTTGTCTAATTGCTCTGGCTAGGACTTCAAGTACTATATTGAATAGGTAGGGAGAAAGTGGGCAGCCTTGTCTAGTCCCTGATTTTAGTGGGATTGCTTCAAGTTTCTCTCCATTTAGTTTGATGTTGGATACTGGTTTGCTGTATATTGCTTTTATTATCTTTAGGTATGGGCCTTGAATTCCTGATCTTTCCAAGACTTCTATCATGAATGGGTGTTAGATTTTGTCAAATGTTTTCTCAGCATCTAATGAGATGCTCATGTGTTTTTTTGTTTTTTGTTTTGTCTTTGAGTTTGATTATATAGTGGATTACTTTGATGGATTTCCATATATTAAACCATCCCTGCATCCCTGGAATGAAGCCCACTTGATCATGATGGATGATTGTTTTGATGTGTCCTTGGATTCGGTTAGCAAGAATTTTATTGAGTATTTTTGCATCGATATTCATAAGGGAAAATGAGCTGAAGTTCTCTTTCTTTGTTGGGTCTTTGTGTCGTTTAGGTATCAGAGTAATTGTGGCTTCATAAAATAAATTGTGTAGAGTACCTTTTGTTTCTATTTTGTGGAATAGTTTGAAGAGAATTGGAATTAGGTCTTCTTTGAAGGTCTGATAAAACTCTGCACTAAACCCATCAGGTCCTGGGCTTTTTTCTTTGTTTGGGAGATTATTAATGACTGCTTCTATTCTTTAGGAGATATGGTACTGTTTAGATCATTAATCTGATCCTTATTTAACTTTGGTACCTGGTATCTATCTAGAAATTTGTCCATTTCATTGAGGTTTTCCAGACTTATTGAGTATAGGCTTATGTAGTATGATCTGATGATGTTTTGCATTTCCTCATGTTCTGTTGCTATGTCTCCCTTTTCATTTCTGATTTTGTTAATTAGGATATTGTCCGTGTGCCCTCTAGTTAGTCTGGCTAAGGGTTTATCTAGCTTGTTGATTTTCTCGAAGAACCAGCTCCTGGTTTGGTTGATTCTTTGTATAGTTCTGTTTCCCCTTGGTTGATTTCAGCCCTGAGTTTGATTATTTCCTACCATCTACTCCTCTTGGGTGAATTTGCTTCCTTTTTTTCTAGAGCTTTTAGGTGTGCTGTCAAGCTGCTAATGTATTCTCTCTCCAGTTTCTTTTTGGAGGCACTCAGAGCTATGAGTTTTCCTCTTAAGACTGCTTTCATTGTGTCCCATAAGTTTGGATATGTTGTGGCTTCATTTTCATTAAACTCTAAAAAGTCTTTTATTTCTTTCTTTATTTCTTCCTTGACCCAGTTATCATTGAGTGGAGTGTTGTTCAGCTTCCACGTGTATGTTGGCTTTCTATTATTTATGTTGTTATTGAAGATTAGCCATAGTCTGTGGTGATCTGATAGGATGCATGGGACAATTTCAATGCTTTTGTATCTGTTGAGGCCTGTTTTGTGACCAATTATATGGTCAATTTTGGAAAAGTTACCATGAGGTGCTGAGAAGAAGGTATATCCTTTTGTTTTAAGATAAAATGTTCTATAGATATCTGTTAAATCCATTTGGTTCATAATTTCTGTTAGTTACACTGTGTCTCTGTTTAGTTTCTGTTTCCAGGATCTGGCCATTGATGAGACTGGGGTGTTGAATTCTCCCACTATTATTGTGTATAGTGAATGTGTGCTTTGAGCTTTACTAAAGTTTCTTTAATGAATGTGGGTGCCCTTGCATTTGAAGCATAGATGTTCAGAATTGAGAGTTCATCTTGGTAGATTTTACCTTTGATGAATATGAAGTGCCCCTCCTTGTCTTTTTTGATAACTTTGGGTTGAAAGTTAATTTTATTTGATATTAGAATGGCTACTCCAGCTTGTTTCTTGGGACCATTTGCTTGGGAAAATTTTTTCCACCCTTTTACTCTGAGGTAGTGTCTGTCTTTGTCCCTGAGGTAGGTTTCCTGTATGCAGCAAAATGTTGGGTCCTGTTTAATGTAGCCAGTCTGTTAGTCTATGTCTTTTTACTGGGGAATTAAGCCCATTGATATTAAGAGATATTAAGGAAAAGTAATTGTTGCTTCCTGTTATTTTTGTTGTTAGAGTTGGGATTCTGTTCTTGTAGCTATCTTCTTTTAGTTTTGTTGAAGGATTACTTTCTTGCTTTTTCTAGGGCATAGTTTCCCTCCTTGTGTTGGAGTTTTCCCTTTATTATCCTTTGGAGGGCTGGATTCATCGAAAGATATTGTGTGAATTTGGTTTTGTCATGGAATACTTTGGTTTCTCCATCTATGGTAATTGAGAGTTTTGCTGGGTATAGTAGCCTGAGCTGGCATTTGTGTTCTCTTAGGGTCTGTATAACATCTGTCCAGGATCTTCTGGCTTTCATAGTCTCTGGTGAGAAGTATAGTGTAATTCTGATAGGTCTGCCTTTATATGATACTTGACCTTTTCCCCTTACTGCTTTTAATATTCTGTCTTTATTTAGTGCATTTGTTGTTCTGATTATTATGTGTTGGGAGGAATTTCTTTTCTGGTCCAGTCTATTTGGAGTTCTGTAGGCTTCTTGTATGTTCATGGGCACCTCTTTCTTTAGGTTAGGGAAGTTTTCTTCTATAATTTTGTTGAAGATATTTGCTGACCCTTTAAGTTGAAAAAAAACTTTATTCTTATTTATACCTATTATCCTTAGGTTTGGTCTTCTCATTGTGTCCTGGATTTCCTGGATGTTTTGAGTTAGGATCTTTTTGTGTTTTGTATTTTCTTTGATTGTTTTGTCCATGTTTTCTATGGAATCTTTTACACCTGAGATTCTCTCTTCCATCTCTTGTATTCTGTTAGTGATGCTCGCATATATGGCTCCTGATTCCTTTCCTAGGATTTCTATCTCCAGAGTTGTCTCCCTTTGGGTTTTCTTTATTTTTCCTACTTTCTTTTTTGTTGTTGTTGTTCTATAACCAGCCAAATTGTATTTTTTTAATTTTTTCCAATTTTTATTAGATATTTTCTTCATTTACATTTTAAATGCTATCCTGAAAGTCCCCTATACCCTCCCCCATCCCTCGCCCTGCTCCCCTACCCACTCACACCCACATCTTGGCCCTTGAGTTCCCCTGTACTGGGGCATATAAAGTTTGCATGACCAAGGGGCCTCTCTTCCCAATGATAGCCAACTAGGCCATCTTCTGCTACATACACAGCTAAAGACACGAGCTCTGGGGGTACTGGTTAGTTCATATTTTTCTTCCACCTATAGGGTTAGAGACCCCTTCAGCTCCTTGGGTGCTTTCTCTAGCTCCTCCATTGGGAACCCTGTGTTCCATTTAATAGCTGACTGTGAGCATCCACTTATGTGTTTGCTAGGCACTGGCATAGCCTCACACGAGACAGCTATATCAGGGCCCTTTCAGCAATATCTTGCTGGCATATGCAATAGTGTCTGCATTTGGTGGCTGATTATGTGATGGGTCCCCGGCTGCAGCAGTCACTGGTTGGTCCATCCTTTTCAGTGAGCTACTTTCATTTTTAGATCTTAGATGGTTTTGTTCAATTCCTTCACCTGTTGGTTGTGTTTTCCTGTAATTCTTTAAGGGTATTTTGTGTTTCCTCTTTAAGGACTTCTACCTGTTTGACTATGTTCTCTTGTATTTCTTTAAGGGAGCTATTAATGTCCTTCTTAAAATCCTCTACCAGCATCATGAGATATGATTTTAAATCCAAATCTTGCTTTTTCTGGTGTGTTGAGATATCCAGGACTCACTTTTGTGGGAGCACTGGGTTCTGATGATGCCGAGTGGTCTTGGATTTCTCTTTCTTTCTTCCTTCCTTTCTTTCTTTCTTTCTTTCTTTCTTTCTTTCTTTCTTTCTCTCTTTCTTTCTTTCTTTCTTTCTTTCTTTTTTTAAAAAAATTTTTTTTAGAATTTATCTTTTTTATTAGATATTTTCTTCATTTACATTTCAAATGCTATCCCCAAAGCTCCTATACCCTCCCCTACCCTCCGCCCTGCTCCCCAACCCACCCACTCCTGCTTCCTGGCCCTGGCATTCTCCTGTACTGGGGTATATGATCTTTGAAATACCAAGGACCTCTCCTCCCATTGATGGCCGACTAGGCCATCCTCTGCTACATATGCAACTGGAGACACAGCTCTGGGGGTACTGGTTAGTTCATATCGTTGTTCCTCCTATAGGGTTGCAGACCCCTTTAGCGTCTTGAGTACTTTCTCTAGCTCCTTCATTAGGGGCCCTGTGTTCCATCCAATAGATGACTATGAGCATCCACTTCTGTATTTGCCAGGCATTGGCATAGAATCACAAGAGAGAGCTATGTCAGGGTCCTGTCAGCAAAATCTTTCTAGCAAATGCAATAGTGTCTGGGTTTGGTGGTTGTATATGGGATGGATCCCCCAGGTAGGGCAGTCTCTGGATGGTCTTTCCTTCTGTCTCATCTCCGAACTTTGTCTCTGTAACTCTTTTCATGGGTATTTTGTTCCCCATTCTAAGAAGGCACGAAGTATCCACACTTTGGTCTTCCTTCTTCTTGAGTTTCATGTGTTTTGCGAATTGTATCTTGGATATTCTAAGTTTCTGGGCTAATATCCGCTTATCAGTAAGTGCGTATCATGTGTGTTCTTTTGTGGGTCTTGTTTCTGTTGGTAAGATTCTTACGTTTGCCTTTCACCATCTGGTAATCTCTGGTGTTAGATGTTCTAGGTGTCTCTGGCTGGAGCTTGTTTTCTCCTGTGAATCTGTTAGACTCTGTCAGCACTCCTTGGAGACCAGCTCTCTCCTGAGTCCTGGAAGTCAGAGCACTCCCTGGAAGCAAACTCTCCCCTGGCAGAAAATGTGCACAGAGGACTGAGGATCAGCTCCACCTCCTGGCTGAGGGTGAAGGCCCGAAGGAACCCTATCCAAGAAGCTCTGTTGTTTCTGTAGCCCACGCACTCTCCTGCATGGACCCGCCTCAGAGAGACCCCGGATAGAAAACTTGAGCTACCAATATTTGTAACCCTAACCGTATTACTATAATAATTTTAATCTCAATGTGATTGATTTTCTATGTAGTAAATGATGGAATTTCTGAGTTGTGACACCATTGCTACCTAATGTTTCTAGAACTTTTACTGTCAATTCTAGTTACAGGAGTCTTTTAGCAGATGCTGTCATTTGGGGGATTTTTCTTTTTTGGCTTCCTGATTTAATACTATTTTTTTTCCCTGAGAACAGACTTTACTCCTTTGCCCAGGCTGGCCAGGAACTCACTATGTAGTCCAGGTTAACATCAAATTCATAGGAATACTTTTGCCTCAGACTCCTACCAAGTAAAAGGATTATTGGTGTAAGACACCACATGCAGCTTAGTTACAACTTTTATTATAAATGAGTGTATTTGTCATGTTTGGGTTGCTATAACAACACCAACAACAAAAGACCATACAGTAGGCATCTTAAATCATAGAAGTTAATTTTCTCTAAGTTTCAATCTGGAAGCCACAGATCAAGGTGTCATATTTTTAATTCCTGATGACAGCTCTCCTGCTGGTTTATAGATAGTGAGTTCTTCATATTCATTAATATGAGAGGGGGGCTCATAAAGTCACTAATCCTAACATAAGGATCCACTTTCATGATCTCTTCCAACTCTAATTACCTCCCCAAAGCTCCATGACTAAATACCATCACTTTGAGTTCAGGACTCAGAAAATTCATTATAATTCTATAGCAGTAGCTATTGAGTTTTTATTAAATGCTTTTGCTATACCTTTTGAGATCTTCGTAAAATTTTTCCCATTTACTCTGCCACTGTGCAAGATTAAGTTAAAGATTTTCTAATTTTAAATCTTAATTAAATTCATAAAATAAGGTCTACATGGTGATAATTTGCTTTGTGACATACTTATTTCTTAATTCCAATTGCATTGCCAATAATGTACTTATAATTTCTAAATAAACATAAAAAGTATAGCTCACGGTGAAGTTTCTATTCATTTTCTGCTTGTAAAGTTTTGACTCTGATCTGAGAGGTATCAAAATAAAACAAGCATAGATTTTCACCTGATTACAAAAAAAATGGAACCAGATATTCCTTGAAACTGCACAAAATTAACCTGTAAATACAATTGAACTACAAAAATATTTAAGTGACTAGATCTTCTACAACATATTCTGATCTCTCTAATGGTTGTATCTATTCAGATTTCTCCACTTGACTCAGAGTCTATTTCTGTAATGTCTATTGTGTGTACATTTTCAAAGGCATAAATACTGCTCACTCTTCTCTTTTGTTTAGTATGTTTCCCTTGGCCAGTAATTGTTTTCTTCTCTGGAATAAGACTTTTCTCTTACTCTATTATTATTTAATCAAATCGTCCACAGCCTCTTAAGTTCCTGGTATTTAGTTTTTTATTCTTTCTCTGATTTTTACTCTCATCTCCGCCAACGTTCTCTTACTTGCTTTATAGATTTCTGTGTTTTCTTTTCCTGATTAATACATTTTATTTGCTGATGTCCTTCTGCAAGTGTGAAGATGATCAACTACTTGATGCTGATTAAATGAGTAAAAGCAGTTTAACAGGACTCTGTACATACAACATGGCTGAAAAACAAAATCCTACTCTCCATTCCCAATTAGAAGTAAGTGCTGCCTGCCTTTAGAGGCTATTTTACTATGTATCTATATGACCAATATCACTGCACAGTATTATTGTATATGATATAAATTTACTGTATCTGAGGTGCAGCCATTGGGATGAGAAGAGCTTCTAGCTCCTGTATCACTGCAGAAACACCCATCTAAATGACCATACAACATTACAAGCAGCTATGGAACTTCAGTGAAAGTTTAGAGCACCTGGTACAGTACAGAAACAAGGAAAGATGAACAGAAGAGGAGAGGATGGAAGGAGAATTTCACAGTACCCACCCTGCCCACTCTATGCCAGGGCAGTGCAGCATAGGAGGAAAGAACCCTCTATATGAAGATGAGGGCAAAGCCACAAACCTCAACACCAGATCTGCTCAGGTTCAAGCCAGAACCTACAGCCTTAGGCTCCAGACCAATCCCTCAGTCACAGCATTAACCATACCCTCATCCACAATCCTAGACTCTAAGTCTAGACCCACAGACACAAGCTCCAGACTTGCCCTGATGGACCCAAATACCTGGTTATCCCCTTGTAGACCCAGGAACCAAGGTTACTATCTATTCTCTCATACACCACACAACCCCAAGGCAGACTCTAGCCAAAAGCTGTCTATGAGTACATCTGGCAGCCAGCACACAGTATCTGTGTGATTCTACTACTGAAGGACTTTCCCTATATATAGACATCCAGTCTATCCATACTGAAAGTGTTCATATTTCTTAAAATATGCAGACAGGGGCACAGAGCCATGAGGATCGCACTCATGCTTATGCATGTGAACACACGGGCACCTGGGAATGTGCACACACATGTCAAGAAAACATCACTACGAATGAGTGAAATAAATACAAGACACTGGCAACTGACACCAGAAAGAAACTTATGAGCTTCCTACAAACAATACTAAATAATTGTCTTTTTAAAATCTCAAAGGAGTACTAGAACAGCACATGAACATAAGAGAGGCTCAACAAAGAGCTATAAACCATTAAGAAGAATCAAATTTAAAATCCTAGAAGTAAAGAATAAAATAACTCAAATTAAAAGTTCCACATTTAGCTTCAGGAACATATTCTATCAAGCACAGGGATTAATGGCTTTGAAGATGGATTATTCTGAAATTACTCAGAACAACACAGAGAAAAATGAAAACAAATTTAAAAGAACTTACAGATGTTACAGGAAGCCAATCAAATGAACCAAAAATTATATAGTGGCATCCAAAGAAAGAAAATACAAAGGCTATTTAGACAAGTAATGGGGGGGGGGGAGAATGTCAGATACTAAGTATAAAGAGGTCCTCACCAAGACATGACATTCAAATTCTCAAAAAATAATCTTGAAAACAAGAGAAAAGTGACTTATTACATGCAAGAGGACTGTGATGAGGATATCTAGAGATTTCTCAGCAGAAACTGTATAGGTCAAAAGTAAGGGATGATATATTCAAGGTTATACATTTTCTGAGATCTTCGATTTCTTTCTTGAGAGACTTGAAGTTATTGTCATACAGGTCTTTCACTTTTTGGTTAGATTTAACCCAAGATATTTTATACTATTTGTGGCTGTTGTGAAGGAAGTTGTTTCCCTAATTTCTTTCTCAGCCTGTTTATGTTTTGTATAAAGGCTACTGATTTGAGTTAATTTTATATCTGGCCACTTTGCTGAAGTTGTTTATCAGCCAGAGAAGTTCTCTGGAATAATTTTGGGGGTAGCTTATGTATACTATCTTATCATCTGCAAATAGTGATACCTTTCATCCTTCTTTACCAATTTGTATCCCCTTGTTCTCTTTTTTGTTGTCTTATTGCTCTAACTAGAACTTCAAGTACTATATTGAATAGATAGGGAGAGAGTGGACAGCCTTGTCTTGTCCCTGATTTTAATGGGATTGTTTCAAGTTTCTCTCCATTAAATTTGATGTTGGCTGCTGGTTTGCTGTGTATTGCTTTTATTATGTTTAGATGTGTGCCATGAATTCCTGATCTCTCTAAGACTTTTAACATGAAAGTGTGTTGGATTTTATCACAGGATTTTTCAACATCTAATGAGATGATCATATGATTTTTTTCCTTTGAGTTTGTTTATATAGTGTATTACATTGATGGATTTTCATATATTGAACCATCAGGTAAATGCAAATCAAAATGACCCTGAGATTCTACCTTATACCAATCAGAATGGCTAAGATCAAAAACTCAAGTGACAGCACATGCGGCAAAGATGTAGAGAAAAGGAAACACTCCTCCCTTGCTGGTGGGATTGAAAATTCATATAACTACTCTGGAAATCAATCTGGCAATTTCTCAGAAAACTGGAAATAGTTCTACGTGGAGACCCAACTGTACCATTCCTGGGCATATACCCAGAAGGTGCGCCACCATATCACACGGACATGTGCTTTACTATGTTCATAGCAGCTTTATTCATAATAGCCAGAAGCCGGAAGTAAGCCAACTGTCCCTCAACCAAAGAATGGATTCAGAAATGTAATTCATTTACACAGCTATTAAAAACAAGGACATCATGAATTTTTCAGGCAAATAGATGGAACTAGAAAATATCATCCTGAGTGAGGTAACCCAGATCCAAAAGGAGTACATAAGTAGATATTAGCTAAAAAGTACAGAATACACATGATATAACCTACAGACACAAAGAAGTTAAACAAGAAGGAAGACACAAGTGAGGGTGTTTCAGTCCCACTTAGAAGGGGGAACAAAATAATCATGGGATACAGAAGAAGGGAAGAACCCCGGTGGTAGAGGAGAGGGCAGGATCAGACAGAGGGCAGGATCAGACATGGGGAAGACAGGAGAGAAGCACAGAGGGCCAGGAGAATAAATGGAAATATACAACTCCTGAGGGTAGGGGCATGGGGGGGAACCTCTAGAAAGACCCAGAGATCTGAGTTGGGGAGGCTCCCAGGACTCAATAGAGATTACCTTAGCCAAAATGTCCAACAGTGGGGGGCACCTCTGGTAGCTAGATAGATACTCCAGTGGAGGGATGGGGACACCAACCCACCTTTAAATTTTTCAACCCAAAATTGTTCCTGTCTAAAAAAAATTTTATGGACAAAAATGGAGCAGAGATTGAATGAATTGTGTATCAGTGACCAGACCAACTTGTGATTCATCCCCTGGGTGGGCATCAAACCCTCACACTATTATTGATGCTGTGTTGTGCTGCAGACAGGAGCCTAGCATGGTTGTCCTCTGAGAGACTCTACCAGCAGCTGACTGAGACAGATACAGATATTCATAGCCAAGTATTAGACTGAAGTCAGGGACCTCTGTGCAAGAGCTAGGGGAAGGATTAAAGAAACTGAAGGGGATGGCAACCCCATAGGAAGACCAACCCCACAGTCAACTAACCTGGACCCCTAGGAACTCCCAGAGACTGAACCACCAACCAAAGAGCATCTACAGGTCAATCTGAGGCCTCTCCAACATATGCAGCAGAGACTGCCTTGTCTGGACTCAATGGAAGGTATGCGCCTAATCCTGTAGAGACCTGATGTTCCAGGAAGGGAGGATGCCCTGGACGGGTGCCTTCTCAGAGGTAATGGGGAGGAGTCATGGGAGGAACTCTGTGAGAGGGGAACCAGAGGGGGAACATGTGGGATGTAAATAAATAAAATAATTAATTTTATATATTTATAATAATAAATTTATTTATAAATATGAAATATGAATATATAAATATAAATATGAAAATATAAAACACTAAAGAAAAACCCAGAGCTGCTATTCCTTTGCACATAGGGGTCTTACAGTACCTCATGAGAAGAAAAGAGTTATATGTTCAAAACACGGTGCTATTTTGAGAAGCTCTATTTTAAAAGTAGTCTTGGCATCATGTAGTAAATTAACTATCTGACAAACTACTCTAGATTCTACAATTAATTTCATCTCTGTATAAATTATCAGGATTATTAACATTTCTTATTTTTGATATCTTAGGTAATAAATGCAATTCAAAATTTCAGCCGCTGTGGTTGTGATGCTGATTTGAGTCTAGATTGCTGCAAAGAGATTTTGAGGGAAGAGGGAGTTTGGCAGGGCAGAAGGTCAATAAGAGAGAGTGGGATGAGACTAGTAAGAATGCATCACATATATGCATGAAATTGTCAAAGAACAATTTTAATTAATAACAACTTTTAAAATACAAAGTCTATGTATTTGAAAGAGTAAAAGGAAAGAATAAAAATGAAGTTGTTATTAATAGACTCGTACTACATATTTTTCTAAAACATGCCTTTGCTTTCTTCAGCACTGAGTGGCTAAAATTCAACTGAATAAATTGTATGTATATGGTGTTCATTTAACTGCTGTATAGTATTGATTAGCCCACTCATTTATCATTCCTTTGGTTGGTTTTTTTTTAAGTTTCATTTTTTTACATTAGGATACAAAGCCACAGGCTTTCTTCCCACACTTATACACTGTATTGGAGGTCTTCTCCCTCCCTAGCTGTTTTCTCTTTCTGATTGTTCTCTTTTGTCCCAGCCAATGCCTCCATTTCTACTTTTATGCCACATATGTCCTGATACCCTCCTTAACCCCTTCCTTAAAACCTCTTGTCCCCTCTTGTGGTCCTCTTTCTAGTTTTGTGGTCTACACATACACTCACACCCTCATAACTACACATAAAAATTGAAAGCTGGGATCCATATATTAAAGAGAGCATAAAGCATTTGTCTTTCTGTGCCAAGGTTAATTTGCAATACAATGTTTTCAATTTCCATTCATTTTTCTACAAAGTTTTTTTTGAATTGTTGTTTTGTTCTGTTCTGTTCTGTTTTAAGATAGGCTCTATAGGTCCTTGAACTCATGGAGAGCTACAAGCCTCTGCCTCCCAAATACAGGGATTAAAGGTATGTACCACCACACTCACCTCTCTTCAAAGTCCTTAATTTTGTTTTTTTTTTTTTAACAGCTGAATAAAATCTAGTTATGTGCATGTACCACACTTCCATTATCCATTCATCTGTTGATGGATCACCATGGATGATGGAAGGTTGGCAGGTTCTATTTCCTTGCTGTTGTATAGATGTTTTTCAAGAAGCCTGTTTGAAGCCTGTTCAATTCCAACTTCCTGCCTCATTCATCCCAAAAGAGTTTCCCATCCTTTCATTTGACAAACCCCTTAATGACCAGACTACTGCTGCCCTGGACCCTTGGGTCCTCCTTCTCTGGGGAGCAGAGCATCAGCTTTTCCACTTGTGCACCAGGTACACTGGGTACCTTTCTCTCCTTCCTGTGCCCCCCAATTGACCTTGCTGGTGTGACACGGCTCATATTCATAAGGAAAAACAGCCAAAATTCTTCCAATGATTTCATGCTACCTTGGAGCTCGAAACAGAGTACTTCTGAAGGTTTTTAGCCAATTGTGACATTACAGATTTACATTTTTAAAGTTCTTCCGGTGGATTAGTGGAATCTAACTAAAGTAAATGAAGAATCCTAAACCCATGTATGGCCCAGCTACAGAAAAATCTCTCTTGCCATTAGAAATGTCAACCATGACACTGAAAACAGACCGGTGACACGCTTAAACCTTACTTAATTAAGCTCTCATTTTTCACTTGAAGAAACTGAGGCAGGGATGAATTTTGTGACTCACCCCCAGATACTCAGCTGCACGTAGGATGTCAAAAGCGCCCTCTTAACTGTTTCCCTCCACAGCTGGCCTTTCTATGGTAGCTTCGTGGAGGATTTCACGGCAGAACCTACAGTGGAGTCTAATTGATTCTGTGTTTTCAGGCATAGTCACTTCCCAGGTGCTAGCAACAGAAAGATTAATATGAAGTGCCCCTTGCCCTTGAGAAGCCCACATTCTAGCAAGCTGAGCATCAATAAAGCCAAGAATAAAGGCTACCACGGCTGAGTGCCTGGGGTGGTCTGGGAAGAGACAGAGGCTGGGGCCTAACTTGATTGGTGAGGTCAGAAGGGTGACATTCAATCTCTGCAAATCCATTCTCCTTTGTTTGTGCATCTAGTCCAAGAGAAGAATAAGAAAATGTTCTATTTTTAACTTTATTTATTCATATCATTCCATAAATATTTACTTGAATATTTGCTGAGTTCTGGCCTCATATCAGATTCCTTGTGGCAAAAGCCAATGGAGAATGACTAGGGGAAACATCACCTTAGAGGGGATGGGGACACTCTAGGACAGCCTCAAAGATGATAGGTACGATGCAAAGCAAAGCCAATAATGAAAAAAATCTAGGGGCTAGAAAATGTAATTCTCAATCGAATTAGACCCTGACAATTGCACACATCTGTCCTCCTCATTTGAAACCTGTTTTGAGAGTGGAATAAATACATCTATCATTCCTATCTTGGTGCAAATTTAAATTTCAACACATAACTCTCAGAGGTCATCGTGGTTTAATTTTTTATGAAAACAATGTTTTAATATAGACATGATATTGTCAGGGCTTGGGAAGCAGTCCAGAGACTGACCTAGCACATGCGAGGTGTTGGGTTCAACCCAAGGGCTGGAGAAGGTGATGCTCTCATAGCATGTTATAGGAAGTGTGGCACTGGTGGAGGGAAAGATCCTGACGGCATCATGCACTGCTGCACCTGCCATCCCTGGAGCCCACACCGATAGCACAGTGCACACAGACCCTGCTCCTCTCCTTGCCACATCCATGTCCAAATCACCACTGTAGAAATGTAGCTTCTGTGTGTTGGCCCCTCAGATCATGCGTCTCACCCTGATCTTCATGGTTTATTCTCAGTTCCTGCCCAGGATGTCCCTGATGCAGCACCCTAGGGCAGTCACTCAAAGTTATGCTCTCCTCAGCATACATCCTGGAAATAGAATAGAGTTAATTCCCCTGAGACCATCTTGATCTAGGGGGGTCAGGGGAGCTAGTGGATTCTGTCTTTGGTCTCTGAGGTAGACACTCCTGCGTGTCTCAAAATCCCAAGTAGAGTAAAGGAGCTACAGTGGCTGGCAGCTCAATAACCCATCTTGAGTTGACTGCCCTTGTGAAACCCTGCTCTCTAGGCATGAATTCTAGAAACCTTCAATGCAAACCTTTGGCTCAGGCCTTGATTTCTTGGTAACTCAAGTTTAGACTATCAGAATCTAGTCTTTTATTCTTTCCTTTAAAAGTCCTTCTGGTGAGCTTTGACAAAAAAAGGTTCCAATAATCTGAAAATTCTGAAGTTTGACAAGAATCCATAGGAGTGACTGCCACTCTGTCTGGGAGGCAGCCCCTTTGTGTTAGTGGGTCAAAGAGTTAGAAGTGATGTTTAAAATTGTTCTTCCTCTTCAGAAATGGTTGTTTTTAATATCTCGTGCTACCTCTTATTTCTCAGATTTTCTGGTTGCACATCTGCCTGCCAGCAAGAATTCCTGGGTCCTGAATGCTGTTTTTATCTCCATATTTTGTTTCTTTTATATCTAAAGTGCAGAGAGCTCTGCTCCATGACTGACACAGGCTGTTGACTTACACTTTTTATAAACGGGCCATTCTTCCCTGAATATCAGAAACCTGCTCAGGTCTATGTTGGTGGGAGCAGAGAGAAGGCATACAAAGGTTCCTATCTAACTCTTTCCATGTAGATACCTGGCCTGTCCAGGTCATGGTGATGGCCACTCAGTAACATAAAGATGTGTTGTATTTTTCTAATTTGTGTCTTCCTTACTTAAGAGTTAACACCTGCATGTTGCTACTACTGAACATGTGAATCATCTCAATTTCTCTTTTGAGAGTTTCAGTTGTAGATGTTTTCTTTGGTTAGCTGATTGGTTGGTTGGTTGTTTGGTTGATTGGTTGGTTGGTTAACCAGTTATCTAGCTGGTTGGTTAACTGGTTGTCTAGCTGGTTGGTTGGTTAACTGGTAGGTTGGTTGGTTAGTTGGCTATATAGTTGGTTGATTAGCTGGTAGGTTGATTGGCTAGCTGGTTGGTTGGTTAACTGGTTGGTTGGTTAGCTGGTAGGTTGGTTGGTCGGTTGTTGGTTTTAATACAGGGTCTCACCATGTACCCCTAGTTGGTCTAGAACTGCTAGATAGATGAGGCTGGCCTCAAACTCATGGAGATCCTCCTACCTCTGCCTCTCAAAAGCTAAGATCTAGCTTTTCAAAGCATGGTTACATAAGACTCTGGGGAGTCTTAGCTTACTGGGGACCTCCTGAGTGATCCATGTAGAGCCAGGATCAATGCAAAAAGCAAAAGTGCACTGGGGTCATCCCAGACCCGAAGGAGAGGAAGTGACCCCCAGCACCCATTTGTCAAGTTTTTATATGGTTTCCAGGGGCAGAATAGAGCATCAACAACTAGGCACAATATGATTGATGGAACAGTGCACCCTTTAAACTGATTGGTCTTTAGGGAATGAGGTGACAAGGACTTCCCTTGTCTGAAAGTGAGCAATAATCAGTCCTGAGGAATGTGTCCCCACCCACAAGTCAGTTACCACCCTGTGGTCTGACAAATGTTAATTAGCCTTTCCCTTTTGGAGTGGCAAGTGTTTCATGACCTTCCCAAAGTTCCTAAGCTGATATTTTTAGTTAGGTTTTCAGACCCAAGCTTGGCTAACATTATCTCAGAGGCTTCAAGGGTCAGTTTTCTGTGCAGTTCACCTATGAACTGCTATAAACCCAGGGAAAGGTGACCAACCCAGTTAGTGACAGAGGGAGTTGGAGAATAACCTTGACCCTGCTGCCTGATTGACCCTGCTGTCTGCGTGTAGATCCAGATGTCACCCAGATACATGAGCATTTTGATTGTTGTCTTACCTGAGACCACCAGGAGGCTTACTTCTTCCACTAGGATGCTTACTTCCTTAGCCTCTCACAGAAACTGCTTACACTGCAAAGCCTTACAGATTTTGTATCAGATATATTAATAATATAAAATTGTGGGGAAACTGCCATTGACCAGGCAGCCTTCTGTGCTATATGGAGGACTCCTTTCATCAGCAGGGCTTTGTCTTCTCTGACCTTGAATGGGGAGTTCAAACCCCCCACAGCTCTACCGGAAGAACATCACGTAGTAGCATAACACCTGGAATACTTCCCCGCTCTAATGAAGCATTTTGGTACCCTAAGCCTTCAGGGTACCAAATGACCTTCCCTTCCTGGGTATTCCTTCCCCTAAGAGGTATATAATCTTTGCTTCAGCCTGAATAAAGTGTATGTACCCATATCCACCCTCAATAAAACAATATGAACCAACAAGGATCATCTCAGAGAACTGGTTCATTAAAGGTCACCTGGGGAAGGCCTTCACCTAAAAGAGCTCCCACCTTGGCTGGATCCTACCTCAGGCTCTGACTTCCCCTTCCTGCCTGGCTGTGTAGATGCCCTGAGGGGAACCCTGTTCCTGACTTCCTCTCTAAGTGAAGGGGGTGTATACTGGCGGAGACTGGGTACCACATCATTTATCCCACTCCTTGCCTGCTGTTTCCCCTTCCTGTCCAGCCTGTAAGGGTTTCTGACACCCTAGTGAGAAACATGGGCTATAGACTCGATGTCACCCGGGCAGCCCTGGCAAAAAGGCAAGATGGTGTATAACATAAAATAATGGGCGTCATGATGACATTTTCATGTATGTATACAATGCACTTGCTCATGCTCTTCTCCACACTACTGCTGGCTACGTCTTTTTATTCTTTTTTTTTCTTAAGTTAAAATATAATTACATCATTTTTTCCACTGCCCTCCTCCCTCTAGACCCTTCCTACAAACACTCCCTCTCAAATTCATGGCTGCTTTTTAACTTTTATGATTATTATTGTTATTATATGTGTGTATAAATAAATATATAAGTACAAACCTGCTGAATGTGTTTAGTGTTGCTTGTGTATATATGCTCTTAGGACTGAGCACTTGGTGAAAGATAACCATTTAGGAGGCCCATCCCTGGGGAATACTAATTCTATCTCCTATCTCTATCTCTATCTCTGTATCTCTGCAGTCATTAATTGATTGTATTTCTTCATCTAGGACCCTGTGAGATTTCTCCCATCTGTGTTGGCATGTCAACTGGTTTTGTCATCATTCAGGTCTTGTTTAGGCAGGGTGGATGGACAGACATACAGAGAGATGGGTTTATAAATAAATTTCAACTTGTTAAATCAAACTAATTCTCATTCCCAGGGTAAACCCTCTGTCTTAAAGTTAACATTTACCATCTTGGTGTATTCCAACAATTTTCAGAAGACCCATGAAGAGGAAGCAAAAGTCCAGAAACCCCATTGGTTGTGGCTCTACTCACCTGTGAGTAAATCCAGACCCAAGAGATTCAGTGCTACTAGACTAGACCAGCTCCTGGTGTCATTACATACATTATCATCTCCCTCTCAGTAAGTCAGTAACACCCTGGCAAATTTCTCATGGATGAGACCTGTAAGACCATCTGTAAATGTCTAGAGACAGAACCATTGTACAATGCATCTATGGACAATCACAGAAGCCATGGTAGCCAGTAGGAGGCAGCCAGCTCCAGCTTCAACTTAGTTACCTGGAGAACAATGGAGGCATTTCTGTGCCAAGTAGACACCACTGGGTCGTGGCAAACAAATTCAAGTCTAAAAAGTTCTATACAATCTCCAAGAGCTGGGCATGGTGGTACATGGTTTGAACATGGTTGTACATGGCGTCTTTAGCAGGGAGTTCTTGGGTGGATGGCTTTTCACAGGCCGGCTCATGTCATGTGCCAACTGTAGTGGCTTAAAGAAGAAATGTCCCCATAGAACCATGCATTTGAATGCTTGGTCTCAGGTTGGTGGCACTGTCTGAGGAGGCTATGAAACCTATAGAGGTCCAGCGTCACTGGAGGAAGTGCATCACTAGGGACAGGCGTCACTGAAGGAAGTATATCACTAGGTACAGGCTTTGAGGATGTACAGCCTTTCCCCATTTCCTGTTTGTGCTCTTAGCTTCCTGTGTGCTGCTAAAATGTAATCTCTCAGTTTTGTGTTCCTGCCACCATATCCTTCCTAGTATTGTGGACATCTATCCCTCGGGAACCCTAAGTCAAAGGAACCTTGTAAAAGTTGCTTTGGGTCACGGTATTTTATCACAGCAACAGAAAAATATCCAATACGGCATCCTCTTGAGCCAATCCCCAAATGCATCAGAAATATGCATTATTTATATCATAAATAATTATATCAGGAATATGATTATACCTCATATTATCACAGACCCAGCATAGAGCTCAGGAAGAGTGGCTCTCGCCCAAATCATAGGGGCCGAAGGGAGGGAGCAAGTCACTAGGGCCCCTTATGGTAGACAGCAGAAGCAGGAGTCCAAAGGAACTTCCTAACTCTGGTTCTCAAGTCCCCAAGGAGGATATAATTTATCTAGTTAAAAGACCAGAGAGTAGATCAGCCCTAGGGGCTGTCATGAGATATATGTAAAACTGAAAAAATGCCAGAGGGAAAAGAAACAGAGATCTTCTCATCCCACTCTCTCACAGCTGAGGGAACTGAGCCCTGGAGGCACCCAGGGAGTCAGACCCCCACAGTCCTCTGACTCTGACAAGAACTGAACTGGCAATGTCCAACAGTGGGGTGTGTGACCTGTCCTCTAGCCCCATCAAGAGCAGATTTTCCTTAATTCTCTTTTAAAATGTCAGACAGATATGTCATCATGAGGATGCTGGGCTGTAGCCTGCACAGTGGTGTCCTTGGAGGAGCAGGCCACCCACTGGTGGCTACCATCCATGCATGCATGCAGGGGACTCCACACCTGTCCCAGCACAGGCATAGGACATCGGGAGGTTTATGAAACTGGCTGGAGAAAAATCCATGCAGGAAAGATGATGCTGAGGCTGTCTCTCAAACCAGTCCCTGGTCAGATGGAGAAACTCACCACAGGGATAGGAAGACAACTAAAGATGATTAAACGCTACCTTTAAAGTACATGGAAAGATGAAGGTAACCAGGAGGAGGGATGTGGGGGGAAGCAGGGGTGATGCAGAGTGGGAATGCGAAGGGGCAAAACACAATGACGGATAAAGAGGAAATTTTCTAGAAAAGCCCATCATCCTGGATGTTAACTAAAAAATAATAAATAAATAAATCTCCCAAAACAAGTTCAGAAGGATCTGAAAGCTCAGCTCCAAGGGGAACCCAATGCTGTCCTCAGCCTTGTGCCTGCTGCCTTTGGAGTCTGAGGTAGGGAGTATGTGACAGATGTGACCGTCCATCACAGTGGGGACAAGAGTGCTCCCGGGTAGGATGGCATGGACAGTCTCGGAAACAAGGAGTGAGTCAGCCTCTCATCCACTGTAGGCCAGAATTCAACTCACACAGAGCCGGAGACCACAAAAGGCTGGACAGTAGCTCAAGCAGCGAGGACAGGCCCCACTCGCTGGTTCAGAAGAGCATCAGTGTCTCCAATAGGGCAAAAGCCTAAAGCTACCATCCAATTTGAGAGCTGGTCAGAGCCACCCAACTTGATGTAGACCCTTGTGGGTAAATAGGAAGAGGGAAATTGCTCAGTAAGGCCCCTCCTTCCTGCCCTGCATGCCCTCCTTCCTGCCCTGCATGTCCTTCCTTCCCTGTCCTGCCTGCCTGTCCTTGGCATTCGTTTCTGCTCTTCACCAGGCAGGCGACAACTCTGCCAGCAGCTCTGTCCCAAGGTTAAAGGCAGTGCTGGTTGCTTCCACTGCCTAGGGTACCTCTGTGCCTCATCCTCCAAGAAATCCATTAGAGGGAGTGTGTGACAAGGTCCTTACCACCTGCAAACAGCCATTTTTCTCTAGAAGTTAATTAGAGTAGACCTCTGCCCTGTGTGCTCACAGGCCCCAGGATATTTATCACAGAAGGAAAGGCTCTAGAGGCTCTTACCCCACCCTCCAGGATCCACCATTCCTTAAGGGTTTTGCCTCCAAGGATTTGTTTCAATTGTATTCTGCATTCCCTTTTTGTTTGACCATAAGGTGCACCTGTAAGGACCCAAGCCGAGGACTTGTCCTCCCCTGGAAAAATGAGCAAGAGCAGAGAGGACAAGAACTCCTACCATCACCCAGCCAGCCAAAGTTTGTCTCTCCAGTCCTTTCTTCAACATGCTCTCCATTACACCTCAAAGCTTTCTTATGAATATAAAATAACAAGGTGAAAGTTAGACTCTACTTCTTCAGAACTTAGCTAAAATCAAGGAAATACTGTCATTGCTTAATAACATATCCTCCATTGTTCATCTAGGAAACAAGTTCAGTGAGAAGGGATTTGTTGTAGTCGGCGTCAGCCCCTGAAACTCACAACTGTAGCAGCGGCATTGATTGAGTGGTCCACCCATAGCCCAAGTGCAGCCCTCAGCAGGGACAGCCATGACCTTCAAGTAGCACACAGTGGGGACCTTCATTTTGTGCCTGCTTATGGCTGCTGGTTTCTGACACCCAGAGGCTGGAAACAGCTACGTTTATTGCTTCAAATAGGGAGTTATGGAGTTAAACACAAATAGAAATAATAAATGCACCCTCCCCTCGCTCAGGAGAGCAAAGAATGGGGGTTGTAGCAATCTTTTAGAGCATTTGACTGAGCCCAGAGCCACTATAGTCCTGGCTGCCATTTTCTCAGGATGCTTAAGTGCCTAACTAAGATTTTCCCCACTTTATAAAGAACTCAAGAAGTTGGACTGGGATTGCAAGCTGGTACAACCACTCCAGAAATCAGTTTGGTGGTTCCTCAGAAAATTGGACATAGTACTACCAGAAGATCCAGCAATACCACTCCTGGATATATACCCAGAAGGTGCTCCAACTTGTAATAAGAACACATGTTCCACTATGTTCATAGCAGTCTTACTTATAATAGCCAGAAGCTGGAAAGAACCCAGATGTCCCTCAACAGAGGAATGGATACAGAAAATGTGGTACATTTACCCAATGGAGTACTATGCAGCTATTAAAAACAGTGAATTTATGAAATTCTTAGGCAATGGATGGATCTACAGGATATCACCCTGAGTGAGGTAACCCAATCACAAAAGAATACACATGATATGTACTAACTGATAAGTGGATATTAGCCCAGAAGCTCAGAATACCCAAGATACAATTTGCAAAACACATGAAACCCAAGAAGGTAGACCAAAGTGTGGATACTTCGTTCCTCCTTAGAATAGGGAACAAAATACCCATAGAAGGAGTTACAGAGACAAAGTTCGGAGCAGAGGCTGAAGGAATGACCATCCAGAGACTGCCTCACCTGTGTATCCATCCCATAAACAACTACCAAACCCAGATACTATTGCTGATGCCAAAAGAGCTTGCTGACAGGAACCTGATATAGCTGTCTCCTGTGAGGCTATGGCAGTGCCTGGCAAATACAGAAGTGGATGCTCACCGCCATCCATTGGATGGAGCACAGGGTCCCCAATGAAGGAGCTAGAGAAAGTACCCATGGAGCTGAAGGGGTTTGCAGCCCCATAGGAAGAACAACAATATGAACTAACCAGTGCACCCAGAGCTCCCTGTGACTAAACCACCAATCAAAGAAAACACATGGTGGGACTCATGTTTCTAGCTGCATATGTAGCAGAGGATGGCCTAGTCAGTCATCAATGAGAGGAGAGGCCCTTGGTCCTATGAAGGTTCTATGCCCCAGTATAGGGAAATGTCAGGGCCAGGAAGGGGGAGTGGGTTGAATAGGGAGCAGAGTGAGGGCGGAGGGGATAGGGGGCTTTCAGAGGGGAAACTAGGAAAGGGGATAACATTTGAAATGTAAATAAAGAAAATATCTAATAAAATATATAAAAATAAGACAATAAAAAATAAAAATATTTGCCCCATTTAGCCTATCATGCATGCCTTCCCATTGGCTGCCTCACTGACTTCTGCATTTAGAAGCTACTTTTAATTGTCTTTAAACAGAAACCTGTCCAAGGCATCAGGCAATAAAAGCAAAAGTGTTTGCAGTGGGCGGAATAAAAGGGCTGTTTTTATTTATATACCAGCCATGGAGAACAACACGGGAGCGTTTCGCAAGCTTTCTCGACTTTGAGTTTTTATTTTGATTTTTCAAAAGTGCAAATCAGCACCTGGGCCCAAAGCTTGGGGCAGCAGAAACTTAATTAGAACACAGAGTGCTTTCCATAAATATATTCCTTTCTGCTGTTGTCTTAACGCTGACAGGATCACTCATCTGCTTACATATAATTGAGTGCAGAAGTGAGAAAAAGAAGACCTAGGCTGAAAACTTAATTCCCACGCAGCTTGCCTGGGGCTAACTATTGCCACTGACTTTGAACTGGGGCCCTCTGCTGAAGAGCCATTGAGATGGTACCAGAGTTAACCTGGCATTCTGACCTTTGATTAACTAAAGTCTCAACTACCCACACTAAATACAAAAGAAGAATGATAAATACTTTTTTAAAGTTTAAACCACTGAGATTTGATAGGCAAGGAGGTATTTGTTACACAGTATAACCCTCTTTACCTAACAGATAGATTTGAGCTCTAACTGCACCAAACATATTACTATATCTTGCAGGCAACATCTAGGATAGTGCTAGGCACCAGCTGTAATAAATAACTGTTGAATAAATAATCATAGCAGTAGTGTTACCAGCATAATCTCTAAAATACAGTGAGCACTCAATAATTTAAATGAGTGTTTACCTCAGTAAGCTTAGATGGTAACACTATCATTATGCCCATCCTTATAGACAAGAAACATTAGCTTTAAAGAGATGAAGGCATTCATTGTTTGTGACATAGAAAGTTGTGTGACTAGTCTTCAATTCCAAGTTTTCTCTGAAATCTGTATCTTAACCATAATAATACCTCTAAACAAGTAAGTAAATAATTGGGAATAAAAGTCTTTCCTTACAGCCTCGAACACATGGGCACAAGGGAAAAGTTCCCGAACAGAACACCAATGGCTTATGCTCTAAAAAATCAAGAATTGACAAATGGGACCTCATAAAATTGCAAAGCTTCTGTAAGGAAAAGGACACTGTCAATAAGACAAAATGGCAACCAACAGATTGGGAAAAGATCTTTACCAATCCTAAATCTGATAGGGGACTAATATCCAATATATACAAAGAACTCAAGAAATTAGATTCCAGAGAACCAAATAACCCTATCAAAAAATAAGGAACAGAGCTAAACACAGAATTCTCAACTGAGGAAACTCAAATGGCTGAGAAGCACCTAATGAAATGTTCAACATCCTTAGTCATCAGGGAAATGCAAATCAAAACAACCCTGAGATTCCACCTCACACCAGTCAGAATGGCTAAGATCAAAACCTCAGATGACAGCAAATGCTGGCAAGGATGTGGAGAAAGAGGAACATTCCTCCATTGCTGGTGGGACTGCAAGCTGGTATAACCACTCTGGAAATCAGTCTGGTAGTTCCTCAGAAAATTGGACACAGTACTACCTGAGAACCCAGCTACACCACTCCTGAGCATATACCCAAAAGATGCTCAACATATAATAAGGACACGTGTTCCACTATGTTCATAGCAGCCATATTTATAATAACCAAAAGCTGGAAACAACCCAGATGTCCCTCAACAGAGGAATGGATACAGAAAATGTGGTACAGTTACACAATGGAGTACTACTCAGCTATTAAAAGCAATGACTTCATAAAATTCGCAGGCAAATGGATGAATCTAGAAAGTATCATCCTGAGTGAGGTAACTCAGTCACAAAAGAACACACACGGTGTGTACTCACTGATAAATGGATATTGGGCAGAGCTTGGAATACCCACCATACAACTCATGGACCACATGAAGCTCAAGAGGAAGGAAAACCAAAGAGTGGATGTTTCAGTCCTACTTAGAAGGAAGAACAATATCATCAAGGGAAGTAGAGGGTGGGAGGGACTTGGGAGAAGAAGAGGGGAGGGAGGGAAAAGGAGGGGCAGAATCAAGTATGGGAGGAGATGTACAGAGAGTCAGAAGATTGAACAGAAGTGTATAGCAATGGGGGGTGGGGAATGGAGGTAGCAACCAAAAAGTCCCAGATGCCAGGAAAGCAAGAGCCTCTGAGGACCCCACAGGGATGACATTAGCTGAAATACCCCACAAAGGAAAGGAAGACCTGTCAAGACCATATTCAGAGGGTAGGCATACCTCTGTTGAAGAATGGGGCCACCCACACATCTCCAAAATTTTAACCCAGATTTGCTCCTGTCTAAAGGAAATACAAGGACAAAGAGTGGAACAGAGACTGAAGGAAAGGCCATCCAGAGACTGCCCCATCTAGGGATTCATCCCACATACAGGCAAAACCCAGACACTATTGCTGATGCTAAGAAGTGCTTGCTGACAGGAGCCTGATACAGCTGTCTACTGAGAGGCTCTGCCAGATCCTAACCAATACAGATGTAGATGTTTGCAGCCAACCATCATACTGAACACAGAGACCCCAATGGAAGAGTTAGGGGAAGGACTGAAGGAGCTGAAGGGGCCTTATCTAGCATCAATGGGAGGAGAGGCCATTGGTACTATGAAGGCTTGATGCCCCAATGTAGCAGAATGTTAGGGCAGTGAGGCAGGAGTAGGTGGGAGGGTGGAGGAACATCCTCACAGAAGCAGAGTAAGGGGGAATGGGATAGGGGTTTGCAGAGGGGAAACTAGAAAAGGGGATAACATTTGAAATATAAACAAATAAAATATCCAACTTTTTAAAAAAGTCTCTCCTTGAAGATGTTATATGATAGGAGATGGCTGAAATATGTAAACAGCTATAAATTCTAAGTAATCTGAGTCTGGTGGAACTATGAAGATGGTGCTTAGAGAGTGATATTTGAGCTGGGTATTGAAGAGAAGTTCAGATATGCTAACAGACAAGGAGAAGACATTCCTAGCTTGGACATTGGCATGTTTAAGGACATGGCAGGAAACAACACCACATTGCAGGAGTGATAAATCTTTGTTATCCCTACACTGGTAACTTGACAAAGAAAGACTTTGATTGTGACAAATGGGAAAAGAAAAGTGGGTACCTTGCTGACTACCTGACACCCCCCCCCCATGCTGAAGCCTAGCGAGGGGAGGTACCTCAGTGGTGGAACACTTGCCTGGCATGTACAGGACCCTAGGTTATGTATCTAGCATCACAGAAAAATCCAAACCACCATCCCCTCCCATATGCTTGTGTTACTAAAGCATATCTAACAAACCTGGCGTGGCACTCACCCTGAGCTATTGAAATGTGTAGCCGCCCAGCATTTCACATCAACACAACAAGCCTCACAGGCCAGTCTGCTGCACTGGTAAGCTGCACAGAGTCTGCCAAGGTTCAGGAAGAAATCCAAGCCTGGTGACTGACCTTTGGGAGGATTTTGAACAAGCAGCCAAAAATCCCTAGGGCAAAAGGTTCATCTCTCTCTCAGCCGTTTTCTGCCCTGGGGTGGGGGGTGGCCAGCATATGCATCAAGTTGCTTAAGTGAGCATTGGAGTTTGACCAAGAGACGCTGAGGCGGTGGAGGAGTAGTCCAAAGGCAGCTTTGCCCCCTGACCCTTGCCGGCTTCTGGGCACTGCTGCTGTTATTGCACTAGTATGGAGAGTGGTCCAAGTCACCCGAGAGTCTGCTGTAAAGGGCTTCAGAGGCCTGCAGGAGGATCAAGTTCCCAGAAGCTTGGATCTGCTTCAAAGGCCACAAATCCCCCCTGGAATTAAGGAGCAGGGTTCTTCAGAAGCCTCTTCACTCTCGCTGTGGAGGAGGGGTCATGTTGATGAGCCACCCTGCTCCCTTCACGCTTTCCCTTACTGGGGTTTAGAGGAACAATCCTGAGATGCCCTGTCCAACTACAGACGGACAATTAGGCTCCTCTGTCTGCAGAAACTAAACAGTCAACGTTTTCAGATCTGAACTGGCCCTGGAGAACAGACCAGTCTGCTAAAATTCGCTTCATCAAAATCCAGCCTGCAAAATAGCCAATTTACCAAAAAAATCCTATAAGTAGGCCCAAATTAGTACTTTTCCCCCTAGATGCTTTTGACACTTAACCTTGCCTCTGCCTTTGAGTATTTATCTTAGTTTTTGTTTGCGTGGCTTTTATCTTATGTACATCAGTGTTTTACCTGCATGTGTGTCTGTGAAGCACTTGAATGTTTGGTGTTTTTGAAGTTCAGGAGATGGCATAGGATTCCCCGGAACTGTTACAGATGCCTGTGAGCCACCATGTAGGTATTGGGAATTGAACCTATAACCTCTGGAAGAGCAGCCATTACTATTAACTGCAGAGCCATCTCTCCGGACTCTGTTTGCTTGTTTAATGAAACAGAATCTTGCCCCCTAGCCAAGCTGGCCTCAAACACACCATTCTTCCAAGTGCTGGGATCACCAGCACGAGCCACCATGCACGGCCCTGGCTCAAAGTTTTTTTCAAAAGGATCAAGCACAATAAACTGGCTATTATTCAAATTGATCCTCAGCTAAGTTGTTTCCACAAATCGATCAAAATTTCCACCCTTCCCTGGGGTGTACAGCTCTCTTGTCTGCAGAGTTACATGGTCTATCTTCAGAGCTGATAGCCCCAGTCTACCTATCCAAAAGGTTCTGTGAAGATGCAGCAGCCCTCTGCAAAGAAAAGGATGCTTGGTGTTGGAAACATGCCGCCTGTTTATTTACCTCATCTTGGGCCCTTTCTCTGACCTCACTGCAAAGTCATTATGAGAGACCTGGCTCTTGGCAGGTGTGTGTATTGTAAGTGACACACTTTAAAAACACCTCGTGTAAATCAGATATTGCCATAAAATGGAAATCACAGCTACAAATTACATACTTATTACCATTGTGTCTGATATATGAGGCAACGTTGACACTATATAATAGGCAGCCTGAGAGATGGAAAGTTACATGTGAGGCATAAAAGATCATTATTTTTCAATTCACAATGATACAATCTCCCTTGCTCTGATACCACAGGCTCCTACATCAAAGCTGGGGCAGTTCCTAGGACATTATCCAAACCCTTCATTTTACAGATGTGAAGGCTAAGAAAAACTGCCCAAGGTCACTCAGAGAGAGGCAGCTTGTGACTGACACAACACAGACTAGAGCTCTCTGCTCTCTGAGGTGAGTCTGAGAAAGATCACTTGTTCTGCTTTACCTGAGTCCCGAAGAGCTCTGGAGAGACCCGGAGCTGACATGGTCCCTCTTACTGAGAAGCCAGCTTTGGCTCAGTGCAAATAGCATGTGTGAGGGCTGCCCTGTCCTTTTCCCTGTGTGTGACTCCTAAGCAAGACACTTAATCCCTCTGAGTTTTGATCCTGTAGTCCACAAAGTGAGGTTGATTTCACCTACCTACCTACCTTACAAAGAAAGCATCATAAAGAGTTGGACATTTTAAGTAATACAGTTAAGGAGGATGTTTAATGAATGTATCAAGAGGAATGTTCTTAGCAGACTCTGCAAAAGGCCAGCATTGCAGAAGGTGAATGCCATCACTACCCAGGGCCAGAGATGTAGCAAAGGGACTCTAGAACTATAGCCGTGTCTGATGATCCTCTACCCTCCTAGTGTGGTCCATCTGTGTTTTCCAGAACTTGGACAATCTTCCATGTGACAGAATTACTCTGTCTTCCCTCTTAGAATTACCTCCAACTTCTCAAATTTTATGACTCCAGAGAGTGGATTTTGAGGCCATGCTCCAATCCATGCAGACAGCTCTGCGACTGCCCAAGGGCTGGCACGTCTTGCTCTTCATTCAGCAGATACTTTTTTAAAAGATCCTACTTGATGCCAGACTCAACGGTACTGCCAGTGTCGCAGTCCACCAGAGACAACCCTTCTGTGTAGGAGAAAAGTGGTAAACAGACTGGCTATAGTGACTCATGCCTTTAATCCCAACACGCTGCCTCTTGTGAGGCAGAGTCAGACATATCTCTGTGAGTTCAAGGCCAGCTTTGTCTACACTTAAGTTCCAGGCCAGACAAGGCTACAGAGTGAGACCCTATCTCAATAAAGAAAAGGGGGAAAATGTGGGAAACAAAGGAGAAATAAAAAAATACCAAGACCACCTGCCCCATAGTTGTAGGTATGGCTGCTGTGTCAGTAGGGGGCAGAAAGGAGAGAGGCTATGTCTACACTCAGTGTTCTGACCTATTGACATCTGAATGATTAATAGTCTAACATTGCCTGAAAAAAAAATAATAAGCCTGAGACCACAGCCAGGGTGGAGGGGCAGGGGGATATGCCCAAGATGACCCCTTCCCTGTGCCACAATGCACAAGTGAAGCAGAGCACACCGAAGACCACTCCTGAGCCAACCTCACACTCAGAGGCCCCAGGCACCACTAAGAAGAGCAAGTAAGTGGTGGGAAAATGGAAGAGAAAGAGAAACTAAAGAATGTGGGCACAATGGAGAGAGGCAGAACTGGAAGCTCAAGGGTAGTGAAGAACAGCCTGATGTGAGTAGCCAGTAATGCCACCTGGGACCATGATGGGGTCCTGACCTGGGCAGCCACCAGGAGCCATGTCTGGGTCCATAGCCCTGCAGTATTAGGGGTCTGTTACCACCAAAGATCAGGCCCACATCCCTAGTCTGGGTTGCAACCCAGGACTTGTTGATATTTGAGGGCTGTATAGAACTTCTCACCTGAGCAGCCTCCTGAGTGCTGAGATTACAGGTGTGATACCTGTCAAGGAAGGTGTTACTAATGGCTCAGTTTGGAGCCAGATCTAAACAGGAAGTCATGTAGTAAGGGTTTTGGTTTCCTTTTATAAAAAAAAAAAACAATTATGTGAGTATGTTTTTGTTTTAATCCCAGGTGTGGGATAAGAGGCTACTTCACAGAAGGTGATTATGATTTGTCTCATGCACTAGCAGAGGTGTGATATTTGCCAGCTGCAGATAGTTTAATTAAGAGAACTTTGGAGCCGAGCGTGGTGGCACACGCCTTTAATCCCAGCACTCAGGAGGCAGAGGCAGGCGGATCTCTGAGTTCGGGCAAGGCCAGCCTGGTCTACAAAGTGAGTTCCAGGACAGCCAGGGGTATACAGAGAAACCCTGTCTCAAAGAAAACAAAGAGAGAGAGAGAGAGAGAGAGAGAGAGACAGAGAGACAGAGAGACAGAGAGACAGAGAGAGACAGAGAACTCTGGAGAGGGTATAAATGGGAGAGGCCCAAGGGAGGCTACTGCTCCCCCTGCTGCCTGAGCAAAGAGATGAGAATAAATTGGATCCTGATGATGAAGATTAGACTTGCCCCAAGAAACATAAAGTCTCTAATCAGCAGGAAGTACTCTAAAGAGGTCCACACCCCCTTCCCCCTCTAACCTTTTCTCTCTCCTACCTAGTATTAGGGGTTGGAAGGGATTAGGGTAGAGTAAGGTTTGAAAGGGAGGTAGATATAAGAACAATAAAGCAGTCCCTAAAAATAGCACCAACAAAGTCATGCTCAAGAAGCTCTGAGCCAGAGAAGAACTCTCCGGGAGAAAGCAGCATGTGGCAAAGACCTGTGGCAGAAGCAGGTTCAAAGTAGAGAAAAGGCTGCTATGGAAACTCAAGTACAGGAATCGCTGCAGCCAGCCTCTACACAGGGAAGGACAGCATAGTGAGTGTGTCAGAGTCATCTCTGGAATATCCTGGGCTGCTCTAAGCAAGACACGAAGATGTGAAAAGCAGTTGAAGACTGGACTAGAGTTTGTCACTCTTCTTTCTTTTTTCTTTTGACATTCTGAATAAGGTGTTGCCATGTATCCCAAGCAGGTCTAGAACTCAATGTTTCTTTTTCTGCTTCTGAGTGCTAGGCTCACTGAATATGACACCATGCCAGGCAGACTGTGACTTCATAGAGCAAGTGTGTGTCCCTGGCGGCTAGAATCACAGTGGCCACACAGCAAGTGCTAGACCTGTGGTTTTCAACCTTCATAATGCTGTGACCCTTTAATACAGTTACTAGAGTCGTGCTGACCCCCAACCATAAAACTATTTCATTGCTACTTCAGAACTATAATTTTGCTACTGTTGTGAATCTTAATGTAAACATCTGATATGCAGGATATCTGTGTGACCCTACTCCCCAAAGGAATCACTACCCATAGGTTGAGAATTGTGGTGCTAGATGATCAAGCCAATGCACTGATATGTCCATATCTTTCTGGATTCTGAGTGAAAACCAAATGTCCTACTAGACCACTAAAATGCTCCCCCTCCTATGAGGATTTATGGGCATGTTGCCTTCCTTTGTTGTTACTATGGCTTTGATGTTCTTGTTCCTCCAAAACTCATGCTGAAATGTAGTCCGCAGCCCAATGGTGCTAAGAAGCAGAGGGTTAGCCGGGCATGGTGGTGCATGCCTTTAATCCCAGCACTTGGGAGGCAGAGGCAGGTGGATTTCTGAGTCCGAGGCCAGCCTGGTCTTCAAAGTGAGTTCTAGGACAGCCAGGGCTACACAGGGAAACCCTATTTCGGAAAAAAAAAAAAAAAGTGGAGGGTTGCCATGAACCCAGTGCTGAAACATATGTGTATCACGTATAAAGCTGTGGCTTTGATCCCAAGCAGCACCAAGAACAAGTCAGAGCCTTTAGGGGGTTGGAATGGTGCCAGTTTGCATGATATGAGTGATTTTCCTTTTTATACTTGTCCCACAAGGGACAAAGCAATGAGGCATCATCCTAGAAACAAAGAGTGACCTTGGTGAAGAACTGGGCACAATGATGTGCTGAGCTTGGACTTCCTAGCTCCCAGAACTGTGAATGATAAACACACAGGCTTTTCTTAAGGGTGTTTACTTTTTAAGCATGTATGCATATGGGAGTGCAAATGAGTGCAGGTTCTCACGGAGGTCTGTCCCAACATATAGTAACATGGGAAGTCCCCGAGCCTCATGTAGTGTCAAGCAAAGTAGAAAAGCAAATCCATGACTTGAAAGAAGAAGGCAGGAGAGGAAGTCTGGTCCTGTGTCCTGTGTTCTAATGCTCTGAAAGAATGCACAAGATAAGGACCAAGTCGAGGAGGCAGCAAGGGAAACCAGAGATCAAAGAAAGCAAGAATGGACGTTGTGCTGACTCGCCCTTCGTAGCACTTACACTCTATGAATGTGGCTGTTCCTTTCCTACGAAAATGAGAAGCAGTCAAGGCAGAGTCTCTCTATGCTGCGTGCCCCAGGCTGCCTCAGCCTCCTGGATGCTGAGATTACAGGGGTGTACCACCATGCTCAGCTTCATGGGATTTAAAAAAGATATACACAAAGGAAAATGTCAGTAACCCCACAGACTCTGAAAGCCTCTGTTCACTGTGACCCCTCCATAGACTCTTGTGCAGCAACCCTAGGTCACAAGAATGGATAAGCCTTCTCTGTCACCACCTCCACTATTGTAACCTTTTAAAGAGTTTATTATACGCCAAGTATAGTAAGCATCGTACACCCACGTGACACATGCATTACCTCTTTGATTCTTTATAACAACTCTAGGCTGTATCTAGTACCATTATAAATAGTGTGCCTAAAGCCATGCACTTGGTGGAAAAATAATGAAGCTGAGATTAAAACTCCATCAATCCAATTACAGAACCATCGTTCTCAACCGCGATATCCCACTGTCTTTAAATAAGGGAGTAGCTCATGGTTGAGGATCCCCAGTCACATAGAGTTGTGTGACTGCTTTCCCAGAACCTGGGAAGGGGCTCACTGGAAGCCATTCATCTGAGCCCCGTTTTGAATTTCAACAGAAATTTCTGACTACTTGGACACACTTCACATGACCGATACCTGTTGGAGGAGAGACCTGTCAGTGCCTGCGAAGCATGGGAAGATGGAAGGCTTATCTGTTTGTTTTGATGAATGTAAATGAATTCTATTACTTGTCAAAATGTTATCGAGACCCTCGTGAAATGAGAACACCCCCCCTTTCAGGGTGAAGAGAGAGAGAAAAGGGAGAGAGAGCAATACTCAAAGTAGGTTGCTTTGATTTGAAATGAAAACACACAACTTTGGGGAGGGGGCTTTCATTATTTTAGAGACCTTGGCATCCTTGTATATACATTCATGAATTAATCATTAAAATCCTGAACTGTGGGATAAACCACGTGGGTTTTCAATGCCAGCCCACAATAAAGGGGACCTCAAATGGTTATAAAGATACGACGTTTATGCTGACACCACCTGGAATGACATTTCTCTAGGAATAAAGTGAATGAGGTGTGTGTGTGTGTGTGTGTGTGTGTGTGTGTGTGTGTGTGTGTGTGTGTGTAAGGCAGCCCCAGGGCCCAGGCCAGAGCTGTGTGTAAGCCAGCTCCAACCGTGTCACCACAGATTAGAGCTATTTAATATCTGCTAATGGAATGGCTCTGTCTGCCTTCGACGGCAGGATCAAAAGAGGGCCGTGCAGCTTTTAAATTATTAGCACTAATTAGGCAAATCAAAGAGGAGGAGGGCAGGGAGACCAGAGAACACATTAGCAGAAATGCAAGGGGATCACTGCCTACCTCATACTGTCAAGACCAAGCCGCCAAACAGCCAATTAGTGCTGAAGACCCTTCCAGTGCGAGGAAAGAACCATCAGACACGCTCTGGGTGGAAGCAGGATGGCTTCATTACAGTGGCTCGCTAATTAAAATGTAAAGGTTGCTGATCATTGCATAATTAAATAAGGTAGCAGGCTACAGCCCAAATATCCAGAGTTTGTGGACCGAAGCCACCTCCAGGGCCTCTTCTCTGACATTCCCAGTCTGTCTGGAGCTGTCCATCGTCCTGAGAAGTACACCATCTAAATAGTCTAACAGCAAGTGTTCTGAGGGGACCTTTCTCGAGACCACTGCTACCACCCATCACCAAACCCAAGATCTATTTCCTTTAGAACGCTTTTTCAAGCCAATTAGTCAAGGCGAAGGAGGCAAGTGCTGTTGAGTGGGAAGAGGACCAGGCCTAATTAGCTCCCAGCCACCGGAATCTAAATATAAAATCATGGAAGCTGAGGCTGTCTCTGTTGATGTAACCTTTATCTCTTCTCTCTTTTACCTGCCAAGCGGAAATACTATTTTCCTAAGAGTTTGGCTGGGGATGATTCCCATGGTTTACATGGGATCTCAGGCTACTGACCCCCACACATCTCCAGGGCTTGCAGATGAGAGAAGGTAATAGGGTGGGTGTGCCAAATAGCTCAGTCCCTGACTAGGAGATGGGCAACATTTAACACCAGGTTGAGTTTGAGGAAGTTGTGCTAGGAGAATGGGTGTTCTCCTAACTGTAGAGCTGATTCTATCAGAATTTTACCCTTTCAAGCTCGGAGGTATACTTTCTTTCGTATTTTCTCTTCTTCCCCCTTTTCTCGTTCACATCTTGAGTCCTTCTTCTTATTCTTTCTCTTGTCTCTCTTCCTATTCCCCCTTGTCCCCTTCCACCTTTTGATACAGGATTCCATGTATCCCAGGCTGGCAACAAGCTAGTGATATAGCTGAGGGTATCCTTCAACTACTGCTGATCCCTGCGCCTCCGTTTCCCAAATGGTGAAATTATGTGTGTCACACCACTAAGCTTTTGTCATCTTCTCTCTCTGTGTGTATGTTTCTCTGATTCTCCTTTAAAAAAGAAAAAGCTATATTTTTTACAAGTTTTACCACTAAAATGAGAACAAAAATGAAGCTTTATTCACTCATTCCTTAGCTTTTATTTATATGTCTGCTGTGAGACTTTTTTCTGAAGAGATATGAGCAAACATCTGTGCACCCCAGCAGGAGCATGAATGAAACACCAAAGTAAGGATTCCACTTAAGTACAACTTGGTAACCAAAATGGTTTTGAAGCTTATTTACAGGAGTATTGTGAGAAGTTCTTTTTTTTTTTTTTTTGAGAATTTCTTCATTTACATTTCAAGTGTTATCCCAAAAGTCCCCTATACCCTCCCCCCGCCCTGCTCCCCTACCCTCCCACTCCCACTATTTGGCCCTGGCATTCCCCTGTACTGGGGCATATAAACATTGCTAGACCAAGGGCCTTTCTTCCCGAATAATGGCGGACTAGGCCATCTTCTAATACATATGCAGCTAGAGACATGATCTCTGGGGGTTCTGATTAGTCCATATTGTTGTTCCATCCATAGGGTTGCAGACCCCTATAGCTCTTGGGTACTCTCTCCAGCTCCTACATTGGGGACCCCGTGCTCTGCCCCATAGATGGCTGCGAGCATCCACCTCTGCATTTGTCAGGGACTGTCAGAGCCTGCCAGGAGACAGCTATATCAGGGTCCCCCCCAGCAATATCCTGCTGGTGTGAGAAGTTCTTTAAGGGAACATGAACAGCTCAAAGACAGGTGAATAGCTGGAAAGCCCACCCTACCATGGCTGATGTCTCATAAAGTACACTCCTGGAGCTCTCTGTACAACATACATGAAGGTCATCATGTCTAAGAGTCTCCTCAGCTTTCCATACTACTATAACCTTGGGAAGGCAGTGATTTGTGAATCTGGTAAGTTTCAGGAACTAACTGAGACTTGTGTATTGTTTTCTTCCTGTATTTTAACAAGCCTTCTTGGGATGGAATGTTTTAATTTGGAAAAAATTGCTGCACACAATTCCCTAACTTATATAACTTCTATTGGAATGGTGTAAACTATCATTTGTTCTGACAATGGTCTTTAATAATGGAAAATAAGTATATGAGTCAGTATGGACAGGCTAGAGTAACAAATGGGCCCAATCATATAGCTGTTTAACAAGATTTATTTTGTCTCTTATTCACAAATTATCTCAAGATAGGGTTGAGAAACAATCTCTTTCCTACACATAATTCAGAGGTTAGGATTGGCTCTGTCATCTTCTGATAGCTTCTGAGACATAAGGGGAAAATAAATATATTAGAGATTTATAAGGACCAAATGAAAATGCCATTGTCCTAGTTTTCTTTCTGTTGCTGTAACAAAACATTCTGAGAAAAGGATTTATTTGTCTTACACTGCCAGGTCACAATTCATCACTAGTACAATTCAGCAAAGGGTCTCAAAGCAGAATCTGTAGGCAGGAAGCACGACGAGGAGCACTGCTTTCTGGCTCCTTCTCTGACTTGGTCTCTGTCTCGTGCTTAAGTAGCTTCCTTATACAGCCCAGGAGCGCTGCCTAGGAATGCCTGGACTGGGCACGCCTACATCAGTTAATAATGATGACAATCACACACACACACACACACACACACACACACACACACACACACACGCACGCACACACAGGCCACCCAGTTGAGGCTTCCATTCTTAGGTTGCACCAAGAAAATAACCAAGGTTAACCAGGACAGACACACATTGCTTCCACTCACACACTTGACCAGGGATCAGTCGCACAGCTAGGATGTAAGAAAAAATATTAAACCACATCTCAAAAAGACAAGGAATCGGGCTGGGGAGATGATTTCATGGGTAAAAGCACTTGCTGGGCAAGCCTGAGCTCCAACCCTAAAATCACAGTAGAAGAAAAGAACTGAATCTGAGAAGTTGAAAAGAAGTCACCTCCATATACAACCTGTCTTACGAGACACTCACACACACACACACACACACACACACACATATACACACCCATATACTCACACATACACACACGTACAGAGAGAATAAAATAAAAATATTTTAATGCTATGAGAAATCTGTTCATGGTGAATCTAACAGGTTTGACAAAGGAGAGACGGGACTGATGAAGACAGAAGCATGGGCAGAGGGCAAGTGCAGTGGCACACACCTGTAATCCCATCATTGGAGGCTGGGTCATGAAGACTTCAAGTTCAAGAGCAGACCATGGCAACTGTACCCCAGGACCCTTCTCTGAGAGAAGCCTGTCTGCAAGGAGTGTCAAAATGTCTGGCCTTGGCACCAGCACCTGTAGCTCCCTAAGGAAGCAGAGATATAAATGAGTTCATTGCCACCTTGGGCTACAATATATGACCCCATCTCCATAAGAAAGAAAGAAAAGAAGAAAGGAGAAAGAAGAGGAGGAAGGGAAGAGGAGAGAAGGGAGCAAGGAGGAGAAAGAGGCAGAGGGCAGGAAGGATCATAGGCAGGAAAGCAAGGGATGGATCCAGGGCTGTTGTGTACACCACAGCCAACCTTGCCAAAACCTTGCTGCAGAACTCATCCTGAGAACAGGTAGGAACCTGAGCTGGGTAGTGAAGGGCCACTTCTGACCAATCAGCTGCTGTAGCATGGAGGCTAAAGGGCACAGGAGCTACCTCTTCTGAGACATGTGACCTTGAACGTGATATTTCTATTCACCTCAGTTTCTCTGGAAGATGAGAGAAACTCTCCTGCTGTCTCTACGGTGTCTCTGACGATGACATGGAATCCAACATGCTCAGTTCTCAGCATGGACACTACTGATGTGTCCCCTGCTCTTCTGTTCATCCCTGTTCCCTCCCCCTTTCCACGCCTCATCTAGTGCTACCTTCTCCAGGAAGCACCATCCTTCCTTATAGCGCCCAGTGCCCCGCTTCATTAAAGCTGTGGCCACCCAACTGAGTAATCTGAAATTTGTCTACTGTGGATGCATACTCTGATGATCCCTTGTGTGGCTCAACTTGCTATGTGCTGTATCTTAGAGCTTGGTACAGTGTCTGCTATATAATAGATGCTCAACTATTTACTTAATGAATATTCACTAATTGAGATCCACCTATGGATTTGGTACAGTGCCCTTGATAGAAAATAGGGTGGGGGGAGCTTTGGGGTTATTCTCTGACTTTCAATGACAGCTTGTCTTATCTTCCTGATGAAATTGAATCCACAGTATTCAGGAAGATCTTCCCCTTTGTTGGATCCCTCCAGAAACTTCTCTTTGCCTTCAGAATTAAATCCAAACTCATCACAGGGGTCAATAAGGCTCTACTGGCACTGGCCACCAGTCTTCTCTTCTTCTAGACTGTCACCTTCAAGCCCCACAGATCTTCCTTCCAGCTAGTATCATTCTGCTCACTCAGGCTTTATACTCCGGGAATATTCTGTAAGCTGGACCCTTCCTATCATTCAGGTTGTAGCTCACATACCACCTAACAATGAAGGCTTATATGGCTTCACAATGTTCATTTCCCTCCATTAGCCATTCACTGTCTCAGTTGGTTTCCTAGTGCAGTGATGAAACACCATGACCAAAAGCAACTTAGGATGGGGAGGGTTTATTTAGCTTACATATACCAGAGTCACAGTCCACTGAGGGAAGCCAAGGCAGGTACCTGGAGGCAGGAGCTGAAGCAGAGACCATGAAATGGGGGTGCTGCTTACTGGCTTGCTCCTCGTGGCTTGCTCAGCGTACTTTCTTCTAGAACCCAGGGCCACCTGCCCAGGGCCGCCCACAGTGGGCTGGACCCTCCCACATCAATCATTAATATAGAAAATGTCTGACAAACATACCCACAAGCCAGTCTGTGGGAAGCAAGTCCTCAACTGAGATTTCCCCCTCCCAAGTGGCTCTCGTATTTCTCAAGGCGACAAAAAACTGTTATACTCGGGTTGTTGCCAATGTCCCTTTTGTGACCTTGCTTCCCCCAAACCAATTCAGGGCTTTATAGTGAGCAGAAATGTGTTTGGCTTAGAGCTCTGGAGTGTGGGAAGTCCAAGATGGAGGTGCCTCGTGTGGTGGAGCCCTTGCTCTGTCACAGCCTGGTAGGAGGCATCACAGGGAGACAGAGGAAGGAGAGACACCAAACTTTCCTTTTTCACAAACCAACTCTGAAAATAAACTGCTGATCTCAGAGCCCGCGGGCCTCTACCTTTCAACACTGCTGTTAGTGGCTTTTCTTTCTTAAACAAATTTTCTTTATTTTTAAAAATTATTAGTGTATTTTCTTATACAGGTGTTCTACCTGATATATATGTTTTGCCTACATGCATGTCTGTGTATTACATGTGCCTTGGTGCCCAAAGAGAAAAGACAAGAACATTGGATCCCCTTAAAGAGGAGTAATAAAAGCTACCATGTGGGTTATGGGAATCGAACCTGAGACCTCTGGAAAGATGCCCAGTGCTGTTAACTGCTGAGCCATCTCTCTTTCCCCATACATTTTCATCTTATGGTTTTGGGGTACACACTTAGGCCATAGTAACCGAGCCCTAGGGCCAGCTCTGAAGGAGGCCTGTCTGCGAAGAGCATTTACTGTCTGACTTACAATCAACATTTACGGGTAACAAAGGTACCTTGTCTGAGCTGGGGAAGGACTCAGCTGGGACTCTACCCTACAGATACCTTGAGGGACTCTGCACCTGGGGTGACCCTGTGAAGGTCCCCACCCTGACCTGGGACAAGGATAGGTTAGACCCTGTGCATTCACACACACACACACACACACACACACACACACACACACACACACACACCAGAGAGACAGAGACAGACAGAGAGATAGAGACAGACAGAGAGGTGTGGGGAATACCCTGCTCTGGATGGTACACATCTCATTTTTCACATTAGCTTGTTACTTTCCTCATGTGCTGTCTCTGGGCTCCCACGCGCTCTCTCTGTTCCACGGGAGCAGGAACACACCTTGCTTATTCACTTCTACATCCTGGTGCTCGATACATAGTGCCCGCCTCACAAAAACAGTTCAATCAGTATTTGTTGAATGAATGCATGAGCTACATGAATGACACAGTTGGGAAGTCCTCAGGGCAGCCTCCATGCCCTGCTGTTCTTGCAGCCAGAGCAGTGACTCTGTGAATACTTTATAACCACCACCCTCCCCAACAGCGGCCCCATCCTCTTTAACCAGCCACCGTGACTCCAAATTCAAGAGGCCTCCCCAACACAATCCTGGGCTATTTTTGGTCTGTTTTTCCCTCACTCTGCCCTATTATGGTAGTGAGAAGAAACTGGCTACCTGCGGCTTGCTGTCACTCTACAGAAAACCAATCTTCCTATCTCTGCAAGCTACTAGGAGGTGTCCTCTGTGCCCAGCTATGGGGTGACAGCCACCCAGGCTGTGTTTGCAGAGAACCGTGTGATTACATTTTTAGCTTTCTAGCTGGAGGTAGCCAGTGAAAATGATTATAGAGACATACACAAGATCCGGGAAGACAGACCCCAGCCACCCCCTCAAAACTCCCTTCTCCTCATTCCCCTCACACACTGGCATGAGCTACTCCGTCTCCTTTGGTGGTGTGTCTTCTCATTTCAGATGACTTCCCAGGCCTGGGCTCTCTCTTCTGCAGACTCTGAGGGGCCTCTCCAAGCTAATGAGATTGTGAGCTGGAGGTCCGGCTGTGGTCTGCTCTAATCTCCTCCTCCTCCGTGCATAACATGTTCATCTAATTTGAATGCCGAAGAAGAAACTCTTTTCTTTTTAGGATACAGGAAGCAAGAGCACGTGGAAACGGGATTTGCTCTCTGAGACACTATAAACACAGAAGGCTGGGGTAATGGCCTCTTTCCATGTGGAAGAGACAAGGCCTTGGCTGTGGGAGTTCTGTCCCTCACAGACAGCAGTCTCCAGAGGTGGACGCAGCCTAGTACTGACATGCAGGAGCCAGGAAAACAAGTGTGTGCATCCGAGGAGATTTCAAGGACACACGGTGGAGACGGCATCTTCGTCGTGACCTTTGTGAGTTTCAAGAGGTTCCCACAAGTCTCCAGAGCAGAAAGAGTGGCAGGAATCATCTTCTCTTTTTATAGGTGAGGAGAAGGCCATGAAGACATGGCCTGGTATGGTGACTGAGAAAGCAAAGCAGATATACCACTGGTACAGGCACTTGTCCAACCTGTCTTGTCGATTTGAGCACAGGGGTTCGAGCGTCCTGGGTTCTAACCTCAGCTCTATACCCAGCCCTGTGGCTTGGAAAAATCAACCTGACTCTACAGAAGTCCATGCTTTCTTCTGCCACTGGAAGTAATAGTAATTGCCTATGGGTCTATTCAAAGCATTTAATAGACCAGAGAGCATCAAGTGGCAAGCATAGAACAGACAGATGACAAATGTGTAAAGCACAGAAGCTGCCATTGGACTTCCATATTGTGAATGAGGCCATAGTGATGATTAGTGTTGCCAGCCTCACAGGATCTAGACTCTCCTCACTTCTGTGAGGGACTATCTGGATTGTGTTAGCCTTTGGGAATGCTTGTGAGAGACCTCGTAAATTATCGAGAAGTTAACTGTGTTGAGAAGCCCCACTGTAACTGTGAATGGCCCCATTCTATGGGTTGAGGGCTCAGACTGAATAAGAGAAGAAAATGAGCGGCATACTAGCACTTATCTCTCTCTGCTTTCTGATTGCACACACAATGTGACCAGCTGCCTCACTCAGCTGCCTCCATGATGTCACCGCCATAATGAGCTGTGGTGGGCTGTGCCCTCAAACTGTGAGCCAAGTAGACCCTTTCTCTCTAAGTTGCTTTGGTGAGATATTTTGTCCCAGCAGTGAAGGAAGTGATTTAGCCAGATATGAACAGAATCGTCCTCTGGGTTGACAAGTTTAAGTTAGGTGCTGCACATAAGGGGTGTACAGGGCCTGGCATAGGCAGTATCTTAGTCAGCCCATCATAGCCGAGCCTGAACAAGTTAAACAACAGAGAGAATTTTTTTAAGACTTATTTATTTTATATGTATAATTCTTTTGCCTGCGTGTATGTATGTATGTATGTACATCATATGCATGTCTAGTGCCAATGGAAGAAAGATATCAGATCCTATGAAACTCAGGTAACTGATAACTATAACTCACCATGTAGGTGCTGAGAACCAAACCAGGGTCCTCTGTATGAACAGTGGTGTTCTTCACCCCTGAGCAATCTCTCTAGGCTCTGACTTTTTTTAAGACAGCTTTGAAGACTGAAAGGTCCCAACTCAATGGTCCAAAGAGTTCAGGTCCTGATGGTGCCTCTCTTCTTGGCTGGCAAATGCTTCTGTTCTCACAGACTCTTAGACAGTAGAGAGTAGAACAATTCTCTCAGACAGTAGAGAGAAAGTCTGTTCCTGGGTATCTGTTACAAGCCCCTACCTTTATGTTTGCCTTGCTTAGCTTACACCATCTCCTGAAGGCCCTGCGTTCAGCAGACATTTGTCACTGCAACAGAACACTTGGCATACGTAATTTAAGAGAGATGATTTATCGGTTTCAGAAGGTTCAGTCCATGGTCCTTGGCTCTGTTGATTCAGGGCCCAAAGTACAACAGAAAATTATAGTGACAGGAACATGTGACAGGAACTACCCATTTCATGACATATGGAGTGCAGGGTGCTGGGAAGAACCTAGGTATAATCTTCCAAGGAGTGTATATATAGCAACCTACTCCTCCAGCAAAACCCTATCTCTTGAAGTTTCCAGGACTTGCTACTTCAAGTGGGACCTACTTGCCACCACATTCAGGGCACACTTCACATTCAAACTATAGTAAACCCTTCTCTATATGGTCACACTGATGGTTAAAACCTAACATGTATTTGTGGGGGGAAAGATGGGGTACAGCTTAGCCAGCAGCAGTGTGTATACAGCAAGCCTTACCCTAAGCTGCAGTGATTACTACTATAGTTGAAGAAGCTCATATCAGGACTGTGATGAAACTGGTAACTCATCTGACATTTTGATGTTCTTCCCACATCTGAATCACTGCACTGATTTCAAATACCCGTCTTGGCTCAGAGTGATGCTGGATGCCAATGCTGTGGAGGCTTCTTTTCAGTCATTATTTCTGCATACCCACGCCCAACGTGGGTGGGCTTCAGCTTCCGATGACCATATCTGCACCCATTCTTGGATTAGGGTAGGTCTTGGTTTTGATTTCCATAGGATCTTGGACAGGAGAGATGGCCCAGCCATTAAAGCCCAGGCTCACAACCAAAAAGTAGGATCTTGCTACATAGCCCAGGCTGGCCTCAGATTCACTGTGTAACTTTGACATCATGATCTTCCTGACTGCTGGGATCACAGAAATGCATGCCGAGATCTACTAGATCTTTAAGGACTTCCCTTGACCTGCCAGGCTGTTCCACAACCTCAAAAACATGGGTGGTAGCTTATCTCCATCATAGTCATGACAACTTGGGGTATCACAAAACTGCTCACCAGGATCCCAGAATATGCTTCTGTGGAACCCAATCAAGATGCCAGCTCTACCCCAAGACCCCAGTAGCACTGTACCTGACTTTCAGGCGTTAACCTATACTTCCTCATGGCAACCCAAAGAAGCAGTGTTTCAGTGATCCTCATTCTACAGACGAGGAAATAAGATGCAGAGAATGTTCTAGTAACTTGTCCAACATCACACATCCGTAAAGGGCATTGAAAGGATTCACTTGCCAACATTCTTTTGCTCCACTCCAGTCTTTTACTCAAGATGCCAAACTCTTTACGATGAGTTTAACAAGAGCTAGAGCTTCCTCTCAGGCACCCTAACACTTTACTTGGCAGCACCCATCAAGGGTAAGTGAATGGAAGAATAAATAAGTGAATGACCTGAGAACCTGTGAATGAATGGATTAACTAATGACCTGGGTTCTTGTGAATGAGTGAAAGAATGAATGAATGACCTGAGTGCTTATTTAGCAGCTACTTAGATGTTTTAGATTAAGGCAGGTAATTTACCCACTCGCTCGGGAACCTCTCTGTCTTCCCCTTGGGTCTCCAAACTGATCATTACAGACCTCGTTCATTCTCAACACCAAAACCTTCAGAGGCTTCTGAACCAGTTTGCCCACCATCTCATTTGGCTGCTCTCCCCCAGAGCCGCCGACTATGCCTTAAGCTAGGCGAGCTGCCTGTGAGAGGTAAACATGGGAGCAAGGAAAAGTGAGCCCTTGTGCTAAATGCAGGGCCACAGCTCCATGTGGCGTGTTCTGCTACTGCCTCCATCTCATGAAAGAGGGGACAAGATCAGAGAGTCCAGGTCATTTTCCTGGCAGGAGGAAAAAACTGGGGCTTGGACCTAGCTTTTTCCAGATCTCTGATCTATGCCATTAGCTCATAGGTCATGAACTCAGCGCTACAGGCCAAGAAGTCCACAGGCTACATCTCATTTCGCCTCCACAGCATTGTTCGTTAGCTTCGTATTGAATTGCCTGTTTTAGATGTCCATTTCACTAACTGAAATCTGCCTTTTAGTCTCTTCTGAACTAGTCAGATGTGGTAACCAAAAGCCCTGTGCCCAGTGCAGGAGTCCGGAGCTCTGCATAGTGGAGCACTCCTGGTACGATTTGCCTCTGCCCTCTGCTCTTGTGGGCTCACCTCAGCCTCGAGTCCTCACCTGTCTCACCTTCCTGGCCCTGAAAGTTTGCCACCCCCATCATCTACTGTGCTAGCTCCCCCTAAGGTACCTAAGATTCCTCCCACCAGGAGAAACAATGGTAGCAACCAGATCTTGTGGGTGACAATAACGGCATGGCATTCCACATGTGAAAAAGTATTCCTGTATCCATGAGCTTATTTGATCACCGAGACAATAGCCATTTCCTGGCAACTGATCTGGGCCAAGGTCTGTCAATAAACACAAGAGAAGCTGAGGAAAAAACAGAATAGACTCTGCCTTTCAAAAGGCCACAGCCTGCAGTGCAGAAAAAAACACTGAAAATAGAACCAAACATGGTTACGGAAGATATTTATACAAAGAACTAGGAGGCCAGAGAAGCAGCAACCAGCTGGCCAGGTGTCTGAGCTCAGGCTGCTGTAACAAAGTGCCCGAAGCTAAGCTGATTCAGTCCCTCTCCCTCTCCCTCTCCCTCTCCCTCNCAAGAGAAGCTGAGGAAAAAACAGAATAGACTCTGCCTTTCAAAAGGCCACAGCCTGCAGTGCAGAAAAAAACACTGAAAATAGAACCAAACATGGTTACGGAAGATATTTATACAAAGAACTAGGAGGCCAGAGAAGCAGCAACCAGCTGCCCAGGTGTCTGAGCTCAGGCTGCTGTAACAAAGTGCCCGAAGCTAAGCTGATTCAGTCCCTCTCCCTCTCCCTCTCCCTCTCCCTCTCCCTCTCTCTATTGTAGCCCTGGTTAGTTTAGAACTCATTATGTAAACTAGGATGGCCTTGAACTCACAGAAATTGACCTGCCTCTCCCTTCTGAGTACTGAGAGTAAATGTGAGAGTACCGCTCACTACTTCAGGACTAGATTCTCTTTTATAAGGACACTATCCCCAGTCCTGAGGCCTACCATTGATAACATGGTTATCTCCATCACATTAGGGGTTACTATGCCAACATATGGAAGTGATACAAGCATTTGGTTCGTACACCAGGGTAGCTAAGATGTTTCACAATCTCCTTGATACACCCTGAGGGATGGACAGGACTCTGTGAGGAGGTGGGCAAGTATGTTCCTGGAAAAATTACAGTGGTAAGAAGCCACTGCTCTTCATTTTTAAGACCTGAGCTGCCCTTGGCAGAGCCCCAGGGCATAGCTGATCTTGTCCTTGCTAGTTTTCCAGCTTCTCCTCCCCCCCCACCTCCCCACCCACCCACCCCCACCCCCGACGCCTTGATCACCTCTGCTGCTCCCCTGCTTCCTCTTGACCGGGAGACTTTGCACATACGGTTCCCATTCCTCGGTGTCTTTCCCTGCCCTGTAATCAATCCTTCGAGTCTCACCCTAGACATAATTTCTTCAGGAAAAGTGTCTGCGGTGCTGTAGTCAAGGCTCTACATGCTCAGGAACTTTCCTCCAATGCGTTGTAGCTCATGATTATGGGACTGTTGCATTAATTTCTGTCTCCCTCTGTGACAGATTGGACTGTTAGCCCCAATTCCTTACACTTATGTTTCTATGCTACGTCCCTTTGCTGTGTGATTCCAAAGTCTTCTCCTGGCTTTGAGCTCAAGACCTGACTTATTTAGGCCATTGCAATTTGGATAGAAGCAGCAAGGTGCCAATTCTGAATCTAGTACTTAGGCACTTTGTGTTTCATCCATCACCATGAGACCATGGCTAGCTGATCTCTGGGTCAGAAAGAATAAGAGTCACATGGTCCAGACATAAAATCAATCTGCCACTTAGAACCACAGCTATAGAACCCAGCTAGTTCATCCAGTCCATAGCCAAAGGTTCAGATACATGAGCAAAATGCTTGCTGCATGCCATTGAGGTATAAAGGCCGTGTGAAAGGTTGCAATGTCTGAATGATGCGCTTCCGCTCAAGCTGAGCCTCGTGAAAGCATGCATCCATTGTTCGTACACAGAGTCCTTACCACGCACAGCTTATTGCACCCTTCCTAGATACTCGTTGATGAAGGATGGGAGCACCCACAGGGAACAAGCCCTGTTCTGCCAGAAATGAGCAGGCCTCACCAGACACAATACCCTCTGGTCAATGAGGACAGCCCAAGCTCCTAAGAGACAAATAAAGAAGGAATGGGTCTGTTGCTTTCTCTGAGTTTCTGCTCAGAGTCTCAGGGCTTGCAGAAGACACCTACACCAAAATGAGTGTTTGGACCCTCAGAAATGTCAGCTCCTGTCAGCCATCAAAGTCTGACTGGAGAGAAATTTTCTCCCATAGTGCTCATTTTCATTTCAATCAACACAGAGACCAGAAAAGTTGACGCTGTTAATAATGATAGATGTCTCTAATAAGAGGCTAATAAGACTGTGCTTGGCTAGATCACATCAGACTGGCTCCTTTGATCCTTGCAACCACATAGGAACACAGATAAGAAATCTGAACTTCAGGCCTAGCCTGCACCCACGCACATGGCTACCAAGGATGCAAGGGTGTTCATCCAGGCAGTTTGAAGTTAGAGGTTGGGTCGCTAACCACTGAAGTGTGCTGTCAAGGAAGGGACTCAGACCCAAGATTCAGTCCCAGTTAGAATTCATGTGATTGGCATGAGTTCAGGCAAGACTCTTTCCCTTGCTGAGTGTGGTAAATACATTTGAAGACTATGCCAGGTCAGGTGGCCACTAGCCTGGGGTTTCAGCTGCTCTTCCTGTCCTCAGGCTAGCTTTCATCTCTCAGGAGACTCCTCTCAGGAGTATCAGAGACTGGCTTTGGCAGACAAGCACTGATAACCAACACAGCTTTCCACTATCAATGTGTAGCATGTATCAAGAGTCCCAAAAGTGCTTACAGCATGTATTTGATAGAAAGATCAAAAGAGGGCATCAAGCCAGGTATGGTAGCAAATGCATTCAGGGGCTGAGGCATGAGATCATCCATTCATGGGCAGTCTAGATTACATAGTAAGTATGAGACAAGTCTGGGCTATATGACAAGACCCCATCTCAAGGGAAAAAAAAGAAGCAAAGTCTAGTGGATTTCTGTGAGTTTCAGGCTAGCCTGGTCTACACAACCAGCTTCAGGTCAGTCCCAGTTGCATAGTGGGACCCTGTTTCAAAAAGTTAATGTTAAGTGGTCAACCCTGACAGGATTATGGGGTGTAGCTCAGTAGTAGGATGCCTATGGTGTATCCAAAGCTGTAGATTCCATCCCTAACATGACAAAACGAGAGAGGGGGGAGAGGGAACCACAAGAAAACCCACAGAATCAACTAACCAGCGCTTAGTTAGGCCCATAAAGACTAACCCAACAACCAGGGAGCCTGCATGCGACTAACTACTTATGTTACAGCTATGTAGCTTAGTCTTCTTGTCAGAGCCCTAACAGTGTGAGCAGGGCTGTCTCTGACTCTTCCGTCAGCTTCTGGGACCCTTTTCCTACTACTGGGTTGCCTCATCCAACCTTAATACATGGGAAAGTGTTTAGTCCTCCTGCCACTTGAAACCCCATCATGGGTTGATATCCTTGGGAAGCCTGCTCTTTTCTAAAGAGAAGTGGAAGAGAAGATGGGGTGGCGGGGGAGGTTGAGGCAGGCGTTGGGAGGAATCGAGGGAAGGGAGACTGCCGTAGAATGCAATATATCAGAGAGGAATAAACTTAAATTTTTAAATTAAAGAAAAAGAAGAAATGCATATATAAGCAGAGACACACATGTTTGCACTGACAGGAATTCCATAAAAACAAAAAACCAGAAGCCATTATATGTAGATAGAGAGATATATCTGTATCTACCCGAAAGGTAGATCGGGGAGGAGCCCTGACCACCCCTCTCAACAGGGCAGACACACAGTCTCCCAGAAGTACAAAACAGACCAGGGACTTTGGTACATTGGCACACACCTTCATCTCAGCACTCAGGAAGCAGAGGCAGGGGGATTGTGCATTCCAGAACATCCCAGGATTCTGAGTGAGAAACCCTGTCTCAACCCCACCTCAAAAGTGCAAAAAGGCCAAATGGCTCATTTATTTTTTGATTCTTCACAGCATTATTCAAAAGGACAGAATGTAGAAGAAAATGTTCAAACACCCGTCAATAGCAAACTGGTTAAACATCTCATGGTTGTTCACATCTGTAAGTCCAATAGTCTGAAAACTGAGTCAGGATCCCTGTGAATTTAAGGCCAGCCTGGGCACACAGTGAATACCAGGCTAGCCCAGGCTGTATGCCATGACCTTACCTCAGGAAAGCAAAGCAAAACCAACCTTGAAGTTGTTAACTCCATCCCAGCACAGTTATGAAGCGATTGTTGTCTAGTGGTGAGAGGACATGAGGAAATCCTTCATGTCCTTGCCAGGAGAAACTCTCCCCAACACATTGAGAGTGAAGCTGCCACCTCACCCATGACCCTCGTGGAGTAAAGTCATCAGCAGCTGTCTGGGTAGCTGGGCTGGTCTCACACTTCATTTTTAGCCTGTTAAATTTAATGTCCCTCTGCTTGGTGATGTCAAGAGAACACACTCTCCTTGCAGCTATGACAGGGGTTTTCATCTTTTCTCAGAGACCCTGGTCTCACACGCACAGTTCGAGTGTGTTCACTGCAGCCAGTGGGCTCTGAGATCTGTCCACGAGGCTTTCATCTGGGAGCTCTTAGAATGAAGGCACTTGTCCTAATCCTTCACTTCCTGACCGTTTCTTTTTTTTTCTTTTTTTCTTTTTTCCTTTTGTTTTTCTTTTGAAACGGGATCTCACTGTGTAGTCCAGACTGGCCTCAAACTCTTGATCCTCCTGCCTCAGCCTTCCATTTGTTAGGCATCTAATCTATACCACCAGTGGAACACAGTCTTTAACACAGTGCCCAACAAGCTCTGAAACATGGTGCACATCGGTTTCTTTACTTACAAAAATTAACCTGATGCTGATCAGCTTATACTTTCTCAAAAATATTACATGAATTAATATACGCAAGGGTCTGGTAGAACACCTTCCACATCACCAGTACTTTTAATTAATCAGAAATTAAACAGGAACTAAAAATAAATAAAAATCAATAAAGACATTGATGGAAGGAATCCCTTCCTTTGTCCTACCCTCTGTCTCTGGACCCTCTTCAGCCTACAGCATTCAAAACACCAGCTTGGAAAGCAGAGGTCCTTGCCAGATTTGGTCCTCCTGACTCCTTGATCTCAGATCCCTCAGCCTCTAGAAGTATAAGAAATTGAGTTCTTGAATGTTTTCAGGGCTGGCCACTGGTATTGGATAACTAGTTAGGAGGCCACCCCTGGGGAGTATTGTTGTCACTGGTTAGATCTTGTTGAGGCAACCAAAGTTTTGAGATTTGGTGACTATAAATTTATGAAAGGACTAAATGGACTCAGATTTATTTATTTATTTATTTACATATGTGTGTGTGTGTTAATTACTTTGCTGTTGCTATGATAAAACACTATGACCAGGAAATTTCTAGGATAAAAATTATATAGATTGATTGAGTGATTGATTGATTGATTGATTGATTTACATATGTGTGTGTTAATTACTTTTCTGTTGCTATGATAAAACACTATGACCAGGAAATTTCTAGGATAAAAATTATATAGATTTACAGATCCACTATGTCAAAACAAAAGTGTGATGGCTTTGCAAAAGCTTTTCAACTTCCTGACATCCTACTTATTAATTGTTGATCTTAGTGTCTGAGCTATTGGTGGTCTGTTCAGGAAGTTGTCCCCTCTACCAATGTGTTCAAGGCAGTTCCCCACTTTCTCTTCTATTAAATTTAGTGTGTCCAGTTTTATGTTGAGGTCTTTGATCCACTTGGACTTGAGTTTTGTGCAGGATGATAAATATAGACCTATCTGCATTCTTCTACATGCAGACATTCTAGCTAGAGCAATAAGACAACTAAAGGAGACCAAGGGGATACAAATTGGAAAGGAATAAATAAAAATATCATTATTCACAGATGATATAATATAGCTAAGTGACCCCAAAACTTTTACCAGAGAACTCCGACAGTTAATAAACACCTTCAGCAAAGTGACTAGATACAAAACCACTAAAAAAAATCAGTAGCCTTCCTTTATACAAATGATAAATGACTGAGAAAGAAATTAGGGAAACAACACTTTTTATAATAGTCACAAATAATATAAAATATCTTGATGTAACTCTAACCAAGCAAATAAAAGAACTATATGAAAAGAATTTCAAATCTCTGAAGAAAGAAATTGAGGAAGACCTCAAAAAATGTAATGATATCCCATGAAAATGGCCATCTTACCAAAACCAATCTATGGATTCAATAAAATTCTCATCGAAATCCCAACACAAATCTTTATAGACCTTAAAAGAGCAATTCTCAACTTCATATGGAAAAACAACCCAAGATAGCCAAAACAATTCTGAACAATAAAAGAACTTCTGGGGTACCATCATCCCTGATTTCAAGCCATAATACAGAGCAATCGTAATAAAAACTGCATGGTATTGGTATAGAAACAGACAGGTTGATCAATGGAATAGAATTGAAGACCCAAAAATAAATCCACACACCTCAGACACTTGATCTTTGACAAAGAAGCCAAAAACATACAATGGAAAAAAGAGAGCATCTTCAACAAATGGTGTTGGTCTAACTGGATGTACTCACGTATAAATGGACACTAGCCATAAAGTACAGGATAACCATGCTGCAATCCGCAAGCCCAGAGAAACTAAGTAATAAGGAGGACCCAAGAGAGGGAGAGGAAGCATGAATCTCACTCAGAAGGGGAAATAAAATAGACACTGGAGGTGGATCAAGGGAAGAAACTGGGTGGGAGAGGAGGTGAAGAGGGGAATGGGAATGGGGATCAGGTGTAGGGAGAGGTGAGGCAGGAGAGGACTGGGAGAGTAGAAATCATTGGGGAGCATCTCTGGGACTGGCCTGAGACCTGGGATTGAGGAGGCTCCCAGGAGTCTATGGGGATGGCCACAGCTAAGACTCTTAGCAGTAGGGGTTATAGAGGCTAAAATGGCTACCTCCTGTAGTCAGCAGTGGGGGGAGAGGACTTCCAGTAGAGAGACAAGGACATCAGCCCACCCACAAAACCTTCAACCCAGAATTTGCCCTGCCTACAAGATGCACAAGGATAAAGATGGAGCAGAGATTGAGAGAATGGCCAAGCAATGATTGATCCAACTTAAGACCTAGCCTATGGGAGTGAGCCAACCCCTGACACTGTTAATGGTACTCTGCTATGCTTCCAGACAAGAGCCTCGCATAACTGTGTCCATAGAGGTTTCATTCAGCAATAGATAGAAAAAGAGGCAGAAACACACAGCCAAACATCAGTTGGAGCCTGAGGAGTCTTGTGGAAGAGTTGGTGATAGAATTGAGCAAGCCAGGGGGTCAAGGACACCACAAGAAGACCTACAGAGTCAGCTAACCTGGGCCCATGAGGGCTCACCGAGACTGAACCAACAACCAAAGAGTACACATGGGCCGAACCTAGGCCCCCTGCACATTTGCAGCAGATGTGCAGCTTGCTCTTCGTGTGGGTCCCCTAACAATTGGAGTGGGGGCTGTCTCTGACTCTGTTGCCTGACATTGGATCCCCTTTCCCTAACTGGACTGCCTAGTTGGGCCTCAGTGGGAGAGGATACACTTAGTCTTACTGTAACTTAATGTCCCAGGGTAGGGTGGTGCCCAAGGTAGGGAAGGCTTCTCCTTCTCTGATGAGAAGGGGGGGATCATGAGAGGAGGAATTTGTGAGGGTTGGACGGGAAGGGAAGGAGGAAGGTAGGGGGTCTTGACTGGGATATAAAGTGAATTCTAAAACTAAGCAGTAGCAAAAGGCTAAGAGCTCACATCTTAAACCTCAGGCACCAAGCAGAAAGAGGACTCAAACAGCACGAGGCTCTGGGTTCTCCAAGCACAGCTCCAGTAACAAACCTAGTCCTAAAAGGTCACACCTCCTAAGCTTCCCCAGACACTGCCACCAACTGGGAACCAAACAGTCAAATGCCTGCTACTATGGGAGACATCTCATTCAAACCACAACGTAGCAATAATAATTCAAGGGAAAGGGTCATGAATTTGGGAAGAACAGGGTTTGGAGGAGTAGAAGAAAGTGTGAAAATTATATAAATATAGCCTGGCATGTTAGAACTTTTCTTTAATCCCAGTCCTCAGAAAGCAGAGACAGGAGAATCTCTGTGAGTTGAAGGCTAGTCATGTCTACATTGTGAGTTGCAAGCCATTCAGGGATACATAGTGTCTCAATGAAAAATATATCACACATATTTGAATTTTTTAATTAACTTTTCTAAAGTAAAGAAAGTTCTCTTCTTTTACATTTCCCAGCCCACAATACTATATCATCACGGTGTATATAGACCACAACATGAGGCTTCCCTGGGTCCAATATGTCAACTCACAGACTGAAGAGAGAAGTGGCTATATTGGTAAGGGGCTTCCCTCCTAAGCATAGACCGGAGTTCAACCCACATAAAGCTGGGAGTAGTCGCCATGTCCACAGTACCAGTGTCTTTATAGCAAGATGAAAGGTAAAACAGGGGATCCCTGAAAGCTCACAGAGTTAGAGGCCATACTGGACTATGTGGCAAGATCCTGTTCACCAAAAATATACATAAACGAATATATACATGCATATATAAATGAATACATACATACATACATACATACATACATATATAAATGAATACATACACACATATATAAAGGAATACATACATGCATATAGAAATGAATACATGCATGCATATATAAAGGAATGCATCCATGCATATGTAAATGAATACATACATGCATGCATGCATACATATGTGTATATATGAATATATACATGCATACATACATGCATGCATACATACAAATGCTGAGGTTTCCAGAATCCCTTAGTTGGTATTTACAGTTGAAGCATCCTCACTAGTAAGGCCATGCCAGGCTTCATATCAGGCTCTGGTTATAGTTTTAAAAATAAACATCTCAAACCAGGCATGGCAGTGTATGTCTACAATCCCAGCACTCAAGAGGATGAGGCAGGAGCATCCCAGAATTGTAAGGCCAGCTTTGGCTACATAACACCCTTGTCCCAAAAATAATTAAGCAAAAGCCTGCAGTGAGGTCAGTGAAGTATTTGAGGATGTTGAGTGTTCCCCTACGCCTCCCAGGAGCTCAAAGAGTGAGATGTGGACTCCCAGCAAAGCAAGTGAGACAGGAGTCGGTCTCATGAGTTACCAGGGAAACATTAGCCTTCGGGAGAGGGCAGAGAGGGCTGGGAACCCAGATCAGGGGCAGGCCATTTGTCTAGCATGCCCAAGCTCTCCTGTCCTGGGAGACAATCCCAGCTCTGGTCTGTGTTCCATTCCCATGTGCTCCCATCTCAGCCGCTTCCTCTTGTTCTAGGCTCTCAGTAGCTTCTCTCCAGCCACCCTTCTTCTCCTTTCATGCTCTGTGCTTGGCCAAGTGCACTGCTCTCAAATCCCAGCCTGCTCTGGCACCCACCGTCTCCCTGGTAGCCTTTGATTTGGTGACCCTAGCTGTGGACACAAAGAAATGAGAAGACATGCTTCTCCTGTGTCAGGTTGCAAATGCATTCACTCAACCAAGAAGTGTGGCCTGTGGCGGGCCTAAATCTGGAGCCCTGAAGGCTCATGGGAGCCCAAGTGAACCATCATCAGTTTTGCACTCAAGCTTGAACAGTCTATTATATTTGGAGACCTCAACGTCTACATGCTGATTTATGTAGATTAAGAGAGTTTGTACATTCATTTTTACTTTACTTGGTCTTGGTAGAATCCTCCCTACACTTATTACAAGTGTTTCCTAAACCAGTCAGGAGATGTAGCTGTCCCGCTTCTCTCTGGAGCCCAGGGTTCCAAATGCAGCATAAGACACAGTGGCCTCTACAAACCCACTGTGACATTTATTATAGTCAGTGTTTCTTTTTCGGTCACTACCCTCTACCATCCACAAGCAACAAGATTATACTTGTTCACTGTGTCCAACAACCAACATAGTAGGGCAACAACTTGAAGCAAGGCTTACCAGACTTGCCCAGGCGCCTTCCTCCACTCATTCTCTCCGGGAAGCACTGCTGTACATCAGCTTCACAGGTGAGGACACCTAGTATTGAATTCACAGTAACAGACCCAGAACTCAACCTCACACCAACTCTAGTTCTCATTCATTCCAGTATCCTGCCAGGTAGATGCTTATAACTTGTGGGTGTAGACCATGGGAGAGCTGGCTGAGTCTCTATGAATCCAAGTTTTAAGACTTTTAAATGACTCATGGCAGAATAAATCACAGGCATTCCTGTCCCCAGGGCTGTAGGGATGATATGAAAGATGGTGGCCTGGAGGCCCTTACAGTCTAGATGTGAGCAAGAGTAGGAGACAGCACAGAGGCATCACAAATCATGCCTTAAGGGGAGGCCTGGAAGGTTCAGAATACATGCCTTGGTGTGCTTAACAACCTCACTGCAAGGCTCTACTGACCAGTAGGGGTGTGATGCCAGCCCCAAATTATAGTCCCTGCTTAGGGAGTCAGTCAGTGAGGCTATTCTGGCAATGACAGGGTTGGAGGCACTATGGTAGGGAATCAGGATGTGTAACTAACTCCAACCATTTCTACGATCCCTTAAATCAGCTGGGTGGAAAACTCCCTTATGTGTGGTGCAGGTGAATACATTGGCCAAGCCAGATAAGAGTACAAACTTGTAGAGTTTGTATTCCAGTGGGAAGGTGGCCAGGTTAGTTTTTAATGTCAACTTAACACTATCCAGAATTGCCTGGGAAGAGAGAGCTTGAGCTCTTTAGTTTTTAATGTCAAGTTGATACAATCCAGTCACCTGGAAAGAGAGAATATCAGTTGAGGAACTGTCCAAATCAGATTGGTCTGTAGCATGTCTATGAGGCTTAATTACCAATTGACATAGGAAGGCCCAGCCCACTATGGGTGGTATCATCCCCAGACAAGTAGGCCTAGGCTGTGTACGAAAGCTAGTTGAGCAAGCCAGGGGGGATAAGTCAGTAAGCAATGTTTCTCTGTTGGTATCCACTTTAAGCACCTACCTTGGGCACGTGTCCTGGCTTTCCTTAATGGTAAGATGTAGCCTGTAACATGAAATAAATCCTTTCCTCACCAAGTTACTTCCAGTCATGGTGTTTATCATTGCAAAAGCAAACTAGAAGAGGGGGAAACAAACAATAAAACTTCGGACTGTGAGAGAAGAGATAGGTAAGACTTAGAACACAGAAGAATGAGGACTGATATAAGAAGGAGGTTATTGGGACAGTGTATATAGACTCTGAAGACACCCTGATCCCCAAGGCTGATGCAAAGGAAGGCCGCCTTCCACCTGAAAGATTTTGCAAACAGAGTTTTCTGGGAGAAAGAAACTCTGGGAAGAGCATCCACTAAGTACATAAGAGCTGAATGTTATTAGACAACTGTCTCCTGTGTGGTTTGGGGATTAAGAGTTGGGGGAGCATTAAAGGAAGACAAGACGACAAGGAAGCTCCAGGTGACCCCTAGACCTGAATAAGTCTGGGTAGCTGACGATACAGTTGACAGTGATTGGCATCGATGATCAAAGTGCTGAGAGTCCAGGCTGTCGGGAGTGGCACTGCCTTGGCCAGCATACTCCTCAGAAGACACAGAGGAGGGCACAGCTCTTCCTTCACTCCATCCTGACTGGGCTGACTGAGAATCCCAGGGATCCACATCACTCCCCATAGGGTTCCTATGGAGTGCCAGGCACAATGAGACCAACCCATAAGCTTCCAGTCTATGGAAGCCTATGCTACTACTGAGTCCTAGTAGATAACACACCTGGCTCTGTCCTCAACTATGAGCATCTTGAGAGAGGACCAAGTCTCTGGTCCTAGCACCTTCCTTGGTTGGAGCATAGGAGATGTTCAGCAAATATCTGCTATACTGAAAGATAGAGTGACAGGTAGATAGACAGACAAACACATCAAATCCCTATCTCCAGTTGGGGTTAGGCACTTAACAGCTGTTCAGTAGAGAACAGCTTGATTTTGACAAGTAAATTGTAGGTTATGGGGAAATATGCATGCATTGTTACTGCCAGCTGTGAGGATAGACTGATAGTATTTTCTATAAGAAAATCATTAAAAATATCTTTCAGGGGTATGGGGGGCGAGAGATGGTTCAATGGCATGAGCACCCTTTGCTCTTGCAGAGGACCCGGATTGATTCTTAGCACCCACACCATGCCCCACAACCATCCATAACTCATGTTCCAGGAGATCCAGTGCTCTCTTGTGACCTCCTCAAGCACCAGGCAGGCACACACATGGTACATAGACATGAGTGGAAGCAAAATGCTAAAACACACAAAATAAAAAATAATAAACCAAAAGAATGAAAAAAAAGAACAAAATAAACACAGATGATTTTAAAACAAAAAGAATACCTTAGTGGAAGAATGTCTTAGGAGAAGTGACTTCTGAACCACTGCCTGTAACTCTAGCTCCAGGGAATAAGGTGCCTCTAAATTCTGTGGACACCTGTACTTATGTGCATATACATACATATAGAAATAAAATTAATCTTAAAAAGAGAGAGACTGCCTTAGAATAGGGCTGGAGAGATGGCTCAGCAGTTAAAAAACTCTTGCTGTTCTTGCAGGGACCAAAGTTCCAATCCCAGCAAGTACATGGTTGCTCTCAACCTCCTGTAACTCTGGTGCCAGAGAACCCAACATCCTCTTTTGGCCTTCCCAAGCACCTGAACACATATGGATCACAGACATACATTTGGGCACACATATGTATACATTAAACTTGTTTGATGTTTAAAGATGTTTGATGATCAAAGTGCTGAGAGTCCAGGGTGTTTACAACACCCCCAGAAAGATTTTTATCCAATAAAAAGACGCTATGCTGTTTTGGTTTGAGTCCTGAATGTCCCTGTCAAAGACTTGGTTACCAGCCTTTTGTGCCATGGCGAGAGAGTGGACCCATCCAGATGTGGGGTTTAGTGGGAGAAAATGAGAGGGGTGGGACTGTGCACTTAAAGCAGATAAGAGGCCCCTGGTTGGTCTGTCTCTCTCTGGATTTCTCTCTGTGTGTGTCTCTCTCTCCAGGTTTCTATATCTGTCTCTCCTCTCACCAGGTTAATGCGAGCTAACCAGATTTGCTCTCATGACGATGCTCTCCCTGCCTTCCCAAAATCTCAGAAACAGCAAAGCCAACCAACTAGGAACTGAAATCTCTAAAATTATGAGCTGACAAGCCTCTCTTCCTTCAAGCTGACTTGTCTCAGGCCTTCTGTAACAGGACAGAAAACTGACCAATACAAGGGCAAAAGACACACGAGTAGGACCTAGAGTTGGCTGGGTTATGCCACTTCCTAAGTTCTTCATTGTGAGTCTGTTCCCTTACACCTCTGTATGATGTAAGGAAAAGAGATGCCTACCCCAGAGACAAAAGGTAGATGGGAGTCTGTGGCAGAGGACAACATACATGCACAGAGGCTCTGATGTTTATCTCTGAGTGAGAAATAAAATAGTGTTCATCGTCTGAAGATTCCACAGTGTAACAGCAAGCCAGGCCCAGGGATGGGAACAACACAGTTAATTTTGAGTTAATTTGGCTACACCATGGTTCTATTGTATTTGCTGAAACATTATGCCTGAATGACCCTATGAAAGAGGGGATGGGTTTGTTTGTTTGTTTGTTATTGAAATTAGCATCTATATCAGCAGACTCTGAATGAAGCTGATGGCCCTCCCTAATGTGGGTGAACATCATTTAATCAATTGAAGATCTGACTGGGGCACAGAACAACCTCCATATGCCAAAGAATTCCATGGGCAGATGATATTTGGACTCAAACAGCACCGCCTGCCTGTGTCTTCAGCCACCAGCCTGTTATCTCCCAAAATCTTGAACTCAGCCTCCATAGTCTTAGGAAACATTTTCCTTGAAATCATGGTTGTGTCTGTCTGTGGAACCCCAGCTAATCTAGGAATGATAGCACCAGAATGAGTTGTGTCTGTCTGTGGAACCCCAGATAATCTAGGAATGATAGCACCAGAATGAGTTGGATCCCTCCGTGCGCTCCACATGGACCTAGTGTTGGAGAACATGGAAGAAGAGCAGTTAGCTGCACATGGAAGAGTGTGAAGAAAGCTTTCAGATGCAGGAGCTGCACCCTGTACATCACTGTCAAGACCACACAGGATGCCTCATACTTGTGTGGATTTTGATCTGGATCTCTCTGGAGGATTCTTTGTCTGGCCATTCTGAGTATTATTTGCACTCTGCCATGTGACTGAAACATATCCTTTAGCTTCTCTCAGCTTCGTCTCCCTTCCTGCTAAACGCTACTTCAAGGAACCCAGGATGCACTTGGTCCTTATAGCCATGGTTTTCCTATTGCTGTGATAAAACACTGTGACCAAGAGCAACTGGAAGTAGAGAGGATTTATTTTGGCTTATGGTTTCAGATGGAGTCCACAATAGCAAAAGAAAGCAGACAATGAGTCAAAGCCATGGCAGCAGAAACAGGAAGCTGGGAGCTCACATCTTGAATCATTCAAAGTCTCCTCCCTCTCCCCCGCCAACCCCCGGGACATACTTCCTGCACTAGGGCTGTGCCTCCATAACCTCCCCAAACAGTGTCACCAAGCAGAGGCCAAGTGTTCAAACACCAGAGACTATGGGGGACATTCTTATCCAAACATTAATTCTCTGCTGTTATCAAAATGTTTCTGACACTTGTGCCCTTAGGAGCATAGGTGTCTCTGCAGACCTTTATCCTAGGAAGGAACAGGGAAATGGTCTCATTTACAGCACACACTCTTTAAATAGCTGTAAGTAAAGGCAAAAAACAAACAAACAAACAAACACCAAAAAAAAAAAAACTGTTCAATTCTAAGTAATCAACCAGAGCTGTAAAAATTCCAAAATTCTATACCCTGGAGTTCCTTAAAGGGATGGTGTCTTGCATTCTCCCAAATTCTATACCCTGGAGTTCCTTAAAGGGATGGTGTCTTGCATTCTCCCAAATTCTATACCCTGGAGTTCCTTAAAGGGATGCTGTCAGCCGGGCGTGGTGGCTAATGCCTTTAATCCCAGCACTTGGGAGGCAGAGGCAGGTGGATTTCTGAGTTCGAGGCCAGCCTGGTCTACAAAGTGAGTTCCAGGACAGCCAGGACTACACAGAAAAACCCTGTCTCAAAAAACCAAAAAAAAAAAAAAAGGGGGGATGCTGTCTTGCATTCTCCCAAAGGCACAGCGGGATACAAAGCCTAGAGAACAGACTTCAGGGAGACACCTGGGGAGGACAGCCAGGTAGCTGCTCTCAGTGGGGAGAAAGCACTGGCCTGGAGCAGGGGAATCCTCAGGCCCCTTTTGACTTAATACAGAGAAGCAGGAGATTAGTAAACAGAAGGCATCTTCAGCCTGACAGAGACCAGGACAATGCGCATAGCTGGTGGCCCTGCAGCAAGGCACATCTTGTCGTTAGATTTGTGAAGCCTGATACAGACTTCTGAAAACCAGGGTGGTCTGGCCAAGGCCAGTCCACTCATCCTGGTGCTAAGCCCCTTCCCTCCCCAGGGCTCTTCACTGACCCCAGGCCTTGCCAGACCGAGGCTTGCTTTCAATAGGCAGCTTTATTGTTTACAGATAAGGAAGAATGCCCCATGGTTAGAAGAAACTAAATCCCTGAAGAATTCAATTGGCTGCTACATCCATTTAGAAGATTAAAAATATACTCAGCTCATATTGTTTCCCTCTTAGAGGGAGCAAACTGCTAACGAGACACGCCAGTGCTGCTCTGTAAGTCTCAGGCCAAATTAAAGTCCACAGTCTCATTGGGGAATCAGAAAGTTCATATATCTAGTCTCAAATTGGAAAAGGAAAAAGAAAAAAGAAAATGGAAAAGCAAGATACCATGAGCTAGAGAGACGGCTCAGCAGATAAACATCCTTGCTCTATAGCGTGAGGACCAGAGTTTGGACCCCAAAGACCCACAGAGAAGCTTGGCAAGGTGGTGGCTTTCTGTAATCCTAGAACTCAGGCAGTAGAAAGAAGAAATCTCTGGGGCAAGCTGGCTAGCCAGACAAGCAAGGATTGCTACATTCTGGGTTCAGCAACAGGCCTTGTATCAATAAACAAAGTGGAGACTGATTGAGAGAGACACCCTATGTCAACTTCAGGCTTTACATGCACCTACACGAATGTGCACACACACACACACACACACACACACACACACACACAAGCTAACAAATATATCCTTCAGTAGTCAGAGCTGGAAGAAGAAGCCTTTTGTGTCTCAGAGCCAGGCCTCTATTCCACCCTTCAGTCGGTTCTGCCCCCTTGCCTTCGCTAATATGTCAGATTTTGCCTATCAAACCTAGCATTTTTAGGAAGACTATAAAGATTACAGAACAGAAGGTGTCACAAGATAGTAGAGTATATGACACGTAGTAGGATCTCAGTAAACAATTGTCACTTTCACAGAAAGACATGGACGGCTCTTCTGTTTGCACTAAGACGGGTTGGGTAATCGTTCTGTAATGCAAACAAGCAACCTAAGTTGAGATGAGTGGAACAGCACAGCGTGGGCCATGAAGAGCCCCTCATTCCGAGCTACCGTTTGGTTTCAAATTCAGCGTTTTCATCTTTATTTCATGCCCAATGAAGGAATGCCTCAAGTTTATTTACCAACTCGACAGTAATGTGCAGTCTAAGGGAAATTATCCTCACCAGGATCCGATTTGGTTGGAAAACGTTAAGCAATAAATCACTTTGTGGGGGAAAAAAAATTTTTTTTTGCTTTTAAATAAAGATGAGAAAGATAGTGGAGTTCATAAAACACACCAGTCAGATCTGTGCTTTGCCCTCAGCAGATCACTAGAAGCAAGGGTCAGCTCATCTCCATTTATCTCATACTGATGGAGGCTCCCTGGCCTTTGGAAGTGATCGATTACCTGATAGTGCACAAAGCCAAAGGTTAAATGTATTATTGCATGCCACAGGCCAACCCTAACCTCAGAATGAACGTCATAAACAAAAAAGGGAAAGGAGAGTGAGGTCTGCAGAGGGACAGGTTTCAGTCTCCAAAGAATTACAAAAGGGAAATAATGCCCCCTACTGTCAGGAGCCCAGACTCACAGCCGGCCTCCGGAATCAGGGAAACAGCCTTACTAGGTAAAGTGTCCTTTGAGATTTGACAAGTCTCTTCAGTCAGACTTCAGGCAAACCGAGCAACACAGTGGGGCTTCCTTCCCAATGACCCCTGAGCAGTGAAGACCTCTGTGTAGAGCTGGAGCAATGTTTTGCTGGGAATGAAGGGGAAGGGAAGGCTTGAAACCTATAGCAGAACCCTGGGGCACAGAGTGGTCTCTCCTAGCTCTATAAGATCCCCTTGGGAGGGGCTGGAGAGATGGCTCAGGGGTTAAGAGCACTGACTGCTCTTCCAGAGGTTGTGAGTTCAATTCCTAGCAATCACGTGGTGGCTCACAACCATCTGTAATGGGATCCAATTCCCTCTTCTGGTGTGTCTGACAGCTACAGTGTACTCATATACATAAAATAAATAAATCTTTTTAAAAAATCCCTCAGGATCCATTCTAACACTCCCATCTCATCTCTTAAAGATTCGCCCACCCTGGTCTTAGCTCCATTGGAAATTCTACCGCAATATGTTTATTTGCATGCAATTAAGAGGTACACTTTACTCCTTAAAGAGAAATGAACTAGCTTGGCCCACCCTAGGGATCCCAGGAAGTAGATACATGCAGATCACTGAAGCAGAAAGGTAGTTAGTGATACCAGTCTGAGCTATAAAGACCTTGCCTTAAAAAAAAAAATCAGGGTCCAAGGACTTAGCCTCAAGACAAGTATTAATGTAGCCATCTGAAACAGATTAGGCAAAGCTGAAAGCAGCCATCACCAGGGTTAACCATCTAGTGGATTTAAGGCTACCTGTTTACCAAGTAACTCTAGCTGGCTGCTGTCCAGATACACTGGGATTATGTATTCTGACTCCCAACCTGTGGTTGGGTGAGAGCTCTTAAATAGCTTCAGCCTATAGTTTATGAGCAGGAGTCGAGCATCAAATCAGAGTGAGAGATCTTCCACAATAAGCAGTTGCAAATTCCAAACCCACAGCACTATGAGAATATCATAGAAGATAAAACTTGACACTTGGAGGATGTTGTGATGTGGTCTAACCTAGTCCCTCGTGAATGACTCTTCATTCAAGGGCACAGGGTTCAGGAACCTTGTACTTAGGAAAACATTGAAACCCAAGGAAACCTTGTGAGGCTTTATTGGGTAACCCAGACCTTAGTGCTATTTGTTGTTTGTTTGTTTGTTTGTTTGTTTGTTGATATAGAGCCTTGCTATAAAGCACAGACTGGCCTGGAACTCCCAATCTGGTGGGCCTGTGCCTCCATGTGTGGATCTTTATTCATACTGACATTGGTACAGGTCTAAGAGGGCCTTGCCCCAGTCTTTCACATGGACTTGGAGAAAATGTCAAGTCACATATCCTACTATGGGTCTGTAGCAGGTATTTTCCATATAGGATTTGATGACAAGCTCCCTTTTAATATTTGGTAATATACAGAGTACAATGTAAAGCTGCTGCAGTCATGTTAGTTTCTGAATTTGATCCCTCTCCTGGAGTCTGTGGTGGTTTGAATATGCTTGGCCCAGGAAGTGGCACTATTAGGAAGTGTGGCCTTGTTGGAAAAGTGTAGCATTATTGGAATAAGCATGTCACTGTAGGGGTGAGCTTTGAGACCCTCTTCCTAGCAGCCTAGAAGCTGGTATTTTCCTGTTTGCCTTCGGAACAAGATGTAGAACTCTCAGCTCCTCCAGTGCTATACTGCCATGCTTCTATAGAATCCAAAATAAGTTCGAGACCATCCAGCCCCTTCCCCCTCTGAAGGGACTTCCTAATTGTATAGTTTTAGTGGTCAGAATGACCATGACTTTTGTGTTTTGGTTCAGATAGTGCCTAGATTATTATACCATCCTTATGACTAAGTTTAGAGATCCCAAATAAACAACAGACTAAGCCTGCAGCTGCCAAAACAATATTAACAGTTCCCAGAAAAATTCCCCTGCCCCGCCTCACACTAAAGACCACAAACCACCCTGACTTTGTCGCTAGAATTCCCCTGACATTAATAGCCATGACTTAATAGCTGTGACGTTAATAGCTGACCCATAAGTTTAAAACATACTGTTGCTTTGCTAAAAGAAACCATAAGGGCAGGCAGAGTGAGAGACTAGGCCAAAGGGTTACTTAGTTACCCTATACAGACCAACTCAATGCTACACCAATGAGAATAAGCCAGCTACCCTGTTGCCTAAATCTGCCCCTTACAAGGTATAAAAAGTGTGTTCTTTGTTCTGGGTCTCTCCTCTGGCCTGCGTGCTGAGAGGGGAGTCCCCAACATGTTGGATCAATAAAAACCTCTTGCAATTTGCAGTGATGGCAATCTCTGTGGTCTTTGTGAGTGAGGGTCTTTTAACGGACTCCAACTTTCCACCTTGATGATAACGGACTAAACCTCTGAACCTATATGCTGGCCTCAATTGTTGTTCTTTATAAGAGTTGCCTTAGTCGTGGTGTCTATTCACAGCAATGGAAACCCTAACTAACAGAGTCCTGGTGCTGTAATAGAATATCTGAGAGCATGTTATGCAGGAAAGGAAGTTATCTAGGCTTTCAATTCTTCCATCCAAGAGGATGCTACCAGCACTTGCTCTACCCCTGGTGAAGATCTTGCTCAGCATCCCATGTGGCATGACAGAAAACTGAAAAGAAGAAAATTAGCTGAGTCCAGTGCCACAAGCCCATCATTCCTGCCCTTAGGAAGCTGAGGCAGGAGACTTATGTGTTCTAGACCAGCCTGAGCCATATGGAGAGATTCTATTGAAGTGGAAAGTTATGGTTTATTTGGAAACTCAGTTATGTCATATGATGTTTTTTGGGGACAGGCAAGTGAAAGGATGTTGAAGACATACATGAAAGAATGTTTTGCTGAAGCAGACAGATACAGGTGAGAGGATGTTTTGCTGAAGCAGACACATGAAAGAACATATGATGTATACCAAGAGCATAAATGACCCCCAGACAATGTGAGGAAGCTATCACATTGGTTTACTTTGTTCTACTGAGGACGGTTCTTCTTGCATTGATTGAGTTGCTGGTCATTGCTTGTCTTCACTTAGTAGAGAGTAACTCACCAACGAACTTCTTGTGATATTCCAGTGGCTTCTTGCTGTATCCAAAGACTTGAGAAGATTGGTGGAGCCTTGTGGTTTCTTCTGGATCAAACTGCCATTGGTGATTCATGAGCAGTGATTGCCAAGTGGACTGGACTGCTGCTGCTGATTCATGTTGGTGTTTCACTAGAGGACTGGACTGCTGTCAATGAAGATTGGAATGGCCCCAATGAACTATTACTAAACAGATCCACAACCCCTGTTTCCTATTAACCTTTCTTTTCCACTTTCTCTAGTGGGTGGTGGGCTAGAAGGGAGGTTGAAGCATTTAAGAAACCTAATTAAAGTAGGTTTTGAAAAATCTAAGCCTATATTCCATCCATAAAAACCCCAAAGAAAGCAAGTAGGTGCAAACAAGAGAAAATCAGAAGTCTTGCTTTGCAACACCCATTCTCCTGACAAGCCTGCACCTGCTAATGTGAGCACTCACTATGGCCACAATTAACCTACCCAAGGTGAGAAAGGCATTAATCCCTCTTAGTGACCTAACCACTTCATGTAAGACCCACCTCCAACTCTGCTGTCTGATATCACATTCCAATAAGAGCTTCAGAAGACAAGCCGTATTCCAGTGGTGGTACTTCTTTTAAGCTCTCTTTTTTAAAAAAAATTGTGTATGTGCCCATTTGTCTGTATGCCAACAGAGGCCAGAAGAGGACATTGGATCCCTTAGGTCTGGAGTTGCTGGTGGCTGTGAGCCACTGTGTGGGTGTCAGGAACACAAGCCAGGTTTTCAGCAAGTGCTCTCAGTCTCTGAGACATCTTTTCCACTTCTTGATTTTCAAACTGAATAATGTGAGCTCACTCTAACAAATATTTCATATTATCTTATACACTTAAAATGGCCAAAATGACCTCTTCAGACCTAGTTACCATCCTGGGGGGGGGGGGGGGGGAACTTGTATGCACAAGCAGTGATGAATTTTTTTAATATTTTTACTACAGTCCTAAAATCGCTGGAATTATAGTTAATCTAAAAGGCTAGAGGGGCAACCTAGTGACAGATTGTCCAGGGTTGTGTTGGTTTTAATGTCAGCTTACCACAGATTAAAATCACCTATGATTGTTGGAAAATCGCCATCTTGGTTATGAGGGACTCCCTCTGGAAACAGTCCAGATAAAAAGGGTGTGGCAGACGGAAGAGTACAGGCCTTGTGCTTGCTTGGCCTTCTCTCTTGCCATGGAAAGGACTTACCTTGCTGCTACTGATGATGATGATGATGATGATGATGATGATGATGATGATGATGATGATTTCTTCAGTGATATCAGAACCCGCATTTCCAGGCTTCCATCATAGACTAGGGACTCTCGGCTCTCCAGGAAACATCCAGGTTTTTGACACTAGGTTGGGAGCACTGAGGCCTGTGGCCTGAGCATCTACTGATTGTTGGCCTCCCTGGTGAGAGATAGCCACTGTGGAACCAGCTCCAACCACTGAAGCACCAGCCGCCAAGGCAGAACAATCATTGGGTTCTCTGCCTCTTGGGTAAGACTCAGCTGTTGTGGCTATTTTAACATAATCTGACTTGATTAACTCATATATAACTCACACCATCGGCTCTGTTCCTCTAGAGAACCCTGACAAATACACCCAGTATATGCAAGTCCTCAGCCCTGTCCCCAGCACTAGAGAAAAGGAGAGAGAGTGTCAGAGAGAAAGCCAAGTTATTAAATCTGAGTATAGTAGCACATACCTGTTATCCAGCCCCTGGAAGGAAAGGTTGTGATTTGGAAATTAACCTGGGATAAATAACAAGATTCTAAATTGGGGAAGAGAAGTATCTAATGTCTGTTTGATTATTGAAATTACTTATAATTGTGGAAGTATTATGTTAACTTAATATACATTTATTCATATTAAGAATTTCAAGATAATGATGAAACTCTAATTTATAAACCTCAGTAAATTGAGAGTTACCTTGTGACTAGCTGAGACATCATGAAAGAGACTTTCGGGCACAAATAAAGATATCCAAAACCTATGCGACGTAGTTGGGGTTTTCACCTAGAGCTGTGCCTTCAGACAAGCTTACTTACCATTGCTCTCGTCCGTGAGTGAAGGTCTTGCTCTCCCATTGGAGCCTGCAAGGCTCTCTGTAGCCCTAACCCCATCACACATCCCTTACCAGGCTCCTACTAACCAACTTCAGCTTTCTCTGTAGCTCTTCCCCACCCCAGGACTTTCACACATTGCTTCTTACCTCTGCCTAGAACCTGCATCTCTTCAGTTTTCTCCTAAGCACTCTCTAAGCTCACTATCCTCAGGACACCGCTGACAGGCTGAGAGGATCTGTCTGCACTTAGGGCTTTGTTTTTCATTTCCTCCTCTGCGGTAACACAGTAGGATGACGCTGGGAGCCAATAGTCATGCGAGTCATTCAGTATTAGCACGGACGAGAAAGAAGCATCGAACATCTCGTTAATATCAAAGGATACATATAATTGGGGTGTCCTGATACCTGAGGTGCTTACGTCTGTCGTCCAGAACAAAACAAATAAACACGACATATGGACTACGGACGGTAGTAGGGACCTCTATACATGCACAACTTAAACTCATATCTAAGAGCCTGTGAGGGTGCACAGCAGAGAATCCACATCTAGGTGTTGGAAGTTGAGTATGAATGGGTATAAAATACTGCTGTGGGAATATATTTGATCTACTTCCTTGTAGTGGTTTGATGAAATCGGCTCCCATAAAGGCCCACAGGAAGTAGCCCTGTTAGGAGGTGTGGCCTTGTTGGAGTGGGTGTGGCTTTGTTGGAGGAAGTGTGTCACTGGAGGTGGGCTTTTGAGGTCTCAGATGCTCAAGCTTGGCCCAGAGTCTCACTCTCTTCACACAGTTGTAGAACTCTCAAGTACATCTCCAGCACTGTGTCTGGCTATATGCCACTATGTTTCCCACCATGACAATAATGCACTAAACCCCTAAACTATAAGCCAGCCTTACTTAAGCATTTTCCTTTATAAGATTTGCCATGGTCATTGTGTCTCTTTACAGCAATAAAAACCCTAAGACATTCCTCCTGCTACTCACATTCATAAGCCCACCTTGCCATCTTAAAATCTCCCTTTTCCTTATCCCTTTCTGCAACTGACTCTTTCTCTGGCCCTCTGTGTTTCTCTGGCTTCTGTATCAAGCATGTGCAGTATCTGGTAAACTATGTGATGGTTAGTTAATCATGTTGTTATTTGCTGTTCTTGTTGGTGGTGATGGTGATGGGTTCTTTGGAGGAATTGGTTTATTTGTTTTAGTTTTTTTAACACAGAGTTTCTCTGTATAGCCCTTGCTATACTCTTTGAGTTAAACATCTGGTCTCACTGGAGTTTGAGTATCTCTAGATGGACGGAGACGGAGGATTCGTGACTCTAACTACCAATTAGAAGTAATAATTGAACTCATCTAAATTGTAGTGGATCCTCTGACCACTTCGAATGTGGACCCGAACGAACAGTTCAACAAAAGTCTTTCTTAATTGACTTCCCCTTTCTGAGTCCCCCTGAATGTGGGCCATACCACCCATGCGCAGGCCCCACCATGACACCATGCTCTGACCTGCCACACAGAGACCCCGTGATGGACGAATACATCTGAAATCACAGTCCTAATAAATCCTTCCTCCCCTGAGTTATTTCTCTCAAGCATTGTGTCAAGATGATAAGGAAGCTAGCTGATACAGTAAGAGCAGAATATATCTTAGTCAATAAATTCTGTGACAGATGGACAGACAGATGGATGGGTGGACAGATATTAGGCGAGCAAGGAAATGGATGTGGCACTCCTTCCTTTACAGGAAGTAGTCTCTCACTCCCAGACATCTAATCTGACATTGCACTAACCCAGTGAACACAGAAGCAACTTCTCTCCTTGTTCATTTGCAACCTCCACACAGCTCCAGCCTGATGGGCTTGTGACACTGGGGGCCCCATCTAGGCAGCTTCTTCATTACACCTAATAGCCAGCCTTGAAATGGAATGACTTCACTCTTCAGAGAGAAGTACAGGGAGTCTCTCCCTCTCCAAGCAGCAAGCACACGCTGCCAAGACACCCCGCTTCTATAAATATGCCTTTCTAAATGTTAAAGGGTTAGAGCAATTTCCAAAGGTCTCTGCCTCGAAGGAGCCCTCAAATGATATTTAATTGAACTACTTTTACTTTGAGAAGCGAGGGAACCAAAAATGTAAAAAAGTGGAAAGGCTTCCCGGCTTTCTGTCAAAATACAGGATTCTAGATAAAATAATGGAAAGAGAATTTCCTGTTATTAAACCTTCGAAAATGAACATAAACAGCTCAGCCAAGCAGAGCCAAGTATAGGATTTTGTAAGGTGATTGGAAGAAAAAGGATCTTCTTTTAAACTCTATTTTCAAGCCTTTAACAACTGTTGGAGGCGCCTTTGTTGATTAAAAATCGCTAGTAATCTCTCTCCATTGGCACTGAACATTGGACATTAAATAAAAGCATTAAATAAAAGCCTGTCTACTACAGGGTTAGCATTAACTTCTTGCATAAGAGCCACACGGCGTTTTGTGAGCAGAGGAAAATGGGTTTTGTAAAGGTTTGAAGAGGAAAGAGAGAGGTGTACCTAAGGGACACAAACTCTAAAATGAGTAAATGATCGCTTCGCCGCTTTGCATTTGTACAAACACTCAGATGAAAATTGGTGTGCTCACCATCCAAGTCACATCAAGAAGGTACCAGTTAAGACCTTTGATGTGTCCGGATCGCCGCTGTGATTCTAAATGTGGTCCAGTAGCCTCTGAGGATGCAGAACACAGGGGACTGCCGGGAACTAAAGAGAAAGGGGAGGTGCATGGGAGAGGTTTGTTCCCCTAGAGGTAGCCAGCCGCTGGGAATCAGCACAAGCCCTACAGACACCCATTGGCTTAGACCACAGTGTGAATAGCGCCCCCTGGAGCAGTGAACAGCCTCACACTCCTCTCGATATACCTGTATGGTGCTGTCTTTTGTTGGGCTACGCAGCAGGAAGATAGCTCTTCAGTTTGAGGAGAATCTGAACCAAAGAAAATCAAGACACCAACCCCCATCACACAGGGAAATTTTTGGTTCCTCTTCCCCACTTCATGGACCTCTTCTTGGTCTTCTGGCATGGTGCTGATAGTCATCATCTACTGCCCTCAGTAGAGATGGGCAGAATCCAGTATCCACTGCTGGTCACAATTATACCCCAAGCACAAACACAAAACAGACGCCTCTGTAATGCATATAAGGAACAGGAGTGAGGGGGGCTGAGGTTTGGGTGGGGCTTCGCAGCAGCCATTAAACATCTACTACAGAATCAGAATGCTGCCAGTGTCCTTGGACAGAGTCTGGTCCCAAATTTCCAGCATTCCTGTCAACAGCTGTGAGCGCCCATTGTACTGCCAGCAAGTCTGTCTGCTGTAGTTTAAGGAGGCCCCTGGTCTGTGTGCAAAGCTACCCTTCAAAGCCCCTTTTCCAGCTAACCCCACCTTGCTTTGCCACCTAAAGACCACCAGCAAAGGAAGACTCAATAGGCTGAACACAATCAGAAAGGAAGAAATATTTCAGATGAAACTTTAACTCTGCCACCCAGATAACAGGAATCAGTCCCCACACCCTAAATTCTAGGAGCTAGGGATATTAGAAATCATCTTTCCCATCTGTCTTAGTTACTTTCTCAATGTTGTGATAAAATTCCCTGACAGAAGCAATGTATAGGGGGAAAGGGTTTATTTTGGCTTACAGTTCTATGAGAGACATAGTTAACTGTGGTAGAGAACCAGAGGCAACAGGAGCAGGAAGGAGAGAACAGGAAGTGGGGCTAGGCTATGAATCCCCAAAGCCCACCCCTGGTGACCCACTTCCTTCTGTGACCCACTTCCTTCTGTGACCCACTTCTTTCTGAAAGTTTCCAACTCCCAAATGTTCCAAATAGCACATTACCTGCTGGGGACCAAGTATTCAAATACGTGAGCCTATGGAGGACATTTCTTGTCCAGACAACAGAAACACAGAGGTGGCAACTGAGTTGTTAAGGTCACCTAGCAACCTGACGCAGCTACTCTAAACCCACCATGTTGGTTAATCTTCACTGTCAACGTGGCTGGATTGAGAATTACCTAGGAGGCCACTGAGCACATCTCTAGGTGTCCCTGTAAGAGAATTTTCAGAGAGAATTCACTGAGGCAGGGGGATCCACCCTGCAGGTGAACGACACCACCCCATCCACCAGATCCCAGGCTGAATAAAAGGAAGGGAGGAGAAAGCCAGCTGAGGTCCAGTGTTCCCTTCTCTGCTTCCTAGATAGTGGTCACATGCAAAGCTCCCACAGCCAAGATACCCTGCCCAAGCAAGTCCGGTGTCCGTGGGCTCAACAGAAATCATCCCTGCTTTTTCCTCTGGGTTGCTTCTGTCAGAGAGTTAATTCCAGCCAAAGCCTCTCAGTTGCTTTACTTACATGGGTACCATGCTGAGGCAGGAACGGAATAGCCAGCAACACTGTTCTATTGCTGTAAAGAGACACTGGGACAAAAGTAACTCTTACAGGAGAAAGCACTTCACTGGGGCTGACTTACAGTTTTCAGAGGTTTGTGGTCCGGTGTTCTGCCTCCATGGCAGATGCTGCTGCACACCAGGCTGGAAGGGGAAGTGCAGTCAGGACTGGTGGGATTCCACTCTGGTTGTGGAGGAGCAGGAAGAGAGAGGCCCTCTTCTGCAGTCTTAGTGTTGTGGCGCTTTTAGGCAAAGGCCTTCCTTGTGGCAGTATCTAATGAAGCAGCTCTCTGAGACTATCTTACCTTGTTCAGATTGCTTTCTTGGGGATGAACTTGGATGTGTATGCTGTATTCAGGATGAGCCAGAGATTACATAGTTTGGGGGAAGAGCATGAGAATATCCAAGAAGGGAAGGTCATTGGCTGAAGGCTAAGGCTATTGAGATGCCTCATGGTGCTGTACTACATCATGGTCACTATGCCATGGTCGCCTCAGTTGGGGACAGTGGTTAAGCTCCAAAGCAGGCATTAGAGGCAGGGAGGGATCAACTCACTCCTGCTTTCTCAGATCTCTGAGATTCCCTGGGTTTGAGCGCACTCCATCTCACCAGTTCTTATGCCCGTCTGGTGGTACGGTCCACATGGCCTACAGAGAGTTAGACCATTATCATCATAGTTGGAGCATGGTGCGTGCAGCAGACATGGTGCTGAAGAAGTAGCAGAGTTCTGCATCCCGATCCACAGGCAACAGGAAGACAGAACAACTGGACTGGGCTCAGGCTTTTGAAACTTCAAAGCCCCAGCGACTTCCTCCAGCAAGGCCACTCCTACTCCAGTAAGACCGCTCCCTGATGACTGAGCATTCAAACCTATCAGCCCAGGGGGGGCATTCATATTTGAACCATCACACCTTTCAAACCTTAGTCCTAGACCAGAAACATAACACTAACTTATGAAACCTTACATTAATGTTATGGGGCACTGTGGGCATAGTGGTGGCTCATGCCTGTGATTCCAGCATTCAAAAAGTGGAGACTGGATGCCGGGTGTGGTGGCGCACGCCTTTAATCCCAGCACTTGGGAGGCAGAGGCAGGCGGATTTCTGAGTTCAAGGCCAGCCTGGTCTACAAAGTGAGTTCCAGGACAGCCAGGGCTACACAGAGAAACCCTGTCTCGAAAAAAAAAAAAGAAAAAGTGGAGACTGGGTCATCAAAGCTAGCTTCAGCTACATGGTGAGTCTGGGGTCAGCCTGGAACCTGGTGCCAAAAATAAAGAGATGAGAGCAGGTGAGCAGGTGATCTGGTGGCGAGCTGGCAGGCTGGCACACTGGCACGCTGGCACACTGGCACGCTGGTGAGCACTTGCCACACGTTCTGGTTGGTTTTGTCAGTTTGACACAATCTGGAATCACTTGGCAGAAGAGCAGTGGAGACTGTTGGGATTAGCTTGAGTATGTTAGTGTGGTAGGAAGACTCATGAACTGTGGGCTGCACCTCTCCCTAGGCAGGGAACTATGGGTGTATAAGGCTGGAGAGCAAGCATGCATGGAGGCACCAATTCCTTATTCTCTGCCCTTAACTGTGGATGGAATGTGATCAGAGCTTTCAAGCTCCAGGATCCTGTCCCTGTGACTTCTCTGATCCTGTCTCTGTGATTTCTCTGCCATAACGAGGACTGCAGCCAGAAACTGTGAACCAAATAAATCCTCCTCCTTTAAGTTGTTTTGTTGGTGTATTTTACCATAGCAACAGAAAAGGCTAATAACCGTATGAGTTCAGGCCCCACAACTCACTGTGGAAGAAAGATTTATCCTCTGACCACATAGCATATGTGAGCCTGCACACACATATCTCTCTCTCTCTCTCTCTCTCTCTCTCTCTCTCTCTCTCTCTCTCTCTCTCTCTCTCCTCTCTCCTCTCTCCCTCCCTCCCCATGCACATGTAATAAATAAAATTAAATTTAAAAGAAAATTATTTACAGGGTGGAGAGACTCCTCTTATCCTATAGGCAGAACCAGGGTGTGGTAGGAACAGGAAGGCTGTTCCTCCTCTACCTTCTTCAGCCCCTCCCCTCCTCCTCCACCTTCCCCAGCTCCTCCCTCCTCCCCCACCTTCCCCAGCTCCTCCCTCCTCCTCCATCTCCCCCAAATCCTACCCTGCTCCTCCACCTTCCCCAGATCCTTCCCTCCTCCTCCATCCTCCCCAAGTCCTCTCCTCCTCCTCCACCTTCCTTAACCCTGTCCTTCCTCTGCCCTCCCTCTGCCCTGCTTCCGCAACCCACCACTCGTCTTCTCCCAGAAGAAAAGGCCTCTCTGTCCTGCAGAGGACAAGCATGTTAGTGTGGAGTAGTAATGGGAAACAGGAGACATCCAAGCTATGTTCTATTTCAATGACTCCACCTTTACTCTTAGCATAGAAAACATCGAGGACAAAATAAAAAAAATAAAACTATCTTCCTTTTTCCTATTACACGGTATGTGCTTTTAGTGGAAACACAAAATTGATTAGAAAAATTTTGTGCCACAATGCCTCACCCAAACACATAGAAGGGAAAAAGTTTTACTTCAACCCATAGAACTAGAAAGAAGCCTAGAAAGAAGGCAGCAGACACCGGAGCATTGGCCAGTACACCACAGCAAGCCAAGGGCAGGAAAACATTTTATGTGGAACCAGATGCTAACTATAATCATAGCTACCATTGTGATGGAGGCAGCCAAAGGCAACATGTAAATAAACGGGAGAGACGGCTCCGTGACACTCACCTTCAAACCAGGCTGTGGAGCGCTTGACCCACAGAGAACAGTGTGCCCGCCCCTCTGTCCTCACCCTCTGACACCCGCACATCCAATTATCACAGTCGCTTTCACCTCAGCCTGGAACATCTTTCACATGGCAACATCAGCACACAATCCAGAGGCAGTAACGACTTCAGGAAGAAGAAACATCGCCAATTTTTCATAACCTGATGCAGAAGGGTAAGCCTTTATGACTCAATCTCCACTTGCTCGTTCGTTTCCCGCAGTGTCCCTCTGAATAACAGGTATCAGATGCAATCCAGCTACAGGATTAGCATGCAGCATCTCATCACCTACACCCGCATTTCTGCCCCACAAAAACAAAACAAAACAAAACAAAACAAAACAAAACAAAACTCCCAGGCAGCAGGCTCAGTGTGACAGTGTGAGAATAACTTGTCATCCTGGTAATGGTCTAACTGCAGATAAGTGTCTGCCATAATGAAAATTGGTCTCTTCCACTTCAATTTATTTTGTCAACAATCCAAATGAAGCCTAGATGCGTCTTCCGACACCACTGCTTGTGCACGGAACAGGAATGAGAACTCTAAAAGACGCCCCATCATCAGATGACTAAATATTTACATTAAAGAAGAGCCTCTTCTGGAAGCTGTCCCAGGTCCACTGTGCTCCTGACAGAACACCTGCAGCTTCTTGTAACTAATTAAGGAACTCCAAGAAAGCACATTCAAAAGGGTCTCAGCAAACAGATGCACACTCCATTAATTAAAAGCCAGAGCAATCACCCAGGCTGTAATTGGGAAATGTGCTTCTCTCTGTTATAAGGCAATCACGGTTGTTTGCAGATGCTTTCTGATGGTTTCTCAAAAGAGCAAGAGGACTAGCAGCAGGTTCTGGCTGCTTCTGGCCGGTGGGGCAGATGTTTGGGAAAGGTTGGAGAAGCAGGGCAAAGTCACCCATTCTCCTTAATTAGCTCCTCTCTGCCTCTTCCTCTCTCGCAGGAGCCCTACTAATGCAAAAGGAAACTTTAAAAGCGGAAGAAGGGAAGTGCCTGGTTTTGCTACTGAAGATGAAAAGATAGACCCATGCAGAAGAGTCCAGGGCTCTAAGATGGGAACACATGGGTCCAAGTACACATAGAGCTAAGTAGCAACTGAGTCACCTCTGCCAGCCTTGAGCTGAGTAACAGGGTCTTCAGAGCCCGTATTGAGCATGGAAAGATGATAGAGAAGGTGAGTTGGAAACAAAACAGCTTGCCCAACAATCTCCTATTCCTTCCTCTTGGGACTCCAGGAAGAGGTTTAGGGGAATCCCCAAGTTAGATACGGCTCTTTTATGATGGGTTATCAGTATTTCAGGGTTAATTGATGCCTTAAGCTATTTACGGTTCTCACCAAAAATCCATCTGATGCAAGGCAAGGTGAGCCTCTACATATTGACTTTCCTCTGCCAGATGGTTTCCTGCTGCTGACAAGGCATGGCAGAGCCTGGAGTCTGAAGGCTAGAGAAGGGACTTGGCCTCAGTGTGTGGTGATGGAAGGAAGTGGGCCTTTAAGAGGTCACTTGCTCCCTGCCTTCAAAAGGATTGTGAGGCTCCAGCCCCTCTGGAGCCACTTCCTGTTTTTCAGGATGTGATTTCTTTTTTCCCTCTCCCATAAAGTCCTCACCAGAGCTAAGTTATTGATGGCACAATATCTCTGACTCTCTAGAGCTGTGACCTAAATAAACTTTTCTCTATAAGGTAACCACGACTGGCAGTGGTGAAAGCTTTTAATCCCAGCCCTTGGCAGGCCTTAAAGGCAGGAGAATCCCTGTGAGTTTGAGGACAGCCTGGTCTATATAGCGAATTCTAGGACAACCAGAGCTACACAGTGAGACCCTGTCTCAAATAGATAAAGTGACTTTGTTCCAAGTATTTCAGTACAGTGACAGAAAGTGCATTGTATCTTAGAGTTTACACTCTCACACTCATTAGCGTAATAACTTTACAACACCAGCATCATCGTTGTTGAACTTTACCCCACTGTACAGCCCAGAGCCTCCTGCTTCTCTCTAACTGCAACTCTGAACCCATGATTGACATGGAAGTTTCGGGTTGTGTCATGGGAAGAACAGACACGTACGTTCTCACCTAGTGCTCCCCACATAATGTCCATGGACTCTGAAACTGTGAGCAAGCCCCCTTTTAAATGCTTTCCTTTATAAGCTGCCTTGGTCATGGAATCTCTTTGAGGCAATATGACCGTAACTAAGACACTCTGAAACTGATGGTTTCAATCAATCCTTCCTGGGCCACGAGGCTCATGTTGATTTTCTTTTTTCCTTTTTCTTTTTTTTCCTTTTTTTTGTTTTTTGTTTGTTTGTTTGTTTGTTTGTTTTTGTTTGGTTGGTTGGTTGGTTTGGTTTGGAGGTTTTTTTTTTTTTGGCTTGTTGTTGTTGTTTTAAGATTTATTTATTTAATTTATGTATGAATACACTGTAGCTGTCTTCAGACACACCAGAAGAGGGCATCAGATTCCTGTACAGATGGTTGTGAACCACCATGTGATTGCTGGGAATTGAACTCAGGACCTCTGGCAGAACAGTCCGTGCTCTTAACCACTGAGCCATCTCTCCAGCCATAGGAGCCATAGACAGATAGATGTAAGAGGCATAGACAGACGAAGGAGACATACAACTCCAGGTTGATCTGGCGGTTGATGGCCAACTCTGAGTCCTGGTGGTAGTTTTGGTGCACTTGCGAGGGAGACACAGTAGTCATGGTGGCAGGGGTGAGGCACAGCAGAACAATGAAGTTGCAAAGGACTCAGGCTCAAAGAGGCGGGAGGGGGTTGGAGGGGTTGAGCACCGGGTTCTGTTCAATCACTGTTGAAGCAGGAAACAGCAGCGACTCTGGGCGAGAACGTTTCCCATACAGATATCTTGATGACACTAAAATATTGTTTTGAGATTTGTATATTACAGAGTGTACAGCTTTGGTGAGATTGTCAGATGCACTCAACTGACCTGCTTGAATTCCTGATCTCATGGACTTTCAGCAGAATCCAGTCAGAATGCAGACATCAGAGACAGTTGTTGGCATGGCCTTCTTAAGATCTAGCCAACTCCTCCATTTTCCCTACCCTTCCCTCCACCCCTTCAAAGATATTTCAATGTCCAGATTCAGCAGGAAGAAGTTATGAAGAGTCATTGTCCGGGTTCCTGGACTTGGGGGTCTGGAGGGTTCCTGGACTTGGGGGTCTGGAGGGTTCCTGGACTTGGGGGTCTGGAGGTGGTTATTCTAAGTTGTCTCTCTGGGGAATTTAGAAATGGTCATAATTTGAACAGGGAGAAAATAGCTAGAATTGATTGTGTAGCCATAATCTCACTTGGTAGCAACTTTAAGTTGCAGAACCAGGGTTTTCATTGGTATAAATTTCCTCTATTGTTACAAAATTTATTTAGAAATAGCCGAGAGTAGTTAACAGACAACAGTCCAGATTACTATACATAGGTAGATAGTTTTCAAAAACATCAAAAATCCACAGAATGTGACATTTAATGTTACTTGTTCTTTTGTTGTTGAGATATATCTGCTCCTAGCAGCTCCCCTTTTGTGGATTCAAAGAAGAAATCGAACATCTCTACCTCCAGGTGAGGTAATACATTGTGGCTAGGTGGCCACTGGGCAGAAATGGCCTATTTCTTCTACAGACCTGTACTGTTCATGAGAGGACACAAGTTACAGGATAGTACAGCTTAGTTCTGCTGAGACAGAATAAGCCAGTCCTTAATATTTCCTGTCTCAAAGGTCTGTCAGATGATCCTGGGCCATATGGCTGAAGACTAATGCTCCAACTTCCTGACATACTGGGGTATGCCAGGTAGACAGGTAGGCAACTGTCTCTACAATTTGTCTCAGTTCTGGAAGCTGTGTTAGGCTTCCTATATTTTCAGATAATATTGGTCAATCTCGGATTTCTGACAGGGTTGAAAGACTAGTTATTTAGCATTGAGAGACTATATTTAAGAGGATAATTTTCAGATAGTATACAAGCTAAACCAGGACATGACAGACACGGAATTGTAAGCCTTTTTAAAGTTAGGATAGATAACAGAGTGTTCTATTTAATTAACAAAAATGATGGACTGGTGTTAGGTATTAGGCATATTTTGTACTTTATAAATTGCAGAATGGTAATAGTTATACTCAGTTTATATTTGAGAGAAAAGTGGGTTGTTGTTGTTGTTGTTGTTGTTGTTGTTGGACATAAAAGGTGAGATGTGGCAAAACCTTCCCCTAATGAATAAAGATCTCAAGGGGCCAATCACTGACCGAGAAGGAGGCGGGACTTCTGGGTCTGAGAGAGGAAGAGGGGAGGCAGGAGAAAGGAACTTCCTTTTGGACTGCAGAGAACATGGAGGCACAATGTAGGCAGACAGAGGCTGTTGGTTTAAGTAGCAGATCCACTGGGATTTATAATTTAGAATAGCTTACAAAATTAAGATGCTAGTTTCTGCGCCTAGCAACTGTATTACCTGTTGATTCTAAACTAAGATTGTGTGGCGTTTTCCTTCACATGGCAACTCAACTGGGTTCCAGAGAAAGGTATGGCGGCAGGGCACCCTAGTCAGCCATGGCAATTTGGAAGTGTGGGCCGTGCGTGGCAACAGCCCACCTTGGGAATTTAGCAAGCTGGGTAGGGTGATTTTGGAGCTCTGAGTCAGAGAGTCTGACAGACCCGCCTGTCCACCGGTACCTTGCCAGCGGGAGTGTGTATTGCTTGTCTTATATATTCACCCAGCATATGCCAAAGAAATACAAAATATTTTCGATAAAAATATTTTTAAAAGTATTAGATTTAAGGTAGAAGAGACTCCGGAGTACCACATTCACAAGACAAGAAAGAAAACTCCCCACGTGATTTAATAGTCAAAACACTAAACATTCAGAAGAAGACAGTGCACTGAAATCAGAGGGCCCAAGTTATCTACAAAGGAGTGTTCTAGAGGGCCAAAGTTATCTATAAAGGTATGTCCATTCGTCAGAACAACTGCTGGCTTTCCAATGGAAACTCTAAGTTCCAGAAAGACAATTCAGCAGACCACAATTTTGAACCCAGACTACTATATCCAGAAAAACTATCACTTATAGTGTGTGTGTGTGTGGGGGGGGGAGGAACAAGGAAAATCTTTCCACGATGAAAGCAGGCTATAGCAATGTATGACCATGAAGCAAGCTTTAACAAGAATACCAGAATGAGTACTTGGAGTGGAAAAGAATGATAAACACGTTCAAGAAGCTGAGGAGAAAAAAAAAAATGCTAACATATTTGTTAAACAAATAAAGACTAAGAAAGTGCCAAACACCACAAAAGTCAACAAAATTACAGGAATTAATACACATATTTCAGTAGTAATTCTGAATATCAATGGCTTCAACTTATCAGTCAAAAGGCAAAGAGATTAGATCCTAAACAGGATCCCACTTTCATGTTGTGTCCAAGAAACACCCAATAGCACTAATGGTAGACGTCATCACAGGGTAAAATGATGGACAAAGGTTTTCCAAACAAATAGATCCCGAGACAAGCACAAGTCATTATGTTAATAGCTGACTACAACTTGATACAAATTAGAGTCACCAAAGAAGAAACCCAGTTCAAGAACTGTCTCCATCAGATTAGCATATTTGTGAAGCAAATTCTTGATTAATGGTTGACATGGGCAGGACCCACCAGGCAGGCCCAGCCCACTGAGAGTGGTACTATCCCCTGCAGGTGGTCTGGGCTGTATAAGGAAGTTAGCTGAGCAGAAGCAGGAAGTAAGCCAGAGAGCATCACTCTTTTGTGTTTCTGCTTCAAGCTGCATCTTGAGATCCTTGATCAAATTCCCTTGATGATGGGCTATAACCTGTAAGCTAAAATAAACCCTTTCCTCCCCAATACAATTCATTAGCCTTACTCTGCCTTTCTCCTTATTTTATTGTTTTCTTTCCACTCATAACTAATACATTACTACACACAATTCTATCAATATGCTTTTCCTCCCTAACATTGCTAGCACGTAAGGAGTGATTGTTTTGTATTTTATTATTACTATATTTTCATAATGGGTCTACCTTTAGGGAGTAATTGTTGTAGACAGTTTTCTTCTTTTAATGGAGTCCTGGGGATAATGCCTAGTGTCCTGACCATCAGTCCAACAGAGGAAAGTGACTCTTCAACCTTTCTACAGCCTACTCCCTCTTTAACATCGCAGACACATCCACTGAAAGAAGAAAGGTGACTTAGTTTTCTTAGTAAACAATTGATCTAACACAAAATCACAGTAACATAAGAAATCATACAGTATGTTTCCTCCAAAACCCACCAATCTAAGCGTAACGTCCACCACCAATAAGAGAAACTTAGAAAAAAATGCCAGCAAAGCATCTAAAAGAATAATTGTAAGTATGAGCAAAGGAATCAAGGGAGACAGAAACTCCTGAAATAACTGCAAAGGAACACAAACTACTGAATGGAAAAGGGAAGTCAACACAGGGGCCAGAAGTAGGATTCAATAATAAGACAGATAATATGAAAAATCAAACTGAAATACTAGAAATAAGTAAATCAAATTAAAATCCCATTGGAAAGTCTCATGAATATAGTGTGGTCTAGAAAGGATAGATTATCAGGTCTTGAATACAAGGTATATGAATTGAAAATACAGTCAAGGACAATAACAAATTATTATAAACATGAAAAGAATATACAAGATCTTTGGGACATTCTGCAAAGGCCAAAACTATGAATTTCAAGCATAGACAAATTCCATTCCAAAGACATAGAAGTATTTTTAATAGTCACAGAAAATTGGTGATTTTAATACAACCACAGATAATCCAAACCTAGTACAGAGATAAAAAAAGAGAGATGGCGGTGCCTTCTGACACCTTTCGGACACTCTAAGTCCTCTCCCCGGCCTGTCCCGTTCCTGGTATAAGTGAAGGCCTATGTAAAGGTAGTACACAGTTTGGGGTCTCTATAATCACATCCTATCAACTCCTTTGAAGACAAAAATTCATCAGGCCCCTGACAAGGAGGATAGCATTACTGGGGAAGGCCCAAGAGCAGACGCGTATCCCTGCATATATACACATGTGCTGAGGGAAATATCAGCTCCTGCATCTCAGCCCCCCGTTGATGTCCACTATGGACTTTTTCCCTCCAACTATAACATGACCATTCCATCTCTGTCATGGAACAGAGACAACTTTGGCCACAGCTGTAGCAACAAATAAAGTTGAACAATGACATTTTGAATATGACTAAGCTTGCCCCAAAGGTGGGCTGCTATCCCCTCAAGTAAGCTGTGAACATTTCTTTCCTGCAAGAAAGTATTCTGGGGAGAGAAAGATGGCTCAGTGGGTACAAGAGCTTATATCACCTGATTGCTCTACCTCAGTTAGAATCTCTGGAACCCATGTGGAACCTGAGAGACGGCTCAGTGGATTGAGTGAGATTGATATTCTGTCTGAGGCCTTGAGTTTGGCTCCCAGCTCCTATCAATACCATGCAATACACAACTGTCTGTAACTCCAGCTCCAAGGTGTATGATACCCTCTGCTGGCCTCTGTGGTCACCAGCATACATAACACAACACACACACACACACACACACACACACACACACACACACACATACACACATGTATATGCACATATACACGCATGTGCTAGGTAAAGTATAATATAAAAAATTTAGGTGGTTCATCAGATTGAGAGTATATTTCTCATGGTAATGATGGGCTGACTGTCAGGCAGCCTCAGTGATATACTGTCTCTAACTAAAGGTCAGCCTGGGACTGGGAAGATGGCTCAGTAGGTGAAGGTTCCTGCCACTAAGCCTGAGTTAGATCCCCAAGACCCATCTGTTGAAAGAAGTGGTTCCTGAAAGTTATTCTTCTACCCCTCACTGGTGCTCACAATAAATAAGTAGATAGGTAGATAGATAGATAGATAGATAGATAGATAGATAGATAGATAGATAGATAGATTCCCCGCCCCCAAGCCCAGCATGAACTTTTTTGGTTTGGTTTTATTTATTTATTTATTGTTTTTTATTTGTTTGTTTGTTTGGTTGGTTGGTTTTTTCAAGACAGGGTTTTTCTGTGTATCCCTGGATGTCCTGGAACTCACTTTGTAGACCAGGCTGGCCTCGAACTCAGAAATCCACCTGCCTCTGCCTCCCGAGTGCTGGGATTAAAGGCGTGCACCACCACACCCGGCTTAGTTGTTTTGTTTTTAAGCTCATCCTGGAGGAAGGGCAAAGTTGAGTGGTGACCTGGAGCTGATACAGGATCTTTATACTGCAATAAGAGGGGAGTAAGCCAAACTGTTGAGTCTTGATGTGAGCTTGGTGAATAATCTCTTAGGTTACGTTAACTCTTTCAACCTTTCTAAACAGCATGAAGATATACTTAATTTTGAGAGTTTTACTTACTCCCTGAATGATATTAAAAATGAAAGTGAACCATGATCAGCCTGTAGGGACCAGGAGAGCCAAGAAAAGAACAATTTGTTCTTCGAGGACAGGATTTACCCCTGAGGGGCTTTCTGATGAGATGGGAAACGACTTAATTCAGTGAAGGTATTGAAAGGCACCTGGAGTTGCAGGGGAATACTGAGGTACATTCTTCCCTTTGTTAAGAGATTTTGTTAGAAGAGTTTTACTAATATCACAAAATAGCATGGTAGGGTCCTTAAGGAGAGTCCAGGCCCCAATACCACAGACTCCCCAATACCATCTCCGAGACTCCTCTCAGGTCCGAATACTGTATCTCACCGTCTCGCCCTCCAAGGGAAGAATATTCACTTGATTCGGTGAAGTCCCAATCTTACACCCTTGGAATATACAGACTAAATGTTTCTGTGAAACTTTTCCCCGGTATGTCATTCCTAGACCATTGTTTGGTCGACTCGATCTCAGACCGAATGTTTTCTAGTGAGCTCTGGAGTTGATATAAGAAGAGCAAGGTATTCTGGAGTTAATATAAGAAAAGTCAGGTTCTCCTTGGTTATGCTGAAACCCCATGGAAGGTCCTCAAGTCGCATTTCAAGGACCTGATAGGACACACAAGACGTATCATCTGTTGCAGGATTAATTTAGAGAGCCACAGCTACCAGTGACCCGAGGCAAAAGAGCCAGCCCCATGCCACCAGCTCTAATGACATGAAGGATAAGTGACTGGATCCTGAAATGACCCCAAGTTTGGGTTAAAACTCCCAATGACTAGCTGTTGCTCATTAACATATAGAGAAAAGGGTCTGATACCATCAGAGAGAGGAAATGCTGAGACAGAGATTGCAAAGACTGATCAAAGAGCCCTGAAGTGGCAGTTTCTGGTTTTGTCATGTGACTCACATGGTGTTTTGCTGAGGCAGGACCCGTGGGAGGACATGTGACGTCTGAAGAGAGTATAAATAGGACTCAACTGACAGTGAAGGTGCGTTTGCATAGCTGGCTTTGCAATGCTCTATTGGTCTTGCATCTTCTCTGCTCTTCGCTTCATTGAAAGAGGCACAGCAGAGAACTCCTCCTGGTGTTCCGGCTGGTCCTGGTTGCTTCTGCTGTCTTGTGCCGATTTGCAGGATTCCTGGAGGTTTCTAGTGGATGTGCCCCTCCTGCTGATTCATGCTTGGTATCCTGACACTACTGAACTGGACCGCTGGTATCCTGACAGAGATTGGAATCACCCCTCAAATAACTACTTCTAAACAGGTCTGTCACAGGATTTTCCCTGTCCAATCACATTAATGCAGAGGAGGTCTATGATTGGACAGGGAAAAGGAAGGTGGAGCGAAGAGTTGCAGAGAGAGACAGGGACAGAGAGACAGAGAGGTCTCAGGAGGAGAAAGAGCCTGTATGGAGGCCAACATGGTGTGATCAAGGCGGATTTCTGAGTTCGAGGCCAGCCTGGTCTACAAAGTGAGTTCCAGGACAGCCAGGGCTATACAGAGAAACCCTGTCTCAAAAAACCAAAAAAAAAAAAAAAAAAATAAAAAAAAAAAAAAAAAAAANAGAGAGAGAGAGAGAGAGAGAGAGAGAGAGAGAGAGAGAGAGAGAGACTCCTCAAGGACCTTCGATGAGCACTGAAGGAATTTCCCTGTAAAGGAAAGGCAGACCCTAGACCAGAGAAAGCTCAGTTCAGCAGGCTGGGGCTTCCAGTCGAGTTTGGACGCAGAGCTGCGGAAGGGCTCTGCTGCTAGGCAAGATGATTCTTCTGGCCAAAGAGGCCCAGGTCCAATGGGTGCCGGTTAAAAATGCAGCCCAGGGCCCACTGTAAGCTAGAATCTATTCGGTGAGGCCTATGGCTAGCTGGGCCACAGATGTCCCGCTCTCTGATATCCTGGCTCACAATTCCACCAAGTCTGCAGTCACAGACACACTGGGAAGTTCTTCAAAAGTGGCCCCTGGGTCAAGGGGAAATGGCTGTCCAGAAGTGACTCTGATGACCTCTTTACTTGAGGGAGCAAACCTCCAGATTAGATCTGTGGGTGGGGAAGGGGGGATGTCTATGTAGACCCACAGATCTAATCTGGAGGCTTGCTCCGAGGGGAGCAGAGGGCACTAGCTTGGGTGTGCTGGGGTAAAGAAGGGTTGGCCCACAGGGTGCATCAACTCACCAGATTTTCTCAGGCTTGCATTCTCCACGGATCAGAGCTGCATTGGCACGATGCGACCAGCAGATGGCGCCAAGGGCGTAGGCGAGTCAAAGCAGAAGCGTCTCCTTCAACTGCTATTCAGTAACTGACAAGTTATGAGGTGCAAAAACCTGTGAGATATTCTCTTTATCCTCCAGCTCCGAGTCTGAGCACCACATTGGCAGGAGGGAAAAAGAGGAAGAGAACTGAAATATCCTCCTTGAAGAAACTGTCAGATAAATACAGGAGTGTGTGCCTGTACACTGAGGATTTCTGTAGGTTCAAAACCTCGACCCTAGCAACCTAGAGAATTCCAGGCTAGCCTGGGCTACAGAAGGAAACCTTGTCTAAAACACAAAAACAAACAACACCTCCACCCCATCCCACCCCCAAAAGAAACAGAAATGAGGGGCTTGGCTTGGTCTGACCCAACCAACTACCGGACAGGCAAAGCCAAGCCTTTTAGTATGCAAAGGTTTTGTTTGACCAGTGCAGGGTGGAGAACCATCCCTTAAACTAAGTGTGGCTTTTTCAAAGGTTGTACAATTTAGCCCAAGTGCTCATAACACACAAGGTCCGGAATCACCATCTGGGATGCTTGTTCCCACATTTAAGTCATTTACATCCATCCCTCTTCATGACTCTGGAAATAGCCACATGCCCCCCTGAACACCTAAGGTGTTCTCAGTCTTGTTGTTGTTGGTTTTTTTTTTTTTAAGTTGAATATAATTGCAAGGGAAACTGTTTATTGCCATAATAACTCTTCTCAAAACAGAAAGGAACAAAAACTAAATATACAGGAGTTACAATTTTTTTCAGTCTGTTTGCCATTGAATTAATCACCTGACATTATCAGTGATGTTGTTTCCATGCTGTAGGGCAAAGAGGAGCTTAGCTCTTCTGTAAGAGGAATTAGGAATTCTAAATAAAAAGAAGGCAGAAGTGATGAGGAAGAAGAGCAGGTGAGGCAGAGAGAGAGAGAGAGAAAGAGAGAGAGAGAGAGAGAGAGAGAGAGAGAAAGAAAACATTCTATCCTATGCATTTATTGCAAAACAAAAGGAATCTTGGGGTGACCTGGCAGCTCTGACCTCAGCCTTCCTGCCACGTGTGAAGGCTTCAGGAAGCATCAATTATTTTTACTAGGAAGCTGGAGGGGAAGGGCGGAGACCCAGCTTCCCGTGAGGCTGCCTGACCCTGGAGTCTTGGGCCAAGTGTTCTAGCATCTTGAGGAGTCGTGTTCCTTACCACCCCAACCCACACCAGTTGCCTCTTCCACAAGTTCCCACCTCTTCCCTTGCTGTAGTGGAGGTGACGTGTGGCAGGAACAGGACAATAGGGAAGGGACAGTGTCTTGGGAAGGGACAGGGAGGTTCTAGTGCCCCTTAACTAAACTCCCTCGGGAGCCTGTGTGCTTCAGGAGCCCTGGCCAGCCAGTGTTCGGTCTTGGGAAAGGACCACTGGGCTGTGGGAAGCATACTTCACTCTAGTCTTGGTTTCGCAGCCAAAGGGGGATCAGATGAAATTCTGCAGCAAATCCTACTGCAAGCTCCTCACAACCCCAGACTCAGGAATGCTGCCGGGAGATGCCTCAGAGCTTTACCTCAGCACCTACAGTCTCTTTTTAACAACAGTTGGGGTTTGTTATCTGTCTCCTATGACCCAGCGATATAGAAGGACCATCTAGCCCCTTATCCTATAGGTCACAGGTCTCAGGCCTAAGGGTCCAAGGAACCCCTGTCGCCTCAGTTCCATAGGGAAGTCCTGAATAGCACAACATGCCGTGCCTGTTCTTACCATCACTTCCTAGTTGTGAGGGTTCCAAGTGAGATACTTGACTGCTTTAAGCCTCTATTTCTTTGTCTGTAAGATGGGTACAATCCCACCTTCTAAAAATTGGTGGGGCCATATGAGCTCACTCGGATAAAGTTGTAGCTGTACAACAACATTCTGGGTACTACCAGATTTTATTTTATTTATTATTTGAGGAAGGAAGGCCCATTTTAAATCTGGGCCAACCCTTCTGCTGGCTGATTATGTAAAGGGCGTAGAAAGAGAAACCTTTTGATCATTGCCTGCTTGTTCTTGCCTTGCTAGTAAGTTCCCCCTTCCCTGGCATTAGAGCCCTCTTCTTCAGGATTCCAGTGCACACTGAGGACCAGTCGAGACATCAGGATCCCGGACTGAACGGCTACTGGATTCTTAGACTTTCTGTTGGATGCCAGCCATCGTTGGATTAGCTGGAACACAGCCTTAAGCCATTCTAAGCCCCCTTTTCTATAGAGAGATTCATGCTATCACTTCCGTTCCTCTGGGGAACCCTGACGAATTCAGGAACCTACACCCAAGTCACAAATGCAGGTTGGCTCCTGAGTTTTAAAACCAACTGTGACCAGCGAGGTGTTGGACCTGACGACGGTTCTAATGCATCACTCCAGAAGCCTCCTCCACGTGACAGCAGCCCTTGTCCTCAGCTCAGACACGCCTTCCTCTGCAAAGTAAAATTTATCAAGTGGACTTGATAGCATGTAATGCCAGTGTCTAAGAAGCTAAGGCAGGAGGCTTGCTGTGAGTTTCATATTAGCCTGAGCTATGTAGTGAGTACCAGACTAGTTTGAATTACAGAGAGAAACTCTGTCTCAAAAAACAAATCTTTAAGCTAGGCATGGTGGTGCACACCTTTAATTCCACCACTCAAGGGTCAGAGGCAGGTAGATTTCTGTGATTCTGAAGTCAGTCTGGTCTACATCGTTCCAAGCCAGCTAGAATTACACAGTGAGACCCCATCTCAAACAAAAATCACTAAAGCAAAACAAATAAAAAACAGCAAAACCCAGATGTTGTACACACAGTGCTATCTGTCATTTTGTCGTCCGTGTTGAAGATCAGTCATCTTGTTGTCACACAAAGGAACACAGGAGCAAAGGGAACCCAATTTTAACAAGGCAATTTCTCTTTTTGCAAAGAGGTTGCTCTAGAATTCCAGCTAGGCTAGTGAACTCTCTCACTAAAATGGCTACGTTTTTTATTCCTGCCAGGGTTGGTGACTGTCTAGTTCTATTGATGGGAGCCAGACATCACAGTCTGCTGTGACCCATTAACTGATACAAAGGATGAAGGGGAAAGTTAACTGCCTTTGATTACTGAAGAGAGACAGAGAAAGAATGAAAGAAAGAAAGAAAGAAAGAAAGAAAGAAAGAAAGAAAGAAAGAGAGAAAGAGAGAGAAAATAACAAAGGAAGAAACAAAGAGAGGTTTCTTACAGCTAGCACCATCCAAACAAGAAGAGTGTCTACAAGGACACAGGCCCTTGCAGACCTATGATTTGGAGAACTCTTTATCAGTGACTGTGTCCATCCCAGGACAGCATCCAAGGCATGAAGCTCTGGTCTCTGCTCACCTCTCAATACCCCTTGCTCTCCTTCCTCCCCGCCCCAGCTGCAGGTTCAGACCTCTTGCTTCTCTTCAGGCCCAGTGGGGCCATCACAATCTCGTGTTCTCTGCCTCACAGTCCTCTCCAGATGTCCATCCTGTCTACCATTGAAGGTCCTTTCCTAAACAAGAAAGGCCAGAAACAGATGAGCGTATAAAGTCAGACTTTACTAAATAACAATAAATTTACAAGGATCAGTGGCTTGAATGGCAGACACTTCCACCTACTTTAGTAATCTGTCTACATGAATGCTTAATTCCCAATATTAGCTTTCATTGCACACAGCACACAGTAAATACGTCTATTTGTCTTTCTATGTGTTTATATGGTTTGGAGAAAGAATAAAAATTACACACACAGCTGGGCGTGGTGGTGCACGCCTTTAATCCCAGCACTCAGGAGGCAGAGGCAGGAGGATTACTGAGTTCGAGGCCAGCCTGGTCTACAAAGTGAGTTCCAGGACAGCCAGGACTATACAGAGAAACCCTGTCTTGAAAAACCAAAAAAAAAAAAAAAAAATTACACACACACACACACACACACACACACACACAATCTCTACAGTTGAGGATCCCTCCCCCTAAAAGTTCTCCTGTGGGCAATGGCAGAGTGTGGACTGCAGAATTCAACAGTTTCAGAAGTAGCCTGATAGAAACGCAAACAGCCTATATTGATAGGACAGCCAATACAAACAAGGCAGAGAAAGAAGCTGTTGCTGTGGAGCCAGGCAGCAGGAGAGGCAGGCTTGACAGTAAAGACAGCTTCAGCTGCAGAGACAAAGGGCATACCTAGGCTGCAGTAGGAACCCCAGCTCTGGGACCAAATGACCAAGCAGGTAGTTGATCAGGTGACAATTGCAGAAGGCCACAACAACAGCAGGGACCAAGCTGAGGTGAGGTCCCAGTGATGGTTTTCTGCCTGTCAGTCCCTGACATACATCTGTTGTCAGATGACAGGTTTGTGGGGCTGCTGTTGTCCTAATATTAGATACTGTACAGGGTTCAGGTGAGAGTTACACCGCCCCGGCTGGTGTAACTGATAAGTTCACGGGCTTAGTTTCCCTGACGAGACTTGATTTGTGCCCATGTGACCTTGCAATCTTAGCTCACCCTGATAACTATAGAGGCGCACCCTCTCAGCTCACAAGTCATTTATCAGTCTATGCCGTGTGAGTGGTGCCAGACAACACCGTTTGTGGGGCTGCCCTCAAAATGGAATTAAAGGTTTACTTGTCAAATGGGCAAGTCCCAGCCTGGAAACTCACTGTTTGAACATAATATAAAATGAGTACACAGGGTACTGGGAGGAGGGAGGGTCCAGTGTGACCTCAGCAGTACTGACTGACTGAGCACTTCCTACCGTGAAGAGGAGTAGCCTTTCTCTCCAGTCCCCATAGTTCCCCGTGGGGAACAGCAGTTAGCATGCCTTTAGTGGCCCCTCTCCTCTCCTGGCACACCTTCCTCTCCTGGGAAGACTGAGATCTCTATGGGTGCCCCCCCCCTCAAAAAAAGCTACTAAGTCACTTAGGGTGGCACTTAGCCTCCTTCCTGCGGGAAACCAGCTTATCTGCACATAAACTCTTCTGCGCTCTGCTTATGGAAGGGGCTTCTATTTGCCCAGGAGGACTCTGGGAAAAGACGTAGGCGGAGGTATGCATCCGTGCTTGTCATTTCTCTCTCTGATTCACAAAGCTGCTAGTCACACCCTCTACCTTTACTAGGTAGACATGTGCCTGTCTGAGGTTTGTATTAGTCTCTCAATGTGTTATACATTTGGGTTAAGGTTTTTGGGGTTTTGTTTTTTGTTTTGTTTTCGTTTTGTCATTTTCAAGCCAAAGATATTTAAGGATGCTGGCCACAGCAAGGATATGAGCTCAGAGAGAGTTATAGGCCCAGCAGAAAACAAAAGCCCTTACTCTTAAAGGTTTACAAGAAAAAGAACAGGGGGTGTCCTATACCATAAGGGAGCAGCAGGTTTAGCGTGTGACCTGTGCTACCCAGCATTCATAAAAGGAGTCATGGAGATGCTGGATAGGGGAGCAGGATAGTTCACGTGTGACCACACCACATGGGACCTTGTTTGCCCATGTGGCTGGGTTTACTCCCTGAAAGGTCTCAGCTTAAGGCTCCAACAGGGACAATGATTCAGGTTGACCTTTTGGATAAGAGATTTTAGAAGAGTTATTAACACCAGTAAAAGGCAGCCTGGGAGAGGAGATGAGGCCTGTGCGACAGAGTGGTCCCCTCTTACATACTGCAGGAGAGGGTGGGCTTTCTGTGCCGTGAAGTGGATGAGTCCATAGACCTGCTTGCAGTTAGACGGTCTCTGAATCCTGGGTGGCAAAGGTAAACATAGAGACAGAGGGAGGAATCAGTTAATGGTGGCCTAGAGGCCTTGCCTAGTGGCACACAAGTGTCTCTTCAGAATATATCCATTCTGCCAGATGTTCTCTTATACTACTAGGGATTATTATCAACTTGAGTATTACCTCAGACCTAGTGAACATTACTATTTTATTCAATTAGTTGCTATGGATACTTGGTCAAAGTACTCTCTACTACAAGATGACCCAAGGGCTAATAAATTACACTACTAAACCAAGAGAAAGCCTGAGAAACCATGTAGAAGGAGACAGCCCCACCACCACCACCACCACCTCCACAAAACTCCCAACTAGAAGCCAGAACCAACTATCAGCCATGTGTACCAAGGCTTTGGCTCAAGATTCTCTCACTCTGGGCTCTTACACTCTTTCCTTCTCCTGTGTGTGCATGTGTGTGTGTGTGTGTGTGTGTGTGTGTTGGGATTTTCTCCAATAGGTGGGTGACCTTCTTTGTAGACTGTCTATGTCTTTATCTCTTAAACTGTTTCCTTCCTTAATTTCTTTGGTCAATAAAAGTTCTGTGTTTCATCTTTGAAAACATAATTCTTTAAAGCAGAGAAGAGAAGTTGTCTTATTCACCCTTCTGTTACTGTGAGGAGACCAAGACAACTCTGATGAAAGGTTTAGTCCTGTGTCATGATGGTGGGAAGCATGGTTCCCCGCAGGCAGGTGCTGGAGCAGTAGCTAATAGCTGTATCCTGCTCCATAGGCAGACAGAGAGAACCTAGGCCTGGCATGGGCTTTTGAAACATCATAGTTTACCCTCCGTGACACACTTCCTCCAACAAGGCCACACCTCCTAATCCTGCTAACCCTTTCAAATAGTGCCACTCCCCAGTGACTAGGCATTTGAGCCTAGGGAGAGCATTCTTACTCAAACCACCACAGACCCTAGTTTTTTAGGGCTCACTGCTTTAATAGTTTGATAGTCAGATGAGGGACACAGATGTCTCTTTAGAATATATTCATTTCTGCCAGGATGCTTACAGTTAATTAGAGGTGATGCACCATGCACTGTGTGTGTGTGTGTGTGTGTGTGTGTGTGTGTGTGTTTCTATGTCTGTTTGTGTCTTTCTCTGTGTCTGTGCATGCAGAAGAAAGATTCTAAGTTATCACTAGCTTGATCCCAGAAATGTCTCTTTCCTTGAACTAACTCTATAGGCCATAAAAATCCAACTAGGGAAAATTCCAACATCAGAAAATGTTGCTAAAATTCCTTCCTGGGGTAGATATAAACACATCGAAACTTCCATTTAACGTCTCATAACAGACCAAGGAACAATACCATCACAGTTCACTCAGGGCTTTATTAGGCTTTTTACAAGAGCAGTGGATACAGGGTCACAGGTGGAAGCATAGGTGACCTCATAACAAGCACACTGGAAGGTCTGCACCCAGCAAGAACGATGGCTTCCCCACAGCTACATAGAGGGAGATCCCCCCCCCCACACACACACACACGTGCGGTCCTTTGTATATATTCTAGGCCTTTTCAGATATGCTGAGGCCACATCCAGTTTAAGCAGAAGTGCATATTACTTACTGAGAGGGATGGTTGAATACTCAGGGGAGAGTCCCATCAACATTCCTGCCCCCTCCTAAAAAGGAAGGTCAAACAGCCACAGGCCAGGCAGTGATGACCATTGGCGAACATTCTTACTTGGACTCCTGAAGATAGTGATGCTTTGGCTTAGCAGATAGTCCATCCATCAGGCATGATCTGGGGACCTTTTTCATTTCTGTCACACTGGGGGGCTAGCTGTTGCTTAAATCTGGTGGAGCCGAGCAAGGCTGTAACAAAACACCCCACATTTCACACGGTGGGCACACACACAACAGAGTATTAGTGGGTTCAGATCAAGAGTGCTACCATAGAGAAACTGCTGGAGAGAATGCTGGAAAACTGCTGTTAGAGGGATCTAGAAACTGGTAGGCAATCTCTGTGGGATACCTGTCCCAGTATCTGCTTCCTTGCCCAGGTTGAATGGCTTTTATAAGTCGCTCCTGTCGAGCATGGAAAGTTGTAGCTTCAATGGTCTGGTTAATACAAATGCCAAAGAGGCCTTAGGGGTGTAAAACAGTGAGTATGTGCCTACCCAGCATGCTTGAGGCCCAGAGCCTCACCTGGGGAACCAATCAGGGCCTCTTTGAGGGGTTTATTCTTGTTAATGAAAGAATTTAAGAATAGACTTAAAAGAAAGCATAAGGATGATTTACTGGAGTTAAAAAAAAAAAAAAACCTGAGGTTTGGTGAGCTGTAAATCTTGGCAGCTTCCCAGAAGAGGAAGATGGAGAAGAGGAAGAGGAAGAAGAGGAAGGGAGAAAGCTTGGATATTTGTAACAGCCACAATGCAGAAGAGGGCAGGAATAACTTCATAGAGAAAGAGTAGGTCAGAGTGTCCGGAAGAGGATGACCAAACTTTGCCAAGTATTCAAAAGAAGGACAAAGAAGAGAAAAAGGAAAAGTGATTCATGAGAGCAGGTGGCCTTAGCTGAATCACACAGTTTTCTGCCCATAAGTGACTGTGCCAGGGACTTCTGCAGAAGAAGATACGCTAGCTATCTCAGTCAAGGGATCATTACCTCATAAAGACAGAATTGCTCCTTCTTCTTATTGTGGTATTGGTGAATCCTCTTTGCTAGGCAATTGCCTGGCCCAGCTGGACTCTTATGCCTGGAGCTGTTTGCCATGTTAGGACTCCACCCAGGGTCAATGGACTCCCTTCTCTAGACCACAGGAAATAACTTTGATGGACCTCCAATGCCATCACAACATTCTTCCCTCTCCAGAGTTAACTCTAAATTCATTTCAGGAGTGGGCTGAAACTGGGCAGTGGGTGGAACCCATTTCATCATGAATATCTAGAGGTCTGTTTTAAATTTGTTCTCTAGAAAGGATTAGTGTCTGGACTAAAGCTCCAATCCCATGGTCACACACCCCAGGTGGGGCTGCTCATTGAAGAGAACTCCCTGGCATTCCTGGCTGGAGAACCACGGACATCAGAACTGCTGCTCTTAGGGTGCTCTTAGGGCCCCTTCCCAGGCTTCTTTCCTAACTGGTTTCAGTCCCCAGTTCTCATTGATGCTCTCAATCCGTAGCACTGCAAGAAGAAAAGAAAATGTGTGTGTGTGTATGTGTGAGAGACAGACAGACAGACAGACAGACAGACAGAGACAGAGAGGGAGAGAAGTGGCAAACATATCAAGATTTTTTTTTTTTTTGGAGCTAAGGAAAAAAAATAAGAGCCTTTTGTGTTTTAACAGAGACACTAGTGTCTGTGCCCTTTGGCTATAGACCACTGAGACAATGGGCAACAAGACACTGGACTTTCCCCAGGAAACTGTCAGACCTTACAGGAGAGGCCGGAGTTGAGACAATGCTAATGTGTGGGACCACACCTTAACAGGACTGCTTATTTATACATACTCCATCTTTTTTTGTATTTTCTGATCTGGGTGTTTTGCCTGCACTGTGTTTTCGCACCACTTGTGTGCCCAGTGCACTGGGAGGCCATAATAAGGTGTCAGATTCTCTGGAACTAGAGTTACAGTTGGAGCCCACCATATGGGTGCTGGCAATTAAACTGGGCTCTCTGGCAGAACAGAATTCTTTTTTTTTTTTTTTTCGAGACAGGGTTTCTCTGTGTAGTCCTGGCTGTCCTGGAACTCACTCTGTAGACCAGGCTGGCCTCGAACTCAGAAATCCGCCTGCCTCTGCCTCCTGAGTGCTGGGATTAATCCCAGAACAGAATTCTTAATCACTGAGCCATCTTTCCAGCCCCTTGCTTTCTATTTAAATCTGAACCTGAGGGCTGAGTCTGGGCTGAGGCTGGAGAGATGGCAGTAGTTGGAGTTAGTGTCTGCTCTGCTGGCAGAAGGACTGGTGGGTATGTTCCAGAGGCCATAGCCCCAGCACTGGGGAAGAGAAGACAGACAGGAGGATGTTGCTCTGCTGGAAAAATTATGAGCTCCGGGCTCAGTGAGAAAACCGTGCCCCAAAGGGACCAAGTCCTCCTCTGGCCTATGCTGTGTCCTGCACTGCTTCAGCGATTGACCTAAGTGGGGCAGTGAAGGAATAAAGAAAGGACAGACACACGGACACATGTATTGAGAAGCTGGGATCCTGTGGGTCGTGCTCTTTGATGGAGGCACAACAGCAACCCAGAAACTCAATGTGCTTGTTTTACCACCAGAATCAAAGAGGCAGATGTGTTGTACGTGGCTGAACGAAGAGACAGGTTTATGGTATACAGCTGAACAGGCATTGAGATATAGCTCATCTCAGTAGAAGGTCTCTGTAGCAGAACAGTCTCAGGCTGCAGTCATCCCAGATGAGGAAGCTGTGGTTGACAGTTTCTGCACTCACTGTCAACATTCTCACTCAGACCAGAGGAAGGCTTCGCCACCATCTCTCGGTGCCTCACCCTGGGAAATTCTTTGCCACTCCTATGGGGCTGAGGCATTGGGTTCTTGACATGGCTGTTCCCATTCCAACAATACACATTCATTTGACTTCCCCAGTGTCCCCACGCCTGTAACAACCAACCAACCAACCAACCAACCAACCAAAGAAACAACCAACTAACCAAAGGAACAACCAACCAACCAACAAACCAACCAACTGACCGACCAACCAAATCCTACCTATACCCTAAAGGTAAGTGTCTATCAAACCATTACAGATGCTAACCAGAAGGGACTGAGTCCTAGATCAAGTTCCTCAGTTACTGGTAACAGAATTAGTGCAAGCTGGGCAAACAGTCCTTCAATGAGATATATCCCTGGGGCCAGAATGTCTTGTTAAGCAGAGAGGTTCTTGGGTAATAAAATTTGCCAAAGAGCAGCCCATCAGCAGAAGACATAACAACATCTGTCACTTTAGACCTTTCCAGTGAATGACTTGATCTTCCCTAGCAGATGAGTTTTCCTGGAGACAGGACACACGACCACTGAGTTCCTGGTTTGAAGTTTATCATTAGGCAGACAAACTTCAGAGAAGGGCTTCTCTGAGACAGGAGGAGAATGAGCAGAGAGATTTAGAGCAGTGGTTCTCAGCCTTCCTAATGCTCAGCCACTTTAATACAGTTCCTCATGCTGTGGTGACCCCCAAACATACAATTATTTTTGTTGCTACTTTATAACTGTAATTTTGCTGCTGTCGATGTATCAGTCTGCATGATATCAATTGCAATGTAAATATCTGATATCAGGATATCTGATTCGACCTGCCTGTGAAAGGATTGTTCGACCCCCAAAGGAGTCACGATTCAGAGGTTGAGAACCACTGATCTAAAGTCTCCAACACACCTGCCATAGGCTATAGATTTCAACTATGCACTGTATTAACCAGCTTGTTTGGTGCTACAGTTTTCTGAGCACCAAACAAGCTGGTTAATACAGTGCGTAGTTGAAGCACAACTGTAGTCTTGATGCCTACTCCACATTCTTGTGGTTACAGGGGAAACCCAGAGTCCAGGAAGACACACTGCTGGCCAGCAGCATCTTCAGTCTGTTTAGCATTGTAAATTAGATTGATTGGCAAGGGAGCAACATCCCAAGTGCAGTTCTATTTTGAAAACATCCAAGGCAAATACAGCCCAAGAATAAGAAATTTGTCCATGATAGCACATTAATCTTTTTCTTTTTTTAAATTTAGATTTACTTTCATTATTTTTAATTATGTGTATTGGTGTGTACTCACACATGATACAGGTGCTCACAGAGGCCAGAAGCCTTGGACACCCCACAACCTGAAGTTATAGCCAAGTAAGCTACCAGGCATGGGTGCTAGGAACTGACTCAGGCCCTCTGTTAGAACAGCACACTGCACTTACTTGCTGAGCCATCTTTCCATCCTACCTACAACATCTCTTCTTGCTTGTGCTAGCTCAAGTGTAGAAAGACAGTTGATGTCTTCTCTATCCTTATCTTTAAGGGAAGTTCAAGAGGTCAATGAACAATGAACATCCATTCTGATGCTTCTAATTTACAAGCTAAGAATTAAAAGCAAATGAGCAGAAGCCAGAGATGTAGCTCAGTGGTAAAATACTTACCTGGTGTGGTGAGAGCTTGGGTTGAGTCCCTGTCTACACTTATCCACACTACCAACAGCAGCAGCAGCAGCAGTTCTAGATAGCTTGGTAGAGATTAAGATGTTATTTTGGAGGCTGGAGAGATGTCTCAAAAGTTAGGAGTGTGTACTGTTTGGGATTGAAGTTTGGTTCCCAGCATGCATGTTCAAAAGTTCCTAACTGCCTGTAATTCCAGCTCCAGGGGATCTGACATCTCTGATTACCTACACTCACATGCACATATAACATAATTTAAGATGAAGTTTTAATTTAGCTACTTTTATGAGTATGGGTGTTTTGCCTGAATGTAGGTATGTGCACCAAGTATGCAGCTAGTACCCAAGAAAGGCATCAGATCCCCTGGAACTCAGAGCATACACGGGAGCAGAGCATGTGGATAACGGGGAGTCAAACCACGTCTTTTTCAAGAGCAAGTGCTGGTAATATCTGAGCCGATTCTCCAGCCTCTAAAGCATTGTTTATGATATTTATTTTTTTATTTATATGAGTACACTGTAGCTGTCTTCAGCACACACTAGAAGAGTGCATCAGACCCAATTACAGATGGTTATGAGCCACCATGTGGTTGCTGGGAATTGAACTCAGAACCTCTTGCAGAGCAGTCAGTCCTCTTAACCTCTGAGCCATCTCTCCAGCCCAACCTTTTTTTGTTGTTGTTTTTGGTTTTTTGAGACAGGGTTTCTCTGTATAACCCTGGCTGTCCTGGAACTCACTCTGTAGACCAGGCTGGCCTCAACTCAGAAATCCACCTGCCTCTGCCTCCCAAGTGCTGGGGTTAAAGGCGTGTGCCACCACGCCCGGCCAAACTTTTTTTTTTTAAGATTTAACATTTATTACTGATAAAAATGATATTAGAGGGTATGGTTAACATAGAAACACTTTACCAGTCACTGGAATGGTAGGCAACCAGAGGCAGCCATCAACAGTGTGTTTACTCTCTCCTAGTGGCCAATGCCTGACACAGCACTGGGCTTCCCAGAAAGTCACCATCCCAGAGATCTTCCTCCTGCTCTGGGCAGGATGATTGACAAGTGGAGGAAGCTGAGAGAGCTGTGTTCTTCCAGATGCTATCTGTCTAAGGAACGGCAAGGGAAACTACTTGCCCTTCTTGACAGAGAAGATGGATAAGTGATTTCTGCCATAGTATTACATGTGGTTGGTTATTACAGAGTTTAGAACTCCAAAAGATCTCATCCCACCATGGCTGTCCTGGGCTGGTGAGGCCAGTCAGGCAGGCAGGGCCAGGCAGCTGAGGAAGTTGTGGTTTGGAAGCTTCATGAAGCAATAAAGCAAGGGAGTTGCTTTAACATTCTCTCTCTCCCTCTCCCTCCCTCCCTCCCTCCCTGTTCTTCATACTCAGCAATGCAAAAGGAGTTCTCAAAGGGGAATGCTGGACAAATACAAACCACAAAGAATTCTAACGAGGAGAAAAATACCAAAAACGGTGCAACTCAGTGACTCTTTGAATACACTTCAGTATTGTGTAACCTTGCCTTCAACTTTGACCCTCAAGCCTCAAAAATGCTGGAATTACAGGTGTGTACCTGTGTACCGTCCAGCCTGGCTACTCTCCTTCTGCTATTTTAGAGTCCAGCAAGGAGGGCGCTGTTTTGTGCTTTTGAAGACTAGTCTCTGTCCCCACCCCTTCAAACTAAGCAATGAAAGAAACTCTGGCAGAAAAGTTACTGGAAACACACAGGAAGGTGTTGGGGGGAAGCCACGCCCAACTGATGAACAATAGTAATTCCATTGAGTACAACAAAGGAAATAGCAGGCTGTGTTGATAACACTGGGCTCTGGGTGCCTTATACCAGCAAGGTCACACTTACCACCTGGTCTGTCTCAGCCAATCCCACAACAGACTTGATGGAGCAAGACTGTGTGGACACCAGGGGAAAAGCCCAGAGGGAAGAGGAAACAGCGAGTCTGTGAGCCCAGTGTTTCTCTTCCCTGTACTGAGTCATCTTTTGGTAATGCACCAGGAGAACACCTGCCTGAGTTTCTGAAACATGGAAAACCCCAGCAGCCTGGACCCCTGATAGATTTTATCTGGGGTAATCCCTCTCCCCACCTCTCCCCATTGCCATTTCTAACTGTAATGTGTTTAGATCCTTTCCTTTCTCCCTATAAGAGGAAGCACACAAGTGGTACAGGTTCCCAGGCCCACAGGCCTACGCAGGGTTGCCATGAAATCTGAAAATTTAAAGGTTTCCTAATTTGGCAGCAATAGCTAGTTTGCATTCCCCACCCCCACCCCCGCACCCCTACCAAGAAGGTTTTCATTAGTCAAGAATGGAAGCTGAGGCAGGCACAGTAGTACCTGCCTTTAAGCCCAGCATTCGGAAGGTACAGCCAGGTAGATCTCTATAAGTTCTAGGCCACCTCATCTATACAGTTCCATAACAGCCAGGGCTATGTAGAGAGGCCCTGTCTCAAAAACCCAAAAGGTAAAAGAGTAGAGGCAGGGGGCTGACTGTTCATACTGCATCCTTCCCATGATACACTGGGCAGCTTCCAGGAAACCGAAGTCTTTGGGAATATGGACAAAAACCTGGAACTTTGAACAATTTGGAGAATTGACTTGAGTACTATCAAGGTGGGTAGAAGCTGAAGCTTAATTCAGCTCAGCTCGGAAATCTCAGGAAATCTCAGGCAGGGTCGACAGACTGATGGCTCTCCTCCCCCTCCCCGCGTTATGTGGGTTTGGATACATTATAATTCTTGGCTGGTGGAGTAATTTTTTTCTGGTTAATTTTGATAAAGAACTAGATCTTACATAATAGCTAGTATTTAGTGAGCATTTACTGTGTTGGAATTATGCTGTCACAAAGAACTACTGCTTGCCATTATTTACTGTATCCGTGAAGAATTACAATACAAAGAAGCTAAGCAATAGTCCCATTAGTCCCATTTACAACATCTAAGACACTTACCCCGGGGGAAGGAAACCTGTACTGAGAATCTGGAATTTCAGTTTCTTCTAAAACACAGAAATATTGTCAAGAATGTGTTTTTGTTTTAATCCCAGGTGTGGCAATATGGGGCTGCTTGAGACTGCAGCAGCCGACCATGATTTGCCTCGGGCTCTAGTAAAGGCATGGCTTTGCCAGCTGCAGAGAGTTTCTGCGACTGTTTGGAGTTCGGGGAACTTTTCAGAGGGTATATAAGTGCTGGAGCCCCAATAGGTGGGGTTGGAGTATTGATTCTTAGTAGTCATTCTCAAAGAAGAAAGAAAAGGAAGGAAATTAGGTTCATAAATATCTCTCTCCCTCTCTCTCCTCTATCCGTCTTTCTCTCCTACCTAGTGATAGGGAGTGAAACTGGGGGGTGGGGAGGGGAATACAGTATGGAAGAAACCAGAAAGTAGCAAAAACCAGCTACAGAAACCAACACTTTATCTTTCACAATTTGTTTTTAAGGATTCAATAAAACTTATATCAGGGCCAGGTGTGGTGGCGCACGCCTTTAATCCCAGCACTCGGGAGGCAGAGGCAGGCGGATTTCTGAGTTCAAGGCCAGCCTGGTCTACAAAGTGAGTTCCAGGACAGCCAAGGCTATACAGAGAAACCCTGTCTCGAAAAACAAAAAACAAAAACAACAAAAAAACTTATATCGGGCTGGAGAGATAGCTCAGTGGTTTAAAGCACTGACTGCTCTTCCAGAGGTCCTGAGTTCAATTACCAGCAACCACATGGTGGCTCACAACCATCTGTAGTGGGATTCAATGGCCTCTTCTGATGTGTCTGAAGATAGCTACAGTGTACTCATATACATAAAGTGAATAAATAATTTTAAAAAAGAAGAAAGCTTACATATGGGAAGCATTGGAATCAAGTGACGCCTTTGACTTAACAGACAGAAAAACAGACCTGAAGAATGCTTTGGGTTTATTTGCCCTAGTCCCACAGTATGATCCCTATTATTTTTGCCCCTCACATAATACAAATAACCCTATTGAAATTGCCTTTCATCTTTCCTGTATGCCAGAGGTACAGTAAAGAAACTGCTCACCTGGCCACACCATTAGGAGAAGGTATTTGGTTTTTTGTTTAATTGACTCTGGCCTCAACTTTCTAAATGCTACCTCAATTTTAGGCTTATGACACCATGCCCAACTTTTTTTTGAATGGATTTATTTTAGAGTTATGCATATACTTGTGTGTGAATGTATGGACTTAAATGTGTGATGGTAAGCGCCTCTCTCTCTAAGCAGAGGCCAGAGAGGCCTTCGGGTGATCTCCTCTATCATGTCATCTACGCCTGTAAGATTGAGTTTCTCCCTGAATCTGTAGCTCCCCTTTTGCCTTTTGTCAGCCAAGCTGCAAGCCAACAAGCCCTGAGGTCTCCGCTGGAGCTGGGGTTGAAGGGTCTGTTCTCTTTCTGGAGTGATGATAGCCAAACCAAACTCCCAGTCCTTATGAGTACCCAATAAGCATTCTTAACCACCGAGACAGCTCTTGTTTGGTTTTTGAGACAAGGTTTCACTTGGTAGCGCAAAGTGGTCTGGAACTCTCTACCTCAGGCTTGCCTTCAGCGAATGACTATCTGCCTATCTCATTCTCCCACCCCACTGGGATGACAGTAATTGGTACTAGACCAGCAATTTGGCCTTTCAATTCTTTGCTGGTTGTCCCATTTTCTTTTCCTGTTACGATTTTTTTTCAGAAGTAAGTAAAAGGGGGAAGGGAAGGAATTAAAAAGAAGGAAAAGAATCATCATTTGCCTATCAATGTAAAACCCAAAATTTCCATCTACTAGATGCCCAAAGGCATCAGGCCCTCATCAAATATGGCCGCCCAGGCCTCGCCTGCCGACGCTTGCCCACGGTCAACATGGTGACAGCGTGTGGCGTCGACTTCCGTTGTCCTCAGCCTATCAACGCACCCTTCGCGACGGGGCGGCGAGCTACCATGACGGTGGCGGGCTGAGCGCATGCGTGGCGGTTGTGGTGGCGGTGGCGGCAGCGGCGACGGCGGGGAGTCGTTGCCCGCAGTTGCTAAGCTGCGGCGGCCGCGTCGTGATGGTGTAGCGGGGCCTGCGGGCGGGCGAGGAGGCCGGCACGGCCCACGCCTCCTGAGCGGCTCGGTGCAGCGGCGGCGGCGACGCCCCGGCGGCACGCTGAGGGGGCGTCGCCGCCGCTGGCCCCCGGCGCCCCGGGAGGCCGCGCCCGCCATGGCGGCCCGAGTGGTGCTGGATGAGTTCACGGCGCCCGCAGAGAAGGCGGCGCTGCTGGAGCGGAGCCGCGGGCGCATCGAGGCTCTGTTCGGCGTGGGCTTGGCCGTGCTCGGCGCCCTCGGGGCGGAGGAGCCGCTGCCCGCCCGCATCTGGCTGCAACTCCGCGGCGCGCAGGAGGCGGTGCACAGCGCCAAGGTGAGTCCGGCCTGGCTCGCACGGGCCCGCGTGCGGGGGGCGCTCGGAGCGGGTCGGTCCTGGGAGCCTTGGGGTCCCTGTTTGTAAAGGGCGCTGCGAGAGCATCTCCCTGACTGGTCCCTCGCGAAGTGCGCAGAACGCAGAGCCATCAGGCCCCGGAGCACGCGCGCTGCGCGGGCTCGCGCTCACTCAGTCCGCCAGTCCCTTGGATGTGCGCAAGGCTCGATGCTCCTGGTCGGTGGTCACCCTTCCAGGCCGCCACTCCAGGGCTTCTAAAGCCTTTGGGAATCTTAGGCCTGAACCTCTAGGAAATGAGGAGGGGAACGCATAGTAAAACGTAATGATCAGACGCTTCAGAGGTAGACTATTTGGTAGCTGCGTTAAAAAATATTATTCCTGTAATGTTGGTGTTCTACGAATATATGATGGTTGCTACACATCTGACATTCTGCCGAGTACCACAAAAGGAATACGCAGGCTTTAAAAATCCGGCGAATACGTTTTGATAGGGCTTGTTCCTTCTATTAAATGAACAACTGGAGAAACTGAAACTAAGCGGTGACTCACCTTGTGTATAATCAGTATTTCAGATTCAACACCGCCATCGGCCCCTCCCCCTGTCAGAAAACAGCAAAATTTGACCGCGAAGGCGCTTATACCTCGAAAATCTCATTGAGTCAGTGTAATAGCCAGGTTAGTCGACAGGTTGCCTGGAGAACAGGCAATTTAATTGTTTCTATTCAAGAGAATCCTACAAGCCATGGGTGGGAGAAGGCTGAAGGTGTATTGTATAGCATCTTAAGCTACAGGGGAGGAGTAGGAAGTTGAGGGGTAAGGTGCCGTTTCCTCTTTGGTATTTGGAGGGTCAGATCTGGGAACTTAGGAGAATGCTCCTCTTTGCTCCTCTCGGTTTGAAGTCACCAATGTCTCAAAGCCCCCTGTTTTGAGCTTCCTGAACATCTTCTACCCACCTTTCTCCAAACTTTTCCACCTATAAGGCACCAGAATTCGTGGGTAAGGTATCTGTTTCTAGAAACCACATGGGCGATGTTTTGTTTTTGTTTTTTAATTTATTTATGTATGTATGTGAGTACAGTGTAGCTGTCTTCAGACACACCAGAAGAAGTTGTCAGATGCCATTATAGATGGTTGTGAGCCACCATGTGGTTGCTGGGAATTGAACTCAGGAACTCTGGAAGAGCAGTCAGTGCTTTAAACTGGCTGAGCCATCGCTCCAGCCCCAGCGATGCTTGTAAAACAGTTCATCTCTGGGGAGACTTTTTTTTTTAATATCCTACATCACAAATTTCACATTACTCTTAAGAGCTTGTAGCTCCAAGTGTAGATTTAAATTTAAAAAAAGAAAAGTTTACCATGTGTAGGCTTTAAGGTGCTTACTTGTGTGATTCTTGGCAGTGTGGGTTGAACCTGTTGGTGTTGGATCAAGTTGGTTCCCCTGTGCTTAGCTCCTTTCACCCACTCTCTTACTACCCAGGTCTAAAACATGCCTGAGGCTTGTCACTTGTAAGTGTGCACCAGGCAGGCGCTCACCCCTCTCCTCTCCCTGGCCTTCGCCTTGGTTAAGACCTTTGTTTCTGCTGGAGTCCCTTCCGGCTTGGTTGCTTCTCATTCCCTGCTTCTGGGCTCCTGGTTCACTCACTATTCAAAGTCAGCCTTCTTCAGAAACTCCTTCTTGCACCCTGGAACCTGGTAGGGACTTCCTGTCAGTCTGAACTCTCAGAACTGTGTGAGACAAGCTCGCTGTGGTGACTGGCCGACCTTGGGTCACTGGTCCTTCTGCCCCTAGGTTACAGGCATCTTGTTTATAATGGCCGTGGTAGCTGCTCTCTTCGACTTTCACAGCAGGCTTCTCTCTCCTGTCCTGGCTGTTTTGGACCCTTCCTGCTGCTCCTTTTTTTGAGGACACCCCAGAGGTAGAAGGTGCTTCCCTTGTTTACAGAAAAGCCTTGCCTCCACCAATGCTTCCACCCTGGTTCTCTCTGATCTGTCTGTCGTTGCCATGAAGCTTAGAGCACAGCTGATGGGAAGGGTGTGGCATATGGTATATTGGTAATAGTAATGTCACCTGCCAGGTTATCTTAATCTTAACATGTATTACTCATAATGTAACCCTCCCACCTAAAAGAATTTCCTTTTCCTTTCCCTTAAGATTCATGCAGCAGTCATGGGCAGTTTGATTAACTTTTATTTGTTTGTTTATTTATTTATTTATTTATTTATTTATTGGGGAAAAGAAAACTATTAACTTGGTGTAAGGAGAAATGGCACTGAAGGGGAAATACAGCAAAGAAAAGTTTAGCCAGGTGGTCATGGTGGATCTTACCATAGTCCCAGAACTATGGAGGCCAAGGCATGAAGGTGGTGGTGAGGGGCCAGCCTGGGCAACACAGAGGAACCCAGCCTCACAAGTCAAAGTTTTTCTCTTTGGAAGTGCAGGGGATCAAGCCCAGAGCCTTGTACCTGCTAGGTAGACGCTTTCGTGGAGCTGCGCCCCCAGCCCGGCACATCTTGTGCTTGCCTCTTTAACCTCTCATAAAATAAGGGAACAGGGTCCAGCTCAGTGTTAGAGTGCTTTGAAACTTCAATCCTGGTGCCAAAAAAGAAAATGGGAGTGTGTGCTGCTGGTGGTGGGGTAACTGCTCTGGCTATCAGAATCCAGTTTTCTGTTACAGCTGTGAGAATGGCCTCTGAATCAGCCAGGCCTCCAGTAATCAGAGGGAGGCAGTGGGAGCTCCCGTGAGAGCGATAATGCCTGCGAAGGTTGGGGAGAGGCATCGACCGCCCAGTGTTGTGTGCTGGAGGAGGCAGCGCCATAGGTGGACATTGAAAAGCCCAGAAGATTTCTAGGTGCATTGTTATTAACAAAGACATAGAGGCCAGAAAACCATGTCTGGGGTGGAATATCATGATCAGAACATGTCAAGGTCCCTTGTGAGATACAATGGTTGGGAAACATGCTGGCTTGACTCAAGACCTTGGATAATTGGGAGGGAATATTCAGGGTTCTGCCAGGGGAAATTTGTCTGAAACTCCTGCATGGGTAATTTGAAAGCAGAGAGAGCCAGTAGTGAAGGAATGCTTTGTCTTAAGGCTGGGCTTGATGTTTGGGGTGGGCTTGGACCTGAGTGAAAGTGGTGATTTAAGGTAGTTAAAGCCTGGTGTTTGTGGTTCATAGTCTGTGACCTGTTGGTGGTGGGGCTGCCGGGCAGGCAACTTTTACAAATTGTATTTACTTATTTTTTAAAGGGAAAGACTTGCTGTGTAGCTCTGGCTGCCTCAGCTCCTCAGTGCTGGGAGGTATAGACATGTACTGTGGTCAGCAACTAAGGAAAAGTTTACCCAAGAGGGAGTCAGTGTGTGTTTGTTCCCTTAACCTCAAGGTTCCTATAACTTAGTAGAGAGACTTCCAAGGAAACAGGACAGTGTGATTCATGCAGCAGTTGCTGTTACGTCCACAGCATCGCAGTAATGAGAAAGAGGAAAGGCTTCTTCTAATCAGCGAGGTTCCAGGGGGTGAAGGAATGCAGCATTTCCAAAGGAGGGGAGAGCCTGGGCAGAACCACGGTGTGTGGAGCATGCCGCTTCCTGCAGTTCCTTGGGTGAAAGAGAGCACGGAGGAATCGTGAGAGGTAGAGAGGGTGTCTGGGGTCTGTCGGGGAGGGCGTAGGAAATTTAGAACGTGAGTGATACAGTACAGATACTGTGAGTTGTGTCCATACTGATTTGATTTTACTCGAGCTTCAGAGGTCAGCTGTGTCCTTGGCTACTTTTATGTCAACTTGACAGTAGCTAAAGTCACCTGAGAGGAGGCAACCTCCATTGAGAAAATGCAAGATTGTGCTGTAGGTAAGCTTGTTGGTCATATTCTTAATTAGTGATTGATGGGGAGGACCCAGCCTGCTGCTGGTAGTGTCATCCCTGGTCCTGGGTTCTATAAGAAAGCAGGCTGGAGAGCAAACCAGTAAGCAGCACCCTCCATGGCCTCTGCATCAGCTCCTGCCTCCAGATTCCCACCTGGTTTGAATTCCTGTGTTAGCTTCTCTCGGTGGACTGTGATTCAGTGTATGTAAGCCAAGTATGCCCTGAAGAGCGTGTTTGTTTGTTTGTTTGTTTGTTTTTAAATACAGGATTTCTCTGTATAGCCCCGGCGGCCATCCTGAACCAGGCTGGCCTTGAACTAAGTGATTTGCCTGACTCTGCCTCCCAAAGGTGTGTACCACTGAATAACATATCTTAACATGGAAGCACTTACATAAGCTTTTCATAGTCAGAACCAAAGACCGTCATAAATCATCCGAATCTGGTAGCAAAGACTCACGATCCCAGGACTCTGGAGGCAAAGGCAGGGAGGGTCACTGTAGACTCATAACAGCTACCTGGCAAGGTCTAGCTCAGCCAGAGCTATCTAGCAAGACTAGATCAGGAGGAAGACAGACAGACAGACAGAAAGAGAGAGACGGGGGCAAGGAAGTTTGCAGATATCTTGTTGGGAACTTGAGGTAGCTAGGCTACAGCAAGTGCCAGAGACCATCTTGATAGTGAGCTTTTGGTTTGATGAAAGCTGGTGTCCTGCTTAATTAATACACCCTAAAAGCTTAACCTGTAGTTAAAAGGATGCTATATCAGATACTGGTGGACATAATTTTCCCTGAATCCAGTGTTGACTCTTTAAACTCAAGCTTGAATCAACCAGTGGATGTCAAATCTTCAGCATGCACCCCACCCCCAAGCTGGGGGCGGAGGACCTGACAACTTCAATTTACAAAAGAGTCTTGTGATAAAATCCAATCAAGCATGTTGAAGAAATCAGTAATCCAGGTGGAGCTTTTGAGCTGCCCTTTTAAAGTCTACGTTAGAAAGTAGGAGACAGGACTTGTAAGCTAATCACTTCCTTCTCTTGGAGAAGAGAGCAGCAGAAGAGCTGGTGACCCACAGCTCTGTCTCAGTGAACCAACTGGTGGTAAAGAAGCAACCAGAAGGACTTCTGTGGACAGAGAAGGGACCTGAGGGAGTCAGGGGCCTGAACTTACAATGTCACTGGACCTTGGAACTGGTGGGTGATGTTTCCCAGGTGTGAATCTAAGTGCAGTTGAGCAATGCAGAATGGAACCCTGGAGTTTGAGTGAGGACAGGGAGGCAGAAAGGCTCTGAGGTGAGACTCTAGGCTAGACACATGCCAGCAGTGCTCCCTGAGAGTTCTGCAGGGTCTTAGAAGAGTGATGCCTGGCTCATGAGTAGACAGGGGACTCGTCCATAGAGTGAAAAACCTAGAAATGTACCACTGGGTCATAATATGGAGCTTTTGTGTTGGTTTTACCAGAAAGGAATGTGGTGGCTTTTTTGCATTTCCTAGAATGATGCTTTTTTTTACAGTTGTGAAAATCATCTTAAGAAACAACGATTGGCTCAGTGTCCTTTATGGCTAATACTTGGGGGTTATTCCAGAATGTTGAAATAGGGGATGCTCACTGCTAATGCCATAGCTTCCCCTTCCCTGTTCCTTTCCCAGCCAATGTTGTAGGATTCATTTTAAGATTATATTTACTTACTTATTTTGTCAGACCTGTTTATACCATATCCTGCATGGGGATCAGAGGTCAGCTTGTCAAAATTGGTTCTCTCCTTCTACCATGTAGGTCCCAGGGATTGAACTCAGGTCATCAGACTTGGTGGCAGGTGACTTTACTTGCTGAGTATAGGATTTTTTAAAAGATGTATTTATCTCTCAAAGATTTTATGTGTATGAGTGCTTTGCCATTGTGTGTGCCTATGTACCACGCACATTCCAAACACCAGTGGAGGTCAGAAGAGGGCATTAGATCCCCTGAAACTGGTGTTACTTGTAGTTGTAAGCTGTCTTGTAGGTGACAAGAGCCAGACCCGGGTCTTTTGTAAGAGCAGCAAGTGCTCTTAACTGCTGAGCCATCTTTCTGCCCCTCTTATGTAGGATTTTAATTTAATCAAGGTTCAATATCTTGGGTCTTTGTTTTTTTGTTTGTTTTTTGTTTTGTTTTGTTTTTTTGCTAACATTTTACTAAATATAATTGTTAAAATTAGCATCCTTAAATTTCAAATGAAATTATAGGAGGATAAATCTCTGTAGTAATTAAGGAGCTACTTTGCTCTAGAAAAAATATTATAATGTGTGGGTGCTGTTTGTGTTTGTATGGTCAGGAGATAAATTGTGAAGTTGATTTTCTCCTTTGCCTGAATTCTAGGGATTGAATTTGGTCATCATACTTGTACTGCAAACACCTTTACCCACTAAGCCGTCTCCCTATCCCTGTTTTTTTTTTTTTTTTTTGGTTTTTCGAGACAGGGTTTCTCTGTGTAGCCCTGGCTGTCCTGGAACTCACTTTGTAGACCAGGCTGGCCTTGAACTCAGAAATCTGCCTGCCTCTGCCTCCCGAGTGCTGGGATTAAAGGCGTGCACCACCACGCCCGGCCCCTGTTGTTATTTTTGAGACAGCGTGTCACTATGTAGACAAGGCTGACCAAGGTCTGCCTGTTCTGTTCACACCCCACTCCCTCACTACACCCCCACACCTCATAGAGGATTAAAGGCTCCTAACCCTGGTTTTGTTTTGGTTTGGTTTTGGGTTTTTTTTTTAAAAAGACATGTAGCCCTGACTGGCCTGGAACCTCACAGAGTTCTGCCTGCCTCTGCCTCCTTAGTGCTGGGATGAAAGGGAGTTATAGTTAGATTGATGCATGTTCATATATCTCTATTGTTAATAAAATTCCTGTAATAATATAGATGCCTATACAAATAGGAACTTAGTATTTTTTCCACTAAGAAATCTGAAGATGGCCAAGCATTGGTGATGTACACCATAATATCAGCTAACTATTCAGAGACTGAGGCAGAGACATTGCAAATTTGAAATCTACTTGGGTTGTGTAGTGACTTGGAGACCATCCTGGGTCTCCAAGTAAGACCATCTTACTGAGCTCTGCCCTCAACAAGGAAAGGAAAAGAGGGAGGGAGGGAGGGAGGGAGGGAGGGAGGGAGGAAGGAAGGAAGGAAGGAAGGAAGGAAGGAAGGAAGGAAGGAAGGAAGGAATTGTGAAGGAGCCGGTAGAGAGCCTGCCTAGCATGTCCAAGAAAACTTTGTGTTGAATCCTGAGTAACACAAAGGGGAAAAGAAAAGTCTAAAAGATAAGCAAGTCTCAGTGATTAGGAGCTGGTCCCTCCTGATCACAGTGACTTATGCTCCAGCTATCAGGGCTCTATGTTAAGAAATATAGACAGGTGGTGATGGTGGTGGTGCTGCTGCCGGTGCTGCTGATGCTGTTGGTTCCAGCAGGTGCCAACCAGTCTGCACCACCATACCTGGCCCTTTATTTCTTTTTGTGATGTTGTGGATGGAATGCAGGCCCTACCTAGTTCATAGCAGCAAGCACTGTGACACTGAGCTGCGTCCCAGCCATAAACCATAGTTTCTTAATCTCATCTGAAAGCAGGTCCTAATTATCCGCCAGACAGATAACTGTATGATCTTACCACAAAGGTCAGGTTGCTGGCACAAGTGCTTAGAACATATTCATGCATTGAGAGGCACATTTGAGACTGGCAAAATGGTCCTTGAACCTGGCAAGGGGGCAGGTGGAGCTGGGTACAGCGAAGTACTCCTGTGGTTGCCAGCACTCAGGAAGCTGCAGCAGGAGGGCCCTTTGAGACCAGTGAGCCATCTAAAGGGAAGGGCCAGGAGTGATGAGAGACACCAGAAGGCAGAAGAAGACAAGAAGGTAACAGAGAGGCAGAGAAGTGAAGGATTCCTGCTATTCTGGGACCTAAAATATGACAAGCTTGTATTTAAACAGGTAACCAGTCTAATAGGTATGTGCTTGCGCATTTTAGTGGGTCCTTCAAACTCCCAAAGGGTAAAACACCTTTTAAAGCCACAAGCAAACTTTGAGACAGGCAGGTAACTCATGAACCAGAACTAGCTAGCAAGGGCCTGAACAGTAGGCGTGGTGGCCCGTGCCTTTAAGGATCACCCAAGACCATCGGAAAACACAGATGCTTCAACAATAAGATCCATAACAGCAAAATCACAGTTATAGGATAGCAGTGAAAAATTTATGGTTGTGGATCACCACAACATGAGAATCGGGGTTAAAAGGTTGAAACATTAGGAAGGTTGAGAACTACTACTTTAATCCCAGCACTCAGGAAGTACAAGCTGGCTGATCTCTTGAGTTTGAGGCCAAGCCTCTTCTATATAGTGTTTTTCTGTCTACCTGGAGCTACAAAGTAAGACCCTGTCTCAAACAAAACAAAAAATGTTGGAATGAAGCCAGTGAATTAGAGAATAAATTGGCTACCTAATATCTCACAGAGCAAAGAAATTTTACTCTTCAGGGCTATCTCTTCTACCAACTCAAAGACTTATCATCTTGGTTGTCGAAACTCTACATTTCAATTAATTAATTGATTGATTAACTTTCAAAACAGGGGCCTATGTATCCAAGGCTGACCTGGAATTCTGTGTTGTGAAGAATGCCGTTGACTTTTTTGTTTTTTTCTTTTGATTTTGGTTTTTCAAGACAGGGTTTCTCTGTAGACCAGGCTGACCTTAAACTCACAGAGATCCACCTGGCAAGGCCATTCTTTCGTGTTTAACCACATCATTGTTGCAGGATGTTGGTCCCTGTTTCCAACCACCTACAGATATTAGTTAGACATTGTTTGTTTGCTCAGGGTTTCTCAGCAGCAATGTGATTTGGGTCATATAATTTGGGTGTATGAGGAGAAGTGTACTATATCTGTAGGATGATTAGCAGTGTCTGTCTTCCACCTTCTAGATGCTGGAGATGCCAAGAACATCTTCTCAAGCTATAAAAGCCAAGTATGTTTCCTGATGTTGCCAGATGCCTAGAGAATTATATCTGCTTGGGAGTAACTGAATTCGATATCTAAGAGTAGTTCCCACTATCTAGAATGTGTAGTTTACTGGATTTGTGAGATACTTTACAATTTAATAAGACACTTGTGTTTATAAGGCAGAGATTAGTGTATGTACCTCCTGTTTCTCAGATGATGTTTTCAGCCGAGTAGAGGAAGGAAATGTTAAAGTAAGTAGCAAAAATAAACGGACATGTTAATCCAAACCAGAGACCTTGAGCAGAGCCCCTCAGAGCTTGGAATTAGTCTCGCCCAGCAGGAAGCTTTCTAGAATGTGCTCTCAGAAATACCTCTTATACTGTAACAAGGAAGTAGACAAGTTATTATAGCAAGGGCATATAATTGGTGGGTAGGAAGAGGTTTATATTTGTAGTTGATTGTGGTGTTTGTGTTGGGTCTAAGCCACTGTTCATTAGAAGAGAACTTGGTATCAAAGCTGGCTTGGAGGGAGCTGTCAGCCGCAAGTCAGATGAGAATTTGAGACACTTTTGGAATAGAGTGGTGGATGGAAAGGCTGGGGCATAAGTAACCTTGCTCTCTTAACAGTGTTAAAGCTAGAGGCAGAATTTGAAGTTATCCCTAGGACGATAAAAATTAGGATTGTAGCTTGGCGAGGGTAGGAGTGGAGTTGAGAGGAAACTACCTGGGTATAATTTTGAGAACTATACACATCTTAGCAGTAGAAAATGAGGACAGAGGACTTGGAGCAAGTCAGGAGAAGACAGCACACTCAGTAGTACCCCCTGGACAAAGCCATTTTCCTCTGTGAGGCCAGAGAGGCAGACGGATTGGATGATTGCTCAGGGTTCCGTTTGCTGGGGGCTTGCCAACAGAAGGGAGGTTGGGAGGGCAGCAAGACCAGTTAGTTGTGTTGTCACAGTGTGCATAGGAAAGAGGCGTCCTGTTTAAGAAAAGTGACTTCATCTGTGCTGGAATGTACCTGGTTTATCTGAAAATACCATCTAAGCAATGAGCATGTCCCCAGAGCCAGGGTCTGACTGTAAGGCCCAACGTGTGACTGGTGGTTTGCTTGTTTGTTGGGAAAGTGAAAGAAAATCCAACTAGGGTTACTGGGAGCCTTTGTGATAATTATGACTCAGGATGGCTGCACCCATGTCAGGCTTTATCCATACATAGCATGTATGGACAACTGTGAAGAGGGAAGTACTTACCAAAGACAGAGTGTTTGAGAGGGGTATGCTCTGTAACTCAAGTTAGAATGTTTTGTGTCTTTGTCATTGCCAAAATTCAAGTGATTACATTTCGATAGGAACAGAACTCAGCTTTCAAGGGGTTGACTGTAAAATGGGGCACAAGCTACTCTTTTCATAGACTGTGAGGGTGGAAGAAGGGCTGCCATGGGGTGACCCTATCTGAAACCCCAGGCATACTTATAGACAGTGACAGGAGGGGTAGAGAGGGCCTGGGCTGGAGAGATGGCTTAGTGGTTAAGAGCATTTGCTGTTATTGCAGGGGACCCAAGTTCAATTCCCAGGATCCAAATTAGGTGGCTCACAGCTGCCTGCAATTGCAGTCTGTATTCCTTGGAGGGATCTGATGCCCTTTTCTGGCCTCCACAGGCACCTGCACACTCAATTGTGAGCTTACAGAGTAACCTGCATGCATGCGGGAGCGCATGCAGGATTTTTTGTTGTTTGAGACAGGGTCTGTATGTAGCTCTGGCTGTTCTGAAACTCGCTGTATAGACCTGATGTTAGATGCATGCCCGTGCACAAGCGTAAAAGACTTACTTATTTTCCTAGAGACAATGTAGAACATTTTTCTTTCTGTTTTGTTTTTGAGACAGGGTATCATATAACCCAAGAAGGCTGAAGTGCTGGGATGACAGGTGCTCAACACAGTGCTCAGGTTGACATCTTAAGAGCTTCCTTGCCTACATAATTCCTCAGTGACGGATGGTGAACTGGAGCATCCTGTAGTCTGTACCCTGATGATCTTGGTAGCGAGCCGAGTTCTGCTCACACTGGTGGCTGCTCTCAGCTGTCACCCAGTCCCTTATGCTTCGAAGGCTGTCTGTCCTCTAAGCTCCTTAGCTGCATGCTTTCAGGAAGAGGCTGTAATGGTGAATAGTACCATAGGAAAAGCTTGTCCCTGGCAAGTTCTGCCTGCTTTTGAATTGCTGTATTGCCCCTCTCTGGTTGGAACTACTTCCTGAAAGACTCGGGTTGGCAGGAGCATTTCTCTGGGCACCTAGGGTGCTTGTCTAAGAACTGAGAAGCTAGATGGGGATGTGGTGGCACACTTGTGATTCCAGCATTCCAGAGGCTGATGAAGGAGGATTGTAAGTTTGAGGCCAGCCAGTTCAACCTGGGGAGACCAGCCTCAACAAGGGGAATATTGGGTCTGTGCTGAGGATAGAAAGGGGAAGGAAGGTGGGAGGAGATTAGGGTCGGCATTAGGATCAGCATCTAGTCAGTTTTACATTCTCTTTTGGCTGCATGACACTGAGAATACACAGACACTTAAGTGTAATGAGCTTAAGACGTAGAAGGGATTTTTTTTTCTTTTTTTAATTGCAAATACTTTTTTTCATACAATATATTCTGATTACTGTTTCCCCTCCCCCAATTCCTCCCAGATACTACCAAATCCACACCCTTTCTTTCTTTCTCTCTCTCATTGGAAAGCAAGCAGGCATCTGAAGAAAAGAAAATTAGATAAAACAAAACCAAATAAACCTGAATAGGACAAAACAAACAGAGAAACATAGAGATGCTGAGACATGCACATTTGCACATAGAAACCCCATAAAGACAAAACCAGAAAAAAGTGTCCAGACAAAGCATTATGAGAAAAAAAAATCCAGAAATACTGTTGAGTTATGTGTTGGTCATCTACTGCTGGGCAATGAGCCTGCCCTTAGGTGTGGGTTGTATATCCGTTGAGACTCCCATTGAAGAAAACTAGTTTGTCCTCTGAGCAGTTAGCAATTGGAGAGAGCCTCTAGGATGGGGGAGGGAGGACTCGTGTCTGTCCACTTCTCTCCCCACCGGGGTCCATCTGGCCTAGACCTGTGCAGGCTCTGTTCTTGCCGTCAGTGTCTGAGCTTCTATGCCATCAGTCCTGCCGTGTTGGGAAGGCCTTGTTTCCTTGGTGTCCTCCATCCTCAATGGCTCCTACATTCTTCCCAGTTCCTCTCCCACAGAGTTCCCAAGCCACCAGGGAAGGGGTTTGATGGAGACTGTGAGTGCATTTAGGACTGGGTGCTCCCAACATTTCTCACTCTCCACACAACATACAGTTGTTCCCATCTCCTCAGGAGGAAGCAAAGTCTGGCAACTTTGGGATTACCTAAGCCTTACACACCCTGCTTCCATTTTCCTCAGAGCAGGGCTGAAGTTGGCCCATTTCTGTGTTCTGTGTCCCACTTTGCTAAGACATGGTCTCTAGAAAAACAGGAACCCGCTTTCACCTTTTGCTTCACTAGGTCCCAGCACATGTTCGATGTGTTAATATACAGTGGATGAACAAGTGAATGAATAAACCAAGTTTTTTCATGCTTTAAGCAAAATTACATTTAATATAATCTGGACTGTTTCTGCATGTTTCTCTAAATTCTTTTTTTCTGGAATATGTTAAATTTGCTTGCTGGTCATGGTGAGGAAATCTACCTATAAAAGACCCTTGTCTACATCTTTTCTATTTCCTTTTTTCCTTCTTGAGACAGGCTCCCACTGTGTAGCCCTGCCTGGCCTGGCTCTCACTGTGTAGGCCAGGCTGGGTTTGAGCTCCACTGCCTCTGCCTCTTGAGTGCTGGGACTAAAGGCCAGCCTCACTATGCCCAACTTGTTAATCGTTCTTGAGATGAATTTCTGATTCTTTGATTTATGTGAATAAAGTATATTTGAAACTTAAAATAATTAGGAGAGGCTGGGCATGTCAGCAGTTGGCCTTTAACCCTGGCATCCAGGCCCCTGGAACTGGAATTAAGATGGTGGTTGTGAGTCTCTCAGCATGGGTGCTGGGAACCAATCCTGGATCTTCTGCAAGAGTAGGACATGCTCTTAATCACAGAGCCATCTCTCCAGCCCTTCTTCGCTTCATCCTCTCCTTTTTTTAAAACATTGATTTGGTGTTTTTGAGACCGGATCTCATTCTGTACCTGAGGCTGGCCTTAAACTTAGGCCATTCCTCCTGCCTTAGGGCACCATGCTTCGCTTCATATTCATATTTTACCAGCACTCTTCACTCTGATTTCCTTTACTTCCTTTCTTTTGACATCCTGATTCCTGTTGCATGGATTCAGTATCATTTTGTATGTGTTAGAAAATGTGAAATTTTTTTTCTGCACTGAGGAAGGATTTGTGGTGGATCATTTTCATTGTCAGTGTGACACAGTCTAGAATCATTTGGGAAGAGAAGCCCAGTGAGACATCATGTGCATCAGGTTGGCCTATGGGGAAACTGACTTGATTTCATTTGTTGATGTAAGAAAAATCCAGCTCAGAACTGTGTGGTAGCATTTCCTGGGTCCTGTGCTGTGAAAAGAGAAAGCAAGCTGAGCGGGAGTGGGGAGTGAGCGTGAATTCCTCAGAGACACCTTGTCACCAGCTGTGTGTGCCACGGTCCTGCCACCTTGACTTTTCTGCTAGATAGACTGGCGCCTGTAACTGTGAGCTAAAAGAAGCCCTTCCTCCCAAGGGTTGCTTTCCGTAAGTGTATTTTATCATAGCAACAGAAACTGAAATCAAAACAGTATTGAAACTCCAGCCTCGTGCTGCCAAATGCTCTTTCCCTGGGTACCATCTGCAGTCCTGAAATTGTCTTAAGAACTCTAAATTGCCCAGGATTTCTTGGTTTTTATGCTGTTCTATTATTGTATCTGTCTCATAGCCATGCTTTCGTTCACACGCAGGTATCTTTATGTGTTTCATGGACAATCCTTTTAACGGGCAGTTTGGAGATTTGGATCTGGGCAGGATATGTTCGTAGGGGGCTTTACTGTGGATCAATTAGGAAATAGCCCTGTAAGCCGGGCGTAATGGCACACGCTTTTAATCCCAGCATTCGGGAGACAGAGGCAGGCAGATTTCTGAGTTCGAGGCCAGCCTGGACTACAAAGCAAGTTCCAGGACAGCCAGAGCTATACAGAGAAACCCTGTCTTGAGAAAAAAGAAAAAAAAAAAAAAAAAAAGGAAATAGCCCTTTAAAGAGAGTGTTTGGGGGGTTCCTTCATCTAGAAAAGAGATTTCTTCCCTTTATGTTACCAGTTGCCAGTTGCTGCTGGCAGCCTACTGAGGAGATCTAATCAACTTTTCCTTATCCAAGTGTCTGTAGGACTTCCTCTGCATAACTTGATATAATACAAGTGAATATAACCACATACCTCTTTACTTGGACAGACAGCTTCCTTTACACTAACGGATGGGTGTAAGGCAATTCCCAGTCACCCCGAGAGTACTACACATACTGCTGTCATACCTGGACAGAGGGCTTGGGGGAGCCATTTTATTTAGACTTGGAAATAGGAACAGATAAATTGGGAGAGACCTAAATTTAGAGGACTTACAAGCCATTGGTAGTGAGTTTACTGCCCCTGCCAAGTTTGGGTGGCTTATTACTACACTTATTGATTTATTTATTCTTTATCAAGGTAGGGTGGGGGTGTGAGGGTATGCACAGAAGTTTGCAGGGGTCCAATCTCTTGTTCTACTATGTGGGTCCTGGAAATGGAACTTAGGTTGTCAGTTTTGTCCGTAGGAACCTTTATCCACTGAGCCATTTGTCAGTAGGAACCTTTATCCACTGAGCTGTTTGCTGCCCACCTCCTTGTTAGCCCAGATTGGCCTTGAACTCCAGTCAGTTCTGCTTTAGCCTTCCAAAAGCTGGGTTTGCAGAGAAGGTGCCACCTATCTCTGGCATCTTTAGTTTTCCATGATCATTTAGCCTGAGTCCAACAGAGCTCAGCCTCGAAGTGGGATTCTAGGGCACACACAGAGCTCTGAGAGGAGCCTGTAGCTCTGGCTGGAGGCATAGGAAGTGGGCACCCAGTACTGACGTTTGCCAAAGCCCAGGCCCCCTGCTTCTTCTTTTCTCTATACTCAGTGTCAGTCCTGTGGTGATGACAACAGTTTTGTAGACTTTCTAGACACAGCTTCAGTCTGCCCATTTGTACACCTGCTCCCAAACACCTAAGATAAGCTTTTAGGGAGTCTGGGCTTGGTTGGCACATGTCTTTAATTCCAGCATTGAGGAGCAGAGGCAGGCCAGTGAATCTCTGAGTCCAAGGCCAGCTTGGTCTACATAGCCAGGGCTACATAATAGAGAGACCCTGTCTCAAACAAACACAAGAGGCTTTTCAGAGCTGAACATAACAGCATGAGGCCATCCTGCTCAGGGACATTCCAAAACTGTATGACATGGAAACCACAACTCATAAGGCAGATCTGTTATCTCTTAAACATGTCAACATTCATAGAACACGAAGTTTAGCATCATATACCCTAGCATTCAGTATGGATAACCAAGTGACTTGGCATATGAGTTATTGGGAAAATCTTAATTATTGCAGGAAAGGGTGCTAATATTACTGCTGAGGACACACAGGTGTTGGAATCACCTGATAAAAGCTAAAACACCTGTTATAAAAATTCCCAGCCGGGCGTGGTGGCGCACGCCTTTAATCCCAGTACTCCGGAGGCAGAGGCAGGAGGATTTCTGAGTTCGAGGCCAGCCTGGTCTACAGAGTGAGTTCCAGGACAGCCAAGGCTACACAGAGAAACCCTGTCTCAAAACAGAAAAAAAAAAAAAAATCCGCAGGTGTAGATCGTGGTGGTACATGCCTTTAATCCCAGACTCAGTAAGCAGGGATAGGTGAATCTTTGTTCCAGGACTACATTTTGAGACCATGAAATCCTGCCTCAAAACAAAACAAAAATCCCCAGTAGGTAATTATCAAAACCAAAAGTTTCAGCAAAGAACTGTACAAAGAACCAACCCGCAAGATTGGAGCAAAATAGCAATTTAAACCTCAGAAGTTGGGCCTCCTCCATTGTTACTGTTGGTACCAAGATCTCTAGCCCATCAGCCCTGGCTGACTGGAGCTCACTGTGTACCAAGATCTCTAGCCCATCAGCCCAGGCTGACTGGAGCTCGCTGTGTACCAAGATCTCTAGCCCATCAGCCGAGGCTGACTGGAGCTCGCTGTGTACCAAGATCTCTAGCCCATCAGCCGAGGCTGACTGGAGCTCGCTGTGTACCAAGATCTCTAGCCCATCAGCCCAGGCTGACTGGAGCTCGCTGTGTACCAAGATCTCTAGCCCATCAGCCCAGGCTGACTGGAGCTCGCTGTGTACCAAGATCTCTAGCCCATCAGCCCAGGCTGACTGGAGCTCACTGTGTACCAAGATCTCTAGCCCATCAGCCCAGGCTGACTGGAGCTCACTGTGTACCAAGATCTCTAGCGCATCAGCCGAGGCTGACTGGAGCTCACTGTGTAGCTCTGGTCCCAGCTCTCCTCACCCTAGTCTCACGTTGCAGGAGTTTTGTTCTCTCTCCATCATGTAGGTCTCAGGGACCAAACTCAGGCTGTCAGGCTTTGGCAGCATGGCAGCAGGCATTTTACCTTATCAGGACTAAAATCTGTTTTTTTATAAAATGAGCAATGAACCCAGTACAAGAATTTCACATTCTGTATTGTTGCTGTATCCATGAATTAGGTAGTCCACTCTTAAAATAACTGGTGTGGCCATGGGCAAGGGTGCTGGTGCTGGGGCTTAATCTTGATTCAGTCAGTCACAAAGTATTCACTTCTGGAAGGGTGAGCGCTTGTACCATCTAAATTGCTCATGAAGCAGAGGACACTTAGATTTTTCTTTGACAAATCATCTAACAATAAGCAATTTGAAGAAAATTTGATATCTCTTGTATATCTAAATGATATTTATTGGTGACATGTCAATGGAAATAGACCTTTTAAAATGACTTTTTGCCTGAAGTTTGACAAAATGGCATTTCACCCTGTTTCTATTTTATTTAGGGATGATTTTTTTTACATATGAGTATTTTATCTGCATATATATCTGTGCAACACATGCATGCAGTGCCCTTGAAGGCCAGAAAAAGGTATCCTCTGGAACTAAAGTTACAGAGGGCTGTAAGCCACCAATCTGAGCCATCTGGAAAAGTGGCCAATGCTCTTAACCACTGAAGCATCTCTCCAGCCCCAAACAACACATTTAAAAAGCAGTATATCGCCGGGCGTGGTGGTGCACGCCTTTAATCCCGGCAGAGGCAGGCGGATTTCTGAGTTCGAGGCCAGCCTGGTCTACAAAGTGAGTTCCAGGACAGCCAGGGCTATAAAGAGAAACCCTGTCTCAAAAAAACAAAAACAAAAAAAAAGCAGTATATCAAACTAGCCATGGGCACATAGACTTTAACAGCAGCATTTGGAATGTGGCAGCTGAAAACTCATGAGTCAGTTCAAGGCCAGCCTGTACCACAAAAGACCTGTCTCACAAAGCAAATATTCATCCCTTTTCAAGCATGGATTGTGGGCCATGGTCACAAAGAATATAAAATAGTCTCCCTTAGCTAATCATCTGAAGGAGAAAGGAATGTTTTATGAAGTTTGTTGCTGAAATCAGCATTGTTCACCAGCCACTCCAGCATGCTGTTCATGAGGCTGTGTCTCACTCTGCAACGCTGGCTGGCCTGAAGCTCACACTGATCAACTGCCTCGCTCCCTGGGGTTAGGGTTGAAGTTTAGTGTCCTCACACACAGCAAGAACCTTTATAGAACATTCCCTATTAAAGGAAATTATCCTTTAAGAGTAAAATGGAGCATTCTCAGTATTTTAAAAAAAAAAAAAAAAAACCCAAAGTGAAGGAAAACCATTGCTAACAGTCACCTGTCTAAGAATTGCTCAAGTTGAGGGCTGGAGAGATAGGTAGGTCGGCAGTTAAGAGGGCTGGAGAGAGAAGTAGGTTGGCAGTTAAGAGCAAGGACCTGCCAGACAGTGGTGGCACACGCCTTTAATCCCAGCATTTAGGAGGCAGAGGCAGGCGGATTTCTGAGTTTGAGGCCAGCCTGGTCTACAGAGTGAGTTCCAGGACAGCCAGGGCTACACAGAGAAACCCTGTCTGGAAGAAAAAAAAAAAAGAGCAAGGACCCACATTCAATTGCCAGCACCTGTGTCAGTGGCTCCTGACACCTCTTAACGCCAGCTCCAAGGAATCTGATGTCCTGGCCGCTCTAGGCACCTACTCTCTGGGGTGCATCCTCCCGGTCCCATAGTTGAAAGTAACAATTTTTTGAAAGAATTGCTAAAGTTGTAAATTGCTACAGTTTCCATGTAAGTAGCGAGCACCTGAATGGTTACTTTTCCCTTTTGGGATGTTTTGTTTGTTCCGTTTTGATGTAAAGCGTCTCACTGCGTAGCCTAGTAGAGCCGGCTGTCAAAATCAGAATTCTCCTGCTTTAGCCTCCTCAGGGCTGGGATTATAGACTTCCACACCTGCTCTTCTCGAGTGCTTCAACTTGATTTGATTGCTAAAAACAAAAAGTATACACTGTATAATGTGTTTTTAACCTCTGTGTGTGGAATATGACACAGCTATCTTAAAAGGTGGGAGGAGAAAGGATCCAAGAATAAACAAACTTAGGTCTGCGAATGTAAAGTTCCGTGGTAGAATGCATACAGGTTTCACACTTTGGTTCCCAGCACAGGAAGAAAGCAAAACAAGAGCCTTGATCCTGTTTCTTAAATGTTTACATGTGGGGAATGGGAAGGTGGCTCGGTGGAGAAAGTACTAGTTGCATAAGCTTGGAACCTTAGTTTGAATCCCCAGAACCCACCTGTAACCCAGAGAGTACGAAGGAGGCAGAGCAGGTTCCACACCATAGCCCAGCTGCCCTTGAGTTCATGGCCACCCTCCAGCACTTCCTCCTAAGTGCTGGGATTATGGCGGATTGCAGATGTGAATTGCTGTGCCCATTTTTTATTGTTTTCTAGTATGTACATTTGTGTCCTATAAATTTCCTTTTCAAGCTAGGCCTGCCTGTTTGTCCGTGTGTGTAATCCCAGCATGGGGGAGGCCGAGGTGGAAGGATCACGAAGCTAAGGCTCACCTGGTGATCTTAGTGGATTCTACTAGGTCAGTTGACTGTTGAGTCTGTTGGAAAAGGCAGTGAAAGTATAAGTAAACATCCCTTTCAGGGCTGCTCTGTCTGCCTTGAGAGTTCATGTTCTTTTTATTTAGCTCAGTGCATTCCTAAGAAACTTCCCCTGGGGGGGCTGTGGTGCAGCTCAGCAGCGGGACACTTAACTTACCTAGCATGGCAGGGCCCTGGGTTCATCCCAGCACTGTGAAAAAGAACTCACGTGTCTGGAAGATCCATGGCCTTCCAAAGAAAGGAACAGAAAAAGGAAAATTCCATTGACCTATGAGTTACTTAGAAGTGTGCTGTTCAGTTTCTACTTTCCAATCATTGGGAGAGTCTTCTTATCTGTAACTTACTTGTTTGATTATTTTGTGGTCTACATAATTTCAGTTCTTTTAAATTTGTTGAGATTTGTTTCACAGTCAGCATAATGTTTATCTTGATGGCTCTCTGGGTTCTTGAGTAGAATCTATTTGGCTGTTGAGTGGAGTGTTCTCTAAAGACCTACTGGGAATATGGCTGCTTGATGGGAGTTGTAAGCTGCCATGTGGGCGCTAGAAAGTTGAGCCTGGCTTCTCTGGAGAGCAGCCAGTGCTGTTAACTGTGGCACCAGCTCCCTGGCACCACCACTCCCCCTTTTGGGGTCTTGAAAGAAAAAAATCTTTCCCCCCTTAACCAATGTTGAGAACCAAAGTCAGGGCCTTGTGCTTGCTTGGCGTCATCCTGCAGCTGAGCTGAAGCCTCGACTCTTCAATATAAAACCTGTATAAAATGACATAGGTGAGCTGTAAGGAGTCAGCTTCATGAAGGAAAACACAAACAGCTTTCTTTCTTTTTTTTTTTTTTTTTTTTTTTTTTTTTTTTTTTTTTTTTTTTTTTTTTTTTGGTTTTTCGAGACAGGGTTTCTCTGTATAGCCCTGGCTGTCCTGGAACTCACTTTGTAGGCTGGCCTCGAACTCAGAAATCCGCCTGCCTCTGCCTCCCGAGTGCTGGGATTAAAGGCGTGTGCCACCACGCCCAGCTAAACAAACAGCTTTCTTAAAATTTAAGACTTCTGCCACCACAAAACACCCTGTTAATCCATAGATAATGGGAAGGAAGAGTCTGTGGGTATGGCTTAATTTTAGTAGAGTTTCTCCTACCATGTCTGAAATCATAGGTTTGATTTCACATATGTTACCATGTAGACCAGGTGTGGTAGAGACCAACATAGGCTACATGGGACCCTTACTCAATACCAGTGTATATAAAATAGATGCAAACCACATTTCCTATTAAAAAAAAAAAAAAAAAAAAAAAAAAAAAAAAAAAAAAAAAAAAAAAAAAAAAAAAAAAAAAAAAAAGGCCGGGTGTGGTGGCACATGCCTTTAATCCCAGCACTTGGGAGGCAGAGGCAGGCGAATTTCTGAGTTCCAGGCCAGCCAGGGCTATACAGAGAAAGAAACCCTGTCTCGAAAAACAAAAACAAAACAAAACAAAAAAAACTGGAATATTTAAGGTAGTCTCAAAACTCAGTGATTAAAGACCAGTACAGTTTGGGACAGACAAGAGCAGGACATTTTGCTGGAGAGGACGTCTTGAGGCAAGATGATCAGGGCCACTGTCAGCCAGGAGGAAATAGGAGCTAAGGTAGACCACACTCATTCTCGAATGTCATTTCATGCATTTTGGGGTACTGTAAATTGTATAGCCATGTGAAAAGGAGTTGCGTAGCTTCTAGGAAAACTACTACGTTTCCCATGTGAGCCAGCAAGCAGCTGTGCCCTCAGCATTGCTCCCAGATACCTGAGACGCACATAGAAATCGGAACATGACCCCTCAGAGCAGTTTCACTTTTCTTTATGGTGTTTTGTTTTGTTTGCTTAAGACAAGGTCTTACTGTATAGCCAAGGCTGACCTCAAACTCAAAACAATCTTGCTTAGTCTCCTTTCTGTTGCAGCCTCTCTTATGAGCCTCTTTTAGCTGAACGGGGAAGAAAGTCCCCACCCACCGCTACACTCACACCCATGCACGTGGTACCACCGCTCATAATTGCTAAACGTGGAGCTGGCCTAGATGCTGTCAGCAGACAGACGGGGAAGGAGATGTGGTGCACCTGCCATTCAGCCTTAAGATAGACAGTAGGAAGGACCAAGGGCTATGGTAAGAGAGAGTAAGGGGCCTAAGTGGGCAGGGTAGAGAGGAAGATGGAGCTGGAAAAGACAAATATCATGTATTCTTAGGTAGAACCTGGATTTAATTGTGCATGTATCTGAGTGCGCGCGCGCGCGCGTGTGTGTGTGTGTGTGTGTGTGTGTGTGTGTGTGTGTGTGTGTGTGTGTGTGTATGAGAGAGAGAGAGAGAGAGAGAGAGAGAGAAGCAGAAGGGATCAGACCAGTAGGGTAGAAGAGCAACAGGGGCAGAGGTGGACAGCTATAGGAAGGAAATGATGGGCAGATACAAGTCAAGTGCAGTGAGGCCTGTGCATGGAAAGTCATGCAAAGCACTTTATGTGTGTGCCTAAATATTTAGATAAATTATAATTCCATTTTCATAAAAATGATACTGTCACAAAACTATGAATTTGAAAACAGGTAAAGTAACTACCAGGAGAGTGAAGGTAAAAGTAGGTATGACCATAAAAAGATAAAGGAAATCTGTGGTAATGGAAGGATTCTAAGCACTGACACAGGATGGTGTTTTTATAAAACCATGTGATAAACTATTCTAGATCTGTGGTCTCAGACATGCAATGCAGATGTTCTGATTCTCATGATACCATATAGATAGAGTTGTTAGGGGAAAATAGATGGATTGTACAGAGTCTGTATACTGCCTTTTATAAAAAGTTAATTCTTTTGAAACTATTATTATAAAATATTTTTAAAATATTATTATTATAAAATACTTTTTCCTTTAAAAGAATTTGTTAACTTATGTGCATGTGGTAGGAAGATGTCAGAAGGTGTCACATCCTCAAGAATTGGAATTACAGGCTGTTGTGAGCTGTAACATGAGCACTGTGAACTAAATGTGTGACTTCAGAAAGGGTAGGAAATGTTCTTAACTGCTGAGCTGTCTCTCCAGCTCCTATAAAAAGAATTTAAAACCAATATGTAAATATAGCATAAGTTCAAACAAGTTGTAGTCAAATGTTACGCATTTGGACAGAGATCCATTTGTTTGTGTCAGGGTCTCAAATAGCTTAGGTTGGCCTTGCCTCTGTGCAGCTAAAGTTGATTTTGAACTTCTGTTCCTTTTGCCCCAACCTCCTAATTACTGGGGTTGTAGACATATACCACGATGCCTGATTTATATGGTAACAGGTTTGAACTCAGGCCCTGGTGTGTGTGTGTACTAGGCAAGCATTCTCCCATCTGAGCCATGTACCCAGATCCCACTTGGAGGTCTAAGGCTGCTGGCATCAGTTTTTAACACTGCTTGGATATTCAGGGAGAGAAGACAATTCATTATTTGGTTTAACTAAATTTTCATGTTAACAAAAATAAATTATGTTTATTAAGAAGACAAGATGACTCTGTTTCATCATCAAGACTTCAAACCCCAGTTCCGACAGGACTCCAGAGCAGTGACAGCCTGGGTACATGTCATACGAGCTGGAGAGGGATTTCTTCCTTTTACTGTTCGATTTACTCAGACTTAGTGGTTCTGAATATATGCACAGAGGTTGGGGTAAGTGTGTGTGTGTGTGTGTGTGTGTGTGTGTGTGTGTGTGTGTGTGAATCTGGATCCTTACTTAAGGGGTGTGGCTGTCAGCAGCAAGTGCATATTAAGTTCAAGCTCAAAAACCTGCTGACCAGCGCTTCGCAGGCCAAGCTTTTAAATAGTGATGGTTCGGGCCATGGGGTTCTAATTTTAGTTGAAGGTATAGGTTAGATCTCATTTCTCACAAGTGATCCAGAAGTTTCACTGATCATCAAAGAAATAGTCTGACCATGTGCCTAGGTACCATTGTAAGGACTTTAGTTCCCCCAGCTGTGCATGACTTGGCTATTCTTACCTCTGATGTTGAAGAATCTGGGCTTTGGTTGGATAACTTGAGCAAGACTGCACCACAAGTATTTCCAGAATTTGATACCAATACATTTCAGAGCCAAAGTTGGTGGGCATATTAACAAATGTGTTTTACTCTGTGTGTGTGTGTTGTATACACTTAATTGCTTGACTTGGTTTTTTTTTTTGTCTCCAACAGCAGTGGACTTGCTAAAGAAACTAGTTTTCTTTTATTCCGTTTATTTTATTTATTGGGTACATGTGTACATGTGTGGGTAGGGGTGTACATGCGTGGGTGTGTGCTGTCACAGCTTGTGTGTGGAGGCCAGAGGATGATTTGCAGGAGTTGATTCTCTCTCTCTACCTCGTGCATCCCACAGGTCACCATCAGACTTAGCAACAAGTTCTTCCATTGCTAAGCCATCTCACCAGCCCTAGTTCCCTTTCTTAACCATACTAAGGCCTTCTTCAGTAGCAGCCAGTGGCAATCCTATTAGTGTTCTGTATACTTCAACCTTATTGTTTCTAAATGTCTTCAAGAAACTTGGAAGCAGGACAATCATTTTTGTTAATTCCGGAAACCAAAGGCCTTAATTCTCTCCTAACTTGCTGATCAGATTATTGTATCTAGGGAGATGTCCTCATTGTGATAATGGACTGGGTAGCAAGGAAATGCTCTTTAAATGTAAGTGAATCCAGCCTTGGGATTATCCACTGTGTAGCTAGGCAAGCCCCTAAGATCACAATGCAAGACACAGTGAAAAGGTTATACATTCCCACTCTGTGCATTATACAAAGTTTCAATTCCTCTAAAGTTGATTAAATAGTCAGAGTGAAACAGACCAACAGTCACACACACACACACACACACACACACACACACACTCACACTCACAAAGTTCAGAACCGTACTTTATTCTCATTGAAATCAAAGCATGTTGCTCCAAGTTATAGATATGTTTAGTAATTAAAAAAAAAAAAAAAAGTCGGCCTGGCCGTTGACAGTCATGTCCTGGGGAACTGGTGAATTGGTCTAACTTTGTCTTCTCTTCACAGGAGTATATCAAGGGGATCTGTGAGCCGGAGCTGGAGGAGAAAGAGTGCTACCCCAAGGCCATGCACTGCGTTTTTGTCGGGGCACAGAGCCTCTTTTTGAAGAGCTTAATTCAGGATACTTGTGCTGACCTCTGTGTTTTAGATACTGGGCTTCTTGGCATCCGAGGAAGCGCTGAAGCTGTGGTCATGGCCAGAAGTCACATTCAGCAGTTTGTGAAGCTCTTTGAGAACAACGAGAACCTCCCCAGTAATCAGAGAGAGTCGGAAATCAAACGGGAATTCAGACAGTTTGTCGAAGCCCACGCAGACAGTTACACAATGGACCTGTTGATTCTGCCTACTTCCTTGAAGAAGGAACTACTGAGTCTCACACAAGGGGAAGAGAATCTGTTTGAAACAGGAGATGATGATGTCATTACTGTTGGAGATGTGCGGCCACCAGAGTACACACAGAGTGCTGCCACAGGACCGAGTATTGCTAGAGATGAAGTTGTTGTACAGGAAGATTCCAGAAATAAAGCTAGGACCCCTGTTTCTGAGCTTACAAAACAAATGGACACAGTCTTTTCTAGTTCACCAGATGTGCTTTTTGTTCCGGTGAATGGCCTAAGTCCAGATGAAGATGCTCTTTCCAAAGACAGAGTTTGTCACAAGAGGAGATCTTCTGATACGGAAGAAAGGCATACGAAGAAGCAGTTTTCCTTAGAGAATGTTCCAGAAGGGGAGATTTTGCCAGATGGTAAGGGGTCAGCTGGAAATGAAGTCATCGACCTGTCTGATCCTGCTTCAAACTCTACAAATGTAAGCCCCGATGGAAAAGACACTACAGAAGAAATGGAATACAATATCCTTGTTAACTTCTTTAAAACCATGGGCTATTCCCAAGAGATTGTTGAAAAGGTCATTAGGGAGTATGGGCCTTCTACAGAACCGCTATTGCTCTTAGAGGAAATTGAAAAGGAGAATAAAAAGCTCCAAGAAGACCGAGACTTTCCACCTTGCACTGTGTATCCAGAGGCCAGTCAGAGCAGAAGTGCAGGGGTTGGGAGCACCACAAATGAGCTCACAGCCGACTCCATGCCAAAGAAAGCACCGAGTCCCACAGAGCAAAGCATGGTGGAAAGGTTCTCGCAGTTACCATTCAAAGACTCTAAACACTGTACCTCAAATTGCAAAGTTAATTCTTTCAGAACAGTGCCAATAGGACAGAAACATGAAATCTGGGGTTCAAAGCAGAACTCAAGTTGTACTGTCGACCTGGAAACTGATGGCCTTTCGGCCTCTGCTGCTTCTGTCAGCCCTAAAGACGTCAGTTTTGTTTCAAGGGGAGCTTCAGGGCACCAACAGAGAAACCCAGCTTTTCCTGAAAATGGTTTTCAACAGCAAGCAGAACCTTTGCTTCCAAATAATACGAAGCCTGCCTGTGAAAAGCGTTCTGGCTGCTGTAGCTCTTCTCAGCCTAAGCCAAATTATCCCCCACTTTCTCCACCACTGCCGCTGCCCCAGCTCTTACCTTCAGTTACTGACGCTCGATTGGGAGGGTCCTCTGATCATATTGATTCCTCAGTTACGGGGGTTCAAAGATTTCGAGATACCTTAAAAATACCATACAAGCTGGAATTAAAAAATGAGCCAGGAAGAGCAGATTTGAAGCATATTGTTATAGATGGAAGTAATGTTGCAATAACGTAAGTCACTCTGCAGATCACTCTTACACAGATTTATACATCTGTCTTGTAGCTTTTGGTATGTAGTTTTTTGTTTTGAAACATGGCCTCACTGTGTATCCCTGGTCTAGAACGTGCTATAAAGACCAAGCTAACCTTAAACTCAAAAAAGATCTAGCCTGCCTTCCCCCCCCCCCTTTTTTTTTCCGAGACAGGGTTTCTCTGTGTAGCCTTGGCTGTCCTGTAACTCATTCTGTAGACCAGGCTGGCCTCAAACTCAGAAATCTGCCTGCCTCTGTCTCCCAAGTGCTGGGATCAAAGGTGTGCGCCACCATTGCCCGGCTTTTTTTTTTTTTTTTTTTTTTTTCCCCTAGCCTGCCTTTCTAAGTGCTCGGATTATAGGCATGCACCATTATACCTGACCTGCTGGTTTTGAGGCAGGATCTTACTGTGTATCCCTTGCTGGCCTGCTAATGTCAACCATGCAGGCTCCAAAGTCATGAAGATCCTCCAGTCTGTGCCTACCTTGAGCAAGACTTCAATGGTGTGCATGCCTGGCCTGGTGGTCTGAATTTTTACAATATAAACATTGTTTTGCTTTTCTTTCTTTCTTTCTTAAACCCCTTTGCTTTTCTTTTTTAAAAATAAATTATTGATTATATGTTTTCATTTTGTCACAATTTTAAAAAAAAGTGCTGCCATTGTAGATATTAGAAGTTTAACAGTTTGGGATGGGGATGCATGTAGCTCTGTTGGTAGAATGCTTGCCTGACATTCTCGAAGCCCTATCCGGCATACCATGTAAACTGGGCGTGGTGGCCCCTTCCTTAATCCCAGCCCTGGGAAGGTGAAGGCAGGAGAACTGAGGTTGAAAGTGAAAGGCAGGGTGAAAGTGCTGTGCCTGTGTCCTTGTCCCCAGCAGCTGCCTATTGTCATCTCACACTGGTTTAAATAAAACTGGAAGAGCCATTCAGGTACCTGTGGTCCAGGACTGGCTCCACGTCCTCACGGTTCGAGGTTCTTAAACTGAGTGTCTGCACAGAGTTAACATTATTCATGATTTTGAAGAAGTTAATTCCTTTGTAAAACCTTTCTATCTATGGAAAGATTTCCCAAATTGATATTCAAACAAAACACAGATGAACCAAGGCTGAGCATGGGAGTGATGCTGTGTGTGTGTTCAGGAGTATGTATGTGTGTGTATGTGGAGACCCAAGGTTAAGATTAGTGTCATCTGTTGCTTTCCCCCTTGTTTTGTTTGTTTGTTGTCTTGGGGTCAGAGTCTTTCACTGAACCTGGAGCTCACCAATTTGGATAAATTAGCTGGTGAGGGAGCTCAAGGGTTCCTCCTGCCTCGGCCTCTTCGCCAGAGCTAGGACTATAGGTGGGCACCCCGCCTTCACTTGTTACGTGGATGCTTGGGGTGGTAGCTCAATCCTCCTGCTGGTACTTTGCAAATGACCGTCACCCTCTGGGGTAGTAATAGCTCCTCTCACAGTGATCACCATGAATGTCCAGTGATGTTGCTCCCCATGGTGGGGTGTGTCCCATACTAATCTTCCCCAGACACTGGAACATCCCAACACCACAGATTTCCTAACACTTGGATATAGCCGCTGTTTTTGAAAATCAATGATTATCACTTAAATCAAACATGTATTAACATACATGTTTAGTTTTATTTGTTTGCTTATTTGTGTATGTGTATGCCATGTGTAGTAATAGACAGTTGGTGTGAACAATCAGATGTGGATGCTAGAAACTCAGGTCCTCTGGAAGAATCACACATGTTCTTAACTGCTGAGATGAATTGTTATTACTATCCCTATTTTTTTTTTAAGATTTATTTATCTATTTTATGTATGTGAGTACACTGTAGCTATACAGATGGTTGTGAGCCTTCATGTGGTTGTTGGGAATTGAATTTAGGTTCTTGATGGCCCCGCTCGTTCAGTCCCTGCTAGCTCCAGCCCAGATTTATTTATTATTATACATAAGTACACTGTTTAGGTGTCTTCAGACGAATCAGAAGAGGGCGTCAGCTCTCATTATGGGTGGTTGTGAGTCACCATGTAGAGGCTGGGAATTGAACTCAGGACCTTCGGAAGAGCAGTCAGTGCTCTTAGCTGCTAAGCCCTCTCACCAGCCCCTATCCCTATTGTTTTAATCATTATTTCTATTTATGTATGTGGGTAGGGGCACAGGGAAGTCTGATGCATGCAGATATCAGAAGAGGGGGTTGAGTCCCCTGGAGCTGAGGGTCCAGGTAGTTGTGAACCTGGTGCAGTGCTGGGAGCTGAGCTCCAGCCCTCTGGAAGAGGAGCAGGTGCTTTAACCACTGGGCCACTTCTCCCAGCCACTTACTGGTTTTGAAAACTGATTCTTTCTAGAGGATGTGACTTTTCTTCAGATTTACTGATGTCTGTGTCTAAGAGCAGTACTTTTAAAGAGTGTACACCTGTGACCCAGCACTTGGGAGGCAGAGGCAGGCAGATCTCTGATTTTGAGGCCTGCTGCTCTGTAGAGCTACACAGAGAGAGACTCTCAGAAAACAACAATAAAAAGGGATGTTTCCCTAAAGCAGAGCAGATTCACATGGAATGCAGGTAATCAAATGGCTTGTTCTTGCCAGTCTTTCTATAGCAGGTTCCATGACTATTATTAAGTGGAAGCTAGAAGTTACAAATCAAAATTTGTAACTTGATGACATGATTATCATTCTGATCATTTTAACTGAGACCAGATGTTTTTTAATTTAAGGTTTTTGGCACTGCTGTGTGAGAATTGAACTTTGATTCTTAGACATAGTAGGCAAATACTCTGCTTCTAAAACTTCATTCTCAGCCTGGTGTATTATTATTATTATTATTATTACTATTATTATTAATGTGTGTGTGATGGATCTTCATACAAAATTTTTGGAGCAAAAATTTAGTATCACTTCCATGACCTTGCCCAGGTTCACACCTAGATTTGGGGCCATAGTCTCTTTCCTCAGCACCTGGCCAGCCTGTGTCTTCACAGAAATTAAGATTAGAATGTTCAGACCTTATCATCATTGGACATATAACTGCTTCAGAGGGACCCTCACCCATTTGCTGTCTTTTTTTTTTTTTTTTTTTTTTTTGTTTTTCAAGACTGGGTTTCTCTGTGTAGCTCTGGCTGTCCTGGAACTCACTTTGTAGACCAGGCTGGCCTCGAACTCAGAAATCCACCTGCCTCTGCCTCCCGAGTGCTGAGATTAAAGGCGTGCGCCACCACACCCGGCTCCATTTGCTGTCTTAATTGAGAAGGAAATCTGAGACCGCCAGGAGCAGGGTGTCCTGGTGGGAACTCCCCGAAGCAGACAGGTCCTGCTCTGCCCTGGATTGCTGGTTCTTTGTCTGACATGATATCTGCAGCTCATGTATATGATGAGAAATTCCAAAACACCTGCCTTGTGCTGCTGACTATGTATGTTTTTGGTTCGCTTCCCCCTTGTCACCATGAATGAGTCAGTCATGAGTCAGTGGACATGTTTGCGGTGTCTGGCTCGACATCACAGTGGTGGCTGAAACCCCAGCCTGACTTGTTGCTTTGGTGATTTTTCCGTGTAGATGGGGTTTGCCCGTTCACTTGTCAGAACTGTACATTCTGCCCACTTTCTTGCCGGTCTTTCTATAGCAGTTCCACAACTAGTTTTTACTAAGTGGAAGCCAGAAGGAAGTCACGCTGTCCCAGTTAACTCGAAAGGGCTTTCCACTATCCCCCACACTGCCCTGCCTGGGTTGATGATTATTGCTATAGCTATTGTTACCTAGCTCTCCTCTGCCTTAGACATGTTGACTGGCTGCTATGGTGTGAAAAATAGCCAGGTCATTTGTTTCCAGAGGCATGAACAGGAATTCCTTCTCCCTGGAGAGCTGATACACCTACTCTCCTGCATGTGGAGCTGGGAGCCTCACACTTTGGCCCCCAAAGTAGAAGGTATTGTATTCTGTACACCTTGAATATATGCTCTCTAGATCAGGGTAGGCCACTGGTCTGCACTTCCTTGTCACCCAGCCTCTCTGTTGCAGAGACCAGAAGCATCAAGGACTAAGCGCACTTATCCAGCCCGTGTAGTGGGGGTAGGCACTTATCCAGCCCGTGTAGTGGGGGTAGGCACTTATCCAGCCCGTGTAGTGGGGGTAGGCACTTATCCAGCCCGTGTAGTGGGGGTAGGCACTTATCCAGCCCGTGTAGTGGGGGTAGGCACTTATCCAGCCCGTGTAGTGGGAATAGGCTTAGACTATCTACTGTTAGGACAACTGTTTGGCTCCCCTTGGTTGGGTTTTTTTCCTCCCTGGGGCTGAGACTTAAACTCAAACCACACCCCTAATGCTCCATCCCATTTTCCTTTTTTATGTAGTTTTCTAGATAAATCTATATACTTACTTACTTACCTAAACTTTGAATCACTGTTTTTAACGCTAGAGACTTTCAGGGTAAAAAAAAAAATGTTGAGATGGTACCACAGGGAACCCTGAAAACTGGGGCAGCATTAGTACTTGCAGAAACTTTGTCATCCCGCCTCAGAAGGCCAGGGCAGCATGTGTGCATGTGTGTGCATCTGTTTTGAATAACGTGGAGGCCCTTTTCAAGGTTTTGGAGGACTAAACAGGTTTTCCTAAAAAAGCACAAGGCTCTTGATTTGGGATCTTCGTGTTAGAACTGGCTGACTTAACTCCAGGCTTGTCTTTGGTGTTAATTTATGTGGCTATTCTTTAAAAACAACAGCAACATCCCCAGTTAACTCCTTTTTTTCCCCCAGTAACAAGTGTCACACTGGTACATCCTTACTGTATCAGCAGTGGGTTTATTTGCTTGCATGTGTTTTCTGGGATAAGATCTGATCCCAGTTTCTTCTTTATGGGTCTCTGGAAAAAAGAGTGGGCTTTAATCCTCTAGCAGAGAGAAGGAACTGTGAGCTATTCACTGCAACCTTGTCTGCAGCTCTTTCTGTTCTCAGGGGTCAGGGATGCAAATGGGGTTGATGGCATTCTGTAGTATAGCATGAGGGCCTTGGCCAGGAGTGGGGAAGTTTGAGTCTGCCCCAGCACACTTTCCAGCTAGCCACATGCTGTAGATAGGCCATTCTGTCTTGCACCCACAATAGACAAAAGCTGGGAGGTGAAAGGACAGAAAGGGTCTTCTGAAGGATTGCTTCCCACAAGGCTGAGCCCTCAGCGGGCTGGAGGGAAGGCAAGGCTTAAGCAGCCAGAGGATGGGTGCACCTGGCGCGTGTATTATGGAGCATTTGCCTTTGCTGGCTCTCTCTGCCCGTCAGGCTGAAGGACCTGGAAGCCATCCTGGCAGGGGATGTGTGTGGGAAGAACTTACCTCCTTCACCTTTATTTAACTGCCTGAGACAAAAATGAAGGATTGTTTTTTGTTTGTTTTCACTGCATTCATTTACTTACTTATTTGAGTATGCATGGGGAGCGCACCATGCTGCCCGTTCCGGACTCACATGGGAGGGAGCCGTGTACCTGCGTTTTTAATGTGCATGAGTGGTTTGCCTGCATGTGTATATGTGTACCGTGCACATGCCTGGTCAGAAGAGGGTTTCTGATGGCCTGGGACTGGAGTTACAAATGGCTGCATGTGTATATGTGTACCGTGCACATGCCTGGTCAGAAGAGGGTTTCTGATGGCCTGGGACTGGAGTTACAGATGGCTGTGAGTCGGTCACAATAGAATCCATGCCCTTTGCAAGGTCAGCAGGTGCTCTTACCCAAGGAGCCATCTTTCTAGCTTCCGTTTTTGTGTTTTGAAATGAACTGTCAGACTTGGGGGTGCTGTTTTTTGTTTTTGTTTACTTCAGTAGCAGGAGGTCACACACGGGGCTGAGTGCAGCTTCTTTCTGTTTTACAAGCAGGAACTCAGCCATATTTGTCATCTACAGCTGTCTGTGGCTGTTGTCACATTGCTATGGCGGGGTTGAGTGATGACCTTTACAGATGGAAGGTTCCAGCTTGTTTCTTGCATGCTTACCTATTTCTCTGCTTTTTGCTTCATTCAGTACAGTCCCCGTGGCCCTAGTCATTTGATTCTTGTTTTCAAATTGTTCTTTATAAGCTTTGAACTTGGAAACTTTTCAGTTCAAAGTGGGCGGTGTACCTAACACCCATCAGAGACAGCAGCAACATTGGGTATGTGGTATTGGCAGAGTCACATCTTTATTCCTGTCCTCAACCACAGGAAGGCAAAGCACGGGCATTGTCACAGCTACTGAACTGTTTTTGCTTGAGGGACAAATTTTGTAATAAAATTCATAAGAAATTCTAAGATGTACACCAGCAGTGGGGCTTGGTGGCAGAATGCTAACTTAGCGTGTGAGGACTTGGGCTTGATCCACAACACAGTAAAAAACCACCACCACCAGTATAGTCACTCCACAGAGGTATACATCAGTAATGCCAGGCCTCAGAAGACTGAGGCAGGAGGATCACAAATTTGAGTCAGCTTCAGTGACATATAAAGACCATGTCTCAAAAAAGAAGTTAAAGCTCTTAGAGGCCAGTGATTAGATAGAACTTAAGAATAGGACTTCCCCAACAGAATACGTTTAAAACCCATGATAGTAAACAAGTATTCATTCAGCAAGCCTGCCACTCTCCACCAAAGCAACATACTCAGTCTGTCAAATAGAGGGAAAAGACTACGACTATGATTAAGCTGCAGGAACGGCTCCATCAGCAGGTCTAACTTTGCAAAGCAGCAAACTGTACAACAAATGTGAAAGTAAAAGTGTGTTTGTGTTGTTTTTGCTATGTATGTATGGTTGCTCTTTTCTGTGGTAAAACGTAGATTTTTCTATACACTTTAACCTGAAAGAAATTGTCCTTCCTTCCAGCCATGGTCTGAAAAAGTTCTTCAGTTGCCGTGGAATAGCGATTGCGGTAGAGTATTTTTGGAAGCTCGGCAACAGGAACATCACTGTGTTTGTCCCGCAGTGGAGAACAAGACGGGATCCTAATATCACAGGTGAGGCCCAGTGATCTTTCCATATTTCTGGTTAGATATTTAATGCTTCCAATTTCAACATATGGTGCTTAGAATAGAATCGTGCACATGGGCCACAACTTGAATGTCAGAATTCTAAATTAGTTGTGTCAGATAAAATAGCAATTGAAAACTATATGGTTGTGCACACCTGTGATGTTAATGCTCAGGAGATGGAGCAGGAAGTGCAGAAGTCAAGAAGATCAGGGTCATCTTTGGCTACAAAGTAGGACTTTTAGTGGGCCTAGTGTAGACACACCTCAGTTGAGAAGTGTTGTAGTATAAGAAGTAAGTAGGGAAGGGCGGAGACCCAGCACAGCCACTAGAGAGGATGCCCTCCACTAGCGTGGGCTTCTGAGAATTTAAATAGTAGTTTTTAAGTGGTTGCTTGGAAGATGAGAACCTTCAAATATATCTTCTTTTCAGTAGTCTGATGGCTTACTATGAATCATTTCTGTTCGCCATATAGTACTTTGTAGCTAACCTACAGGCCCCACACAAAAGGTTCAAATTTAATATAAATTGTGAAATATTCCAGAGAAACTTAAGGTTGTTTTTGTCTTAGGTGAAAAGGCTATGCCAGGCACCTAGAAAGGAAAGGTAAAACAAGGTGGCGTGTTTTATAGATTGTCTAGCACAGAAACAGGAAGTAAAACTTAGACACAAGGATGGCAGTTCCAGAGTGTCCCCAGCTTCCTTTATTTGGGAGAAGATCCACAGGAAACGAGGCAGGTCCACTTCTTTCTTTCTCTTCTGTCTCAGTGTCAATGCGACTTACACAGCGTGCAGCTCTGAGTCAGGGAGCCCTCCATTGGGCAGGGCAGGGCAGGGCAGGGCACTGGCAGCCGATTTGGTAAGAGATGGAAACACAGGAATCTTAGGCTCCAGCTCTCAGCTTCTCTTGCCTGTGACTGCTTTTCCACTGTAAGGCACTGGCCCTCCATTCTGTCACTACTCAAACCTGTGAAAACCAGTAAATACTTGTACAGACAGCTGAGAGCAAGAGAGGAAGCTGTAGCCAGGCTGGAGAATGAGCAGCCTTTCTCATCTGGAACAATGGCGGTTCACTCCTTCAACCCCCTGTTTAAGACCGCTCTCCCCCTCCCCCCCAGACTTTGGGTGACCTTGTCATTTCTCTTTTTATGCTCTACTTACAGTTTATCCTTTTGGGAAAGTTCTTGGGGGCAGGATTAATTAAGTATGGGCTTCTGGTTTAGTGTCATTTAGAGGCAGTTGAGTTTAACGTTTTGTTAGTTTGTTTAAAATCTACCCAGTCAGTTCATATGCTGGGCTTGCCTTAGTGTGAGTGATTTTTCTTCTTTTGGTAAGTGAGTAAAGTTGAAGAAGTGGGAAAAAGAGTCTTTCTGCAAGTCCCCAAGTGAAATATTTGGGTTTGCATTTATTTATTTACACATCTGGGAAGATAGTCTTTGCTGAATACATATCAACTTCTTCCATGAACAGAACAGCACTTCTTAACCCAGCTCCAGGAGCTTGGAATATTATCTTTAACTCCTGCCCGGATGGTCTTTGGAGAAAGAATTGCCTCTCATGATGACAGGTATGAAGGGCTGTTTTTCTTCCCAAGGTGGGAGTGGGGTGGTAAGGAGTCAGCTACCTGTCCACCGTATAAGTCTGCACTCTGAAGGGACTCGTCACCAAGAGCACTGAGATACTCTGTAGGTTTAGGAATGGCGCAAAAGAAACTTTAGTGGTTTGCTTTGAGTTGGTTTATTTCGGTAAAGCATGTCTGAGATGAGAAAAGGCAGGTATGTGTAGTTGGCTGATTTTCTTTTTGGAGATGAGGTCTCACCATGCAGCCCTGGCCCAGAACTCACTCTGTAGATGAAAGATCCAAGCAGACCTCTTGTGTTTCAGGCCAGCCAGGGTTACATGGTGAAATCCCTACCTTTCCCTGTGGTGTAGACTTTACTCTCTGTTCTCTTGCTCTCATGTCTGGAGGAAGAAGCATGGCGTCTGGACCCTCAGACTGACTGTCCCTTCTCTGCATTATTCTGCCCATTTCCACATTCCTCCCAGTGAAGGCAGTGATGTGTTATCCAAGCTGGTATATGGTTAAATGGGAAAGAGGTGAGTTAGGGCCACAGTAGACATTCACTCACTGACAGGAAAGAGAGAGACTGTGTTAGATAGGGTGGATCCGAGGTGCCGTCAGAGAGCAGTCTGGTTGGAGCTGAGCAAGGGATGGACAGGGTTAGGAGCAGCCCCGGGAATCTGTCCTGAAGGACCCTCTGTGGACCCTGTCACAGGCTCAGGGACTCAGACCCAGGCACAGACACAGCAGAGGCTTTACTTGACTTACACAGCCTGCTGGGTATCAGAGAACCTGGGTGTGTATCCCAGTGGATATGAGAGAAGCCTTCCTATCTACTTTCATTGACATTTGGACAGATAGCAGCATTGAAATTTATGCTCTTTAAATAAACTATAATGTTCATAAATAAGGAAGAAAGCCAATTATGGTGGTTCAAACCCATGATCTCAGCACTTGAGAAGTAGAAGCAGAAGGCTTAGGAATTCAAAGTCATCCTGAGTTACATAGTGGATTCTAAGCTAGCCTGGAATATGTGAGACCCTAGGTGAGGTGGGTGGGATAGGGGTGTAACAAAAACAAAACACTTTCTAAGGCTCCTGAGATCTTGGAACTGTTGAGTTGTTTGAGTCCCAATTAGAGATGGCTAAGAAGAGCAGTCATTCATTCTTAGGGACTGCTAAGATGGGTGGCCATTCATACCTTTGAGGCCAGTGGTCTCTCTTTTGTTTCATTATCTTTGTTCTCATTCAAGAAATAACATTTCTATTAACTCCAGAGGTTTCAGTTCTGTTTTGGTTTTTTTTTTTTTTAATATTTATTTATTTTATTTTATTATATGTTAGTACACTGTAGCTGTCTTCAGACACTCCAGAAGAGGGCGTTAGATCTTGTTACAGATGGTTGTGAGCCACCATGTGATTTCTGGGATTTGAACTCAGGACCTTCGGAAGAGCAGTCGGCGCTCTTAACCACTGAGCCATCTTACCTTGGCCATCTTACCTTGTTTTGTTTTTTAGATCGGTTCTCACTATGTAGTCTTGGATGTCCTCAGATTTCACAGGTTAACTCTGTACCTCTGTCCCACAAGTGCTGAGCTTAAAGCTGTGCACTCCTATGCCTGGCTACTCACAAAGATTTTGAGATGGTTTGAACAGGAATAACCTTCAGCAGTACAACACAATTCTTTATTAATTTAATTCTTACTTTTTTTCAGCATAAGGCCCTAGTTCTATCCCTAGCACCCTATAAACCAGGAATTGATGGCACACACCTGTAATCCAGCACCACACGGTAGAGGCGAGAGGATCAGAAGGTTAGAGTCATCCTCAGGATACTTAGTTCAAGGCCAACCTGGGAGATTTAAGACACACACACCAAACACAGGGCTGGGAGTGAATGATAGGTCCAAAAGGATCCCGTTCTCCAAAATGACAGTCTTGGCTCAGCTCAAGCCTGACCATAGAAAGACTGCTGTGGAAGATTAAAAAAAAGCTCACTCACACAGCATCCCTGCCTGCCAAAAAGGGCCACTTCCCTTGCCTTTGTGGTTACAAAAGCCCAAAGCTAAGGTTCCTCCAGTCCCTAGAAACGTGGCTATTTTTTCTCCCCTCCTCACTATGCTAGCTCGTAGGCAGCAAGCCCCCCACACACACACTCACAGAGAGAGAGAAGAGGAGAGCGCCGGCCCTAGCCATGGCCAGTATGCGTGTATGCATCTTCTCTCTTCTCTGAACTCTACCAGCCTCTGGCTGTCCTCCTCCCAGCCTCGGAGCAGTCACCCTGGTAGGATTGCTTTTAAAATTGCACAGCTGGCCATCAAGTAACTAACAGTGAACTAAACTCAGGCAGCCAAGCAGGTGAAAGATGAGAGATTACACAGGCCTTTAACTCACTCAAGCCTTCATGCACTCTTACCACAGTTTATTAGAGGAACTTTTCTAGGAAATGTAGGACTCATAATAAAAATCATTTTTGTAGAATTAAATTGCATGAAAAGTTGTTTTATAATCACATTAATAATTCCAGAGATACTCATCATTTGAACATTTTCAGTTGATAGGGACCTAACTCTCCATCCTGGGTTCAACTGGTGATTTTTTAAGAAGAGAAAACCCCTTTCATGTCCTTGGCCCGGTGGCTCCGGCCAGACCTGGTCTTTGCTCATTTTAAACCCTCTTGTTACCGTAGGTTTCTATTGCACTTAGCGGACAAGACTGGGGGCATAATTGTAACAAATGATAACTTCAGAGAGTTTGTGACCGAGTCGGTGTCCTGGAGAGAAATTATTACAAAAAGGTAAGTTTTTCTTCTTTGCTTTGATCGGAAGTTTGTTGTTTGCATTTTGTGTTGCTTCTGCTGGCCGGGGTAGTGGACCCAGTAAGGGTCAGGGTGCGCCTGCTAAGAGTATCTGAAATGTCACCTCTGGAGTACTGTGACTCAGCAAGTGTATAGGACACAAACATTTTGCTGAGCAAAGGGGTCACCTAACTGAGGGTACAGGGGTGAGTCTTTCAAGTTTTAGTTTCAGTGTCTGGTGTTTTCCATGAGTTGAGCATGTAGGCTTTCTTGGTGATACTTGGATGTGTTCAGTGGCTAAGCTACTGCAGAGCAGTGAGCACTGAGTTCCCGGGCTCCCAGAAGACCTGCGCGCATGAGCAGCTGCTTCACACAGGGAAGAGCTGTGCTGTGTGGCTCCAGGAGTAAAACAGACATGCCCATCCCACAAATACGAACTATGAAGTGAATGTGACTGCATGCGTTTCTCTTGGGGTTCCACAGTTGCCCTTTGTCTGATACATCCTTATAGCTTGCTATATCCTAACAGGATTTTTGAAAAAGCTTGGCTTGACAGTGTCCAGCCTGAGGACCTGAGGTCAGAGCATGGAACCACAGGCCCCCGGGAAGAGAGCTTCCCTCTAACCTCTGCCTGTTTGCAGGGGCACATACTTACACACAGACAGGAACACAGACACGTAAACAGTGAACTTGAAACTTAACAGAGAGATAGCCTGGTCAGGAATTGTGGGATAAAAGGGAATTGCTGTCTACATTCTGACTTCTGTGTTGCTACTAAGTCTTGGTGCTGAGTGAAGGAGAGTTGTTCTCTGACCTGGTGGGCACAGTTGATGAGTGAGCTGTTAAACTGCTTGGACACTGCTCTGTGTGCACACAAGGATGTTTTCATTGCAGTGGGTTTCAAAACAACCTGGATGTCAGAGAAGCAACTCAGAAGCCAAATGTGAATGACAGACATCACAGAGTAGAATTTTTTTTTTTTTTTTACTCTTATTCATTTATCTGAAACAGGATCTCCTGTGTAGCTCTGGTGGGCTCCACCTCACCTGCCTCTGCTTTGGAGTGCTGGGGTTAAGAGCACAGATCACAACGCCCAGCTAATTTTTTACTTTTTACTTTTTGTAAGGTGCTAGAACCCATGGCCCCGGGTGAGCCAGGCACGGTTCCTGCTGAGCAGGCTCTGGTTCCAACCTGTCCTTGATGAGTAACGCATGCTTGCCCTTGGGGTTCTCTTCCTAGTACCTTGTTTCCAGAGGTTCGCCTAGAAACATTTGTTTCCAGTTTCACTTAAACTAGACATTCGTGGCACACCTACTGAGTCCCAAGCAGACAGTCTTTAACCTTGTTTCTCATCTGGTAGAAGGTGCCTGGCTGGGCACACAGCCAGCTGAGAAAAGCTGCTTGTGTGACTGTCCACTACCAAAGTAACACACTGTGTCTACTCCCCAGTGACACTGATTTCACCTGGTCAGTTAGCAGTCATCACTCTTAGACTGACCATTGCCCCAATATGGGGAGGCTACTTTAAGACATGTCCCATTTCCTACACTAGTGGAGGGTACCGCTTGTCAGCACTGTGAACTTCTGTGTTGTAGACTGCTTCAGTACACGTTCGTGGGGGACATATTTATGGTTCCTGATGACCCTCTGGGAAGAAACGGACCTCGGCTAGAAGAATTTCTTCGAAAGGAGGCCTTTCTTAGGTATTTATTTGCCTTCCCTTCTATGTCAAGGTTTAATATTTCAATCGAATGTTATGCTTCAGAGCAGTTACTGTCCTTAATAACTAGAAATGCCATATATTTTTAAAACCTTAATTAGATTTATGATATGTGACCAATGTGGATCCCAATCAAGCAGTCACTCTAAGGTTAATCTCTCTGTTATCTCTCTATTAAGTTTCAAGTTCACTGTTTACATGTCTGTGTTCCTATCTGTGTGTAACTATGTGCTGATGTGAACTCATGTCCTGCTAAGAAATCACTGCTAGAGAGCCGACAGCTACAGTTCACCATCACTGAATGGAAAGGCCTGTCTTGCGTATTTGTCTGTCACTGACTGACAAGTGAGGTTCTATATTTCTATGTTCAGAATTCTCCAGTGGCCTTGTTAACCACAGCTTCCTTCATGCTAACTAGTGGCAGATCTTTTCTCTGTTTTAAAACCAAAATAACCTGTATTTCTGTGGACCCTCTAGCAGATTTTTGCATAGAGTTGGGCTGGGTACCTAGAAGGAGAAGGCACAAACTCTCCCAACTTGCAAGGCTGCTAATCTGTCATTTGTGCCTCTTGTGACCATCTAGTGGAGTGCTAGGCTAGTGCTTGATGGTCTTGTGACCATCTAGTGGAGTGCTAGGCTAGTGCTTGATGGTGCATGGTCGTGGGTTGATATTCATAGAGGGAGAAATAGTGGAGATATATATATATATATATATATATATATATATATATATATAATGGAGACCAACATATGTTCAGTTTCCTAATCTGGTGATCATTTCTCTCTGAGCCTTTGGGTTTTATCACAGTTGAGGTGTTAATCCCAGACAGGGTCATTGGCCCACACTGAGGAGATGGCAGCCTGCCATGCTCTCTCACTCCCTTCCCCCTCTACCCCATGTCTTATATTGGAAATCCTCATTGCATTTGAGGCCTCACGGCCTGTGTTTGAGGCTCTATGTGGTCCCCATGTTGAGCCAAGGCCCAGGTCAAGCTAGAGGTGGGTTCTTGGCTGCCTGTTCCACTCCTGCAGTAGCCTGGTGAGAGGATCAGCCCTTCTGGTCATTTTCAGTCCCATCTATTGTCGTTTTCAAAGTGTTTGGGGGCCAGTTGCTATCACTCCTTCATGAGGGGATGCCATTAAGGTTAATGTAGCTTTTGAAGGCTGTTGAGCTTCTGGAATTGACAGCAGTTTTTTCCCAGCTCTCAGCTGCAGCTAGACTTGATGGGAGTTGTTGAGCAGGACAGATGTCCCCTGTATGCACATATAACACCATGTGCATGTGCATTGAGAGCTGATTGAAGACAGGCAGTCCATGAGCCTGATGGACTTATCTCTGTGCCCAGGGAGAGATGCCTCTCCTCAGTTCTGTAAGCTGACCCTGCATACAAGAGTAGGAACCTTACAGAACCAACAAGTGTGGCCAGCCCTAAGACAAAAGATTGGTGAGGTGCTGTCAAATCCAGGAATGCTCGATCCCTTATGGGTCTGGAAATGGTACCCTAAAGGCCACTTTTAGGGGGCTGATTTCACCACCCCATAGCTTTCTCCTCAGGCCTTCAGAAACCATGGAACTAGCATCTAGGCCTAGAGTGTTAGCCATAGGTGCTTTGAAAGGGTTTCTTACTGTTCCTCTCACTTCATCCGCAGACACATGCAGCCGCTACTCAATGCCCTGCCAAGTGTGGGCACGTTTGACCCTGGCTTCCGGAGTCCCAGCACCCAGGTAGCCAACCCCAGCCACCAGCCTCCACCCCGGATCCAGGCCTCTTCAAGCACTTGGCTTCCCCAGCAGTCTCACTTAGCACCGCTGGCCACCCTTCCCAGTATGCAGCAGAACCTTCCCATGCCAGCACAGAGATCTTCTGCAGAGACCAGCGAGCTGAGGGAGGCGTTGCTGAAGATCTTCCCCGACTCTGAGCAAAAGCTGAAGATCGACCAGATCCTGGCAGCTCATCCCTACATGAAAGACCTGAATGCCCTGTCTGCCCTGGTGCTGGACTGACGGCTGGGCTAGAGCCCACTGATGATGGGGAAACGAGGGAACTGCCTGCCAGCTATGGGGAGGACCATAATGTGAAGAAACCTTCCCAGAAAGCATTGCTGTGTTGTATAGAAAAAGGAGGGAAATGTTTTATGTATACAAAAATCTGGGTTTTCAAAGCCAGCTTTTTTCTATATATAAATTATGCTGCTATTACAGATTTAACATTTTCTGTAAAAGGAAAGTACATTTTCTGCCTGTTCAGAACTGTTTAATAGCAGTTACTCTTGAGTGTATTTACAATTTTATGTTTTTTAAACTATTTTCCTTAAAGCTGAAGAAAAAAATGACAAATAAATATGGTTAGCCTTTCTAAATAAAATTTTAAAAAAAAATTAAGAAAAAAAAAGTCGTTGCTTCCTTAAGGAAAGCAAGACTTCTTAAAGTCTATTTTCTTGAGGTAATTTGTCTTGTTCACTAAACATTGCGTGTACTCCCCTGCCTTCATCCCTAGAGTTGGCCTGCTCTGCTCTTGTGGGGCCTTCTCAGCGAGCCATTATGAGAATGGAGAAGTGGAGCCACTAGATGGCACCTGACGCCCGGGCTGTCACCAGTGGCCAGACAAAGTCAGACTGAGGAGCAGGTGGGAAATCTCAGAGGCTTCGAGGCTCCAGCATACTCCCTGACTGGCGTAGCTCCATAGTGCACTCACCAGCCATGGCCGCCATGCTCCCACGCTGACCCCACAGCTACCTTAGCCTCAGAAGACAAGGTAGGCACCGAAGCCTCTGGTGAGGAGACCCCACGTGGAGTTTGTACAGCTTTGCCAAAAAGTTTTCTATTCTCAAGGATGACCCAAGCCAATAAATAGCATTAGTCGTTTCAGAAGGGCATCAAAGCCCCTGCATTTCCCTTCTTTTGTCTACTTAGAGGTTTTTTTAGCAGCAATTCCTGAGTCTTTCAGAACCAGTTATCTCAGTGTTGTCTCTCCTTGGGGTAGCTTGAAGTCTGTGTCTGTGAACCCCTTCCTGGTCATTCTTAGCGTCTTGGCTCTCATCTGGACCTTCAAAGGGCTTTGTGGTCCCCATCTCTGCAGTATCCACGCCCTTGTGGTTAAATTCACTGCCCTGTGGATTGTTCTTCTCCTGGTCCCGCAAGTAACCGAGGACTTGGTGCTGGTTTGTTACCTGTGGTGTAGGGACTGTGTAGATCACAGAATGCTACCACCATGCTGTGTCTTGGTTCATTTGGTCCCTGCACCCCTCAGGAGATGAACAGAGCCTTCTAGGTGGCCATAATCATATATTCTCTCCTGAATTTGTTGATGATCTAGCCTGCTGGGGAGCTGTTTGTCATCTGTCACTGGGGGGTTTCAGACCTGCTAGCTGTGCAAGTAAGAGACCAGAGACTTCTGGCTAGCCCCAGGAGTTGACCCACCACAGTCCCCCACCCAGTGCCTCAGCTTGGGAGCACAGCAAAGGTGCCAAGGTGGAGCTGTCTCCAGGGCTTCCTGGTGTGGTCAATCCCAGTCCAGCATTGCTGGGAACCAGGAGAGTCCCGGGGTACCTGATGCTGGCCTGGGGAGCACAGGCTCTCAAAGGCCCTGCGGTTAGCCTGAGCTTTGAGTTGTGTGCCTCTGTGTCCTTAGTATTGTTTCTGAGAGATACCTGCCCATTTCCTCTTGTCTCATATAGGAGGGAGGAAAAACCTGGAGGAAACCAAAAGGCATTAATTACTTTGTAGATTATAATGTGAAATAGGAGTCTAGATTCTTTGTGAAATCTGTCACATGTAGGTAGGTATAACATTTACAGCCCAGTTATCCAGCCACTGAAGAAAGCTCACAACTTGCTTCTTTGCCTCATCCAAAGTTCTGTTGCTGCTAGGTGCTTGTAGATGCTTGCCCTCCAGTGCCTCCTCAGTGAGCTTGGGAGTGTCTTGAAGTTCCTCCCTGTGTGGAGTGCCTCTGCCTCCTGTGTAGCCTGACATTTGGGTGAGGTGGCCAGCTCAGCTAAGGCTGACACCTTTGGTCATTGGACTAGGTGTCTGATGGACTTCGTGTGTGTGTGTGTGTGTGTGTGTGTGTGTGTGTGTGTGTGTTGCCATAGCTGCCCTAGTCTAGTGTGATTGGCAGGCTCAGCTGTATTTCTAGGACTTGCTGAACATGAAAGGCATTAAAGAGAACTCCACCTCTCCTTGCTAGTCCCAAGTACCTAGCGCCCCCCACCCCCACCCCCAGGAGCATCTGCTGCAGGCCCTTGCCTGCTTCCCACACCTCTCCAGTGCTGTCCCTCATCAGCATTCTGAGCCACCTCAGCTGGGTCCATCTGTTGCACTGTTCCTCCCGAATTGTTACTTGGTACCTCTGATCCCTTTAGTTAAAACACCCTGCGTTCTGTTGCTAATGCTTCTCCCTGGCTTCCCACTTTCCCTCCTGATTTGGAAACTTGGCTTCTGACCACCACATGGGAGTAGCTTGGCAATCACTGGTTGCCTTTTCATCGTTAATGGAGTAGCTACAGGCAGCAAAGCCATTGGCCTTCCTTTCTCTGTTTTCCTTCTTGAAGTGCTCCATTCCTTTCTTCTTGAAGGCCTATCCTTAATTCAGTTTCTCAGCAGGTGGTTCTCAAGGTGAACCACCCCAAGGGCTCACAGAGAAAAGGGCAGCCCTTGCTAAAAGGCTGGCTGTCAATCTGTCACCGCCCTGAGTGGCCTGGTAGGTGGTCTGGAACTGGGCTTCCTGAGGAGTCACCACTCTCCTGACTACCCTCCACTCTGTGACATCAGTCCTCTCACCAGCCCTGTGGGATCTTGGCTTCCAGAACCTCAGCCTACATCCTGCCATCTCTCATCTAACCCTGAGGTCCCTTATATCCTTCTTGGCCCTTGGCTTGCTACTGCCTACCACCTGTTCCCACAATCCTCCATGGCACCGTTTCCTCATTGGCGACCTGACAGCTCTTCCCTCTCCCTAATTCCAGGGGACTCCCAAGTTCATCTAGAGGACCATTTTGCATCCTCTTCCTCTGTGGTCTGTAACTGCAACCAGAGCATCAACTTCCTACCCTCTGAGCCTTGTGTCCATGGCTACTGCCCCTTGGCCACACTTGACTGTCTACTTTCTCTTGCCATGATCCTAACTCCAGCCCCCCAGATCTAGGTTCCCCATGGGCTCTGTTCATGTTTCTTCCTCTCATAGAAATGCCCTTCTGCCCTACAGCCTGCCTCCTGGAAGGCCCAGACCCGAGTTCTCTTTGTGTTCAGAGCAGAAGCAGCCCTATGCTATTCTGTGGCCCCACGGCAATTTGGTGTCTTGCTTCTGACTCTTACCACTCTGGCCGGTGTAGCTGCAGCCAACTGTGTACTGTGTTGCCCCCCTCTAGACTGTGAGCTCCTCGTGGGCAGGGACCATATGGTCACTCTGTATCTCTTGTGGCACCTAGCAGTGCCTTGCACTTGGTAGGTGCTCAATAAATGTCTGTTCAAGTGAGAGCTGGAGGGTGGTGCTTTCTTGACTGCGGCTTTGGCAAGAGGTCCCTGGAGCATCTATGGTGATCGTGTTCAGAGACAGGACCCACCTCTGTTAGGTTTGGGGGTGGGTCCAATTGCCTGGCTCAATCTGTCCCCTTTTGGAGGTGGGTGTGGGAGGAATTCAGCACATACCATCCTGGACCGAGTTGCCTAGCCCTGGAATCCTGACCAGTTGGAACCATCCCGAGCAGTCGGTTGGCCAAGCCACTCCTGACAGACAGTCTTCCTTGGGGATTTTCTCCATTGCGAATTGGAGCTGTGGGGTGATCCACAGCAGCCTTTAGCACCGTTTTCTACCATGGGGAAGAAGCATGGTCAAGAGACTCCTAGCCCTGAGGTTCTGAGCTCCCCTTGTCAAGGAAGCACTTTCTCGAATGTCACCAGGCCCAGGATTCTCTGTTGCTGAAGCAGTTTCCTGTTGGAATTAATCCCTTGAAATCACGTGTGTACTTCTAGTGAAGTAGTTCACTGTCCTTAGGAAAGCAAGGCAGGTTAGATGGGAGACGTCCTGCTTAAGGAGCCCCACCCCTACCAAGTTCCCTAGTGCCCCTCCCCTCCTCTACCTTCTAACGCTAGGAGGCTCCATCCACTGCCCTATGTGCTATGGGAGGAGGCCAGGAGCACATTTCATTGGGTTGGGGGTTGGGTTGGGTTGGGTTGGATGGGGTGGGGGAGATTTGGGTTGGGTTGGTTTGGGTTGAGTTCCTAAACACATGACCCTCCCACCTCTGTGTCAACCTCCTAAACACTGGGATTACAGGTGAGTGCCGCCGTGCCCAGCAGGGGGTCTTTGGTTGGTTGGTTGGTTGGTTGGTTGGTTGGTTGGTTGGTTGGTTGGTTGGTTTTTAGACCCTCTCAGTATATAGTCCAGGCTAGCCTTGAATTCATGGTAGTCCTCCTGCCTCAGCCTCACGGGTGCTGGGGTTACTGGTGAGGGCTACCATGCTTTGCCAGTCTAATAAACTAAAAGCAGTCCAGGTTTCTATTCTCTACACACCTGGTGCTGCCAAGGCCGGGGGTGACTTCTTGGGAAAGCTGAGCCAGAGTCCTACAGCCAGTGCCAGAGACATGGCCCAGGAGCTGGAACTGCCACTCATGCTTCCTGTTTGGTGGGTTTTGCTGCAAATCACAGAACTCTACACCATAGCCAGCAGCTTCTAGGCTTTTGCTTGCCATTTCTCTCCAGGTTTCCAGTTAGCCCTGCTCATCCACACAGTCTGGGTTCAGACCCAGCAAAGGGAATCAGGCTTGCACTGGTCGGCCACCTGTCTGGCTCCTGGATCAAGTTGCAGTAACCTAAACAGGCGGTAGGAAGAAAGGTCCTCCTGAGTGGCCTACAGGGCTACAGCAGCAGGTCACTTTACATGTTCTCTGAGTCCCTTCTACCCAAAACAAACCACAGAGACAGTGCTGGAGGAAAAGAACGAGGCAGTTAGAATGACCCTGTTGTTAATGTGTGGGCCCTGGTCTAACACACCTAGTGCTGTGTGACCTTGAGAAAGTTCCTCAGCCTCTCCAGTCTCTGGAAGGCTTGATGACATGGATACTGCCCCCACAGATCCCAGCATGCCCTCAGAGCTGATCATTGCCCTACTGGAGTGTTGCTGCAAGCTATCACAGCTGTGCATACCTGAAATCCTGGCACTTGGGCAGCTGGGACAAGGGAGCTGCCGCAAGTTTGAGGCCAGGCTGAAATATAAAGTGAGATTCTGTCCGAAGAGGTGGGAAGGAGACAGCACTGCAGTCAGGACTGGGTGTCAAGCTTGAAGCTGGCTCTCAGCACCTGCTGTGGCTGGCTGCCATTGACTCATCCTGATCCCTGTCCCCACCGCCGTGTCCTCACGTCTTGGAAGAAATGACTAGTCACATCTAGGGCAATTTCTGAAGAAAGAAACAAGAAAAAGGTACAGTTGGATCGTTTCTCTAAACTCATTCATTACCTTACCCAGTCATTGTTCACAGTGTGTAGAAACCCAGCTTGCTCTGGATGTCCACAACCACCAGCAATCTGATAAACTGGGCGGTTTGAATAGGTTTGGCCTTCATAGACTCAAGTATTTGAATGCCTGGTCCATAGGGAGTGGCACTATTAGGAGGTGTGGTTTTCTGGAGAAAGTATGTCACCATAGGTGTGGGCCTTGAGGTCTGTGCTCAGGCTCCACCCCATGTGGAATCTAGTCTCCTGGCTGCCTTCAGATCAAGGTGTAGAACTCTCAGCTCCTCCTCCAACACCATGTCTGCCTGCATGCCGCCATGCTTCCTGCCATGATGATAGTGAACTAAACCTCTGAAACTGTAAGCCAGCCTCAATTACATGTTATCCTTTATAAGAGTTGCCATGGTCATGGTGTCTCCTCACAACACTGGAAACCCTAAGACAAAGGTGCTAGAGAAGGAGTTTAGAGTTCTACATCTTGATCAGAAAGCATCCAGACAGGCAGCCAGGAGTAGACTGGAATCCCACACTGGGCAGAGCTTGAACATAGAGACCCCAAAACCCACCCACACAGTGACACACTTCCTCCAACAAGGTCAAACACTTCCTAATAGTGCCACTCCCCATAGACCAAGCATTTAAACACATGAGTCTATGGGGGCCAAACCTATTTAAACCACCACAGAGTTCAAACCCTATTAGTTCTGTCTTCCCAGATGGTGATGGCTTTTCCCTTAGGGTGCTTTTCATTGTCTGACACTTTCAGGACCCCCCTCCCCCAAGACCAGAATCAGCCAGAGCCCCTTCTAGGTGGACAGTGGAGAGGGATGCTGAGCTGTACCTTCCCAGAGCCCTAGGGAGTGCTGACAGGAGAGGTCCAGGACTGCCATAGAAATGGCCTTGGCTCAGATGGTTGTTTAGCTCCAATCCTGACTCAGGCTTGCACCGGTTTGCTACCCAGTATCCTTATCCTGAAGAATCCCAGTAGGCATGGCAGCCCCATGTCCCTGTCACAGACAACCTAAGAAATCAGCATCATGGATCCAGAGCCTGAGAGCAAGCTCCAACCTGTAGTGACAATTCTACAATTTCAGTATCTTCAGAAAGCACAAAGGTATTATAAGAATATGTTTTCAGGGCCAGGCGTGGTGGTGCACGCCTTTAATCCCAGCACTCGGGAGGCAGAGGCAGGCGGATTTCTGAGTTCAAGGCCAGCCTGGTCTACAAAGTGAGTTCCAGGACAGCCAGGGCTATACAGAGACACCCTGTCTCGGAAAAAAAAAAAAACAAAAAAAAAAAAACAAAAAAAAGTTTTCATTTTAATTCCAAGTGCAGGGATATAGGGCTGCTTCGGACTGTCTGCAGCAGCTATGGCTTGCTTTGTGCTCTAACAGAGGTATGGTTTTGCCAGGTGCAGATCGTTCTGTGGTTGTGTGACGTTTGGAATTCTGGGAATTTTTCAGAGACTTTAGGGCCCTAGCGGTGGGGTGAGTGGTTCTTGGTTGTTCAGGGAGCTTGTTTGCGGTTTGTTATCTAGTGATAGAGGGTGAAACCAGGGTGGGGTGGGCTAAAGGGTGGGAGAAAGAAGAACCCACAAAGTAGCAAAGACTGGCTGTAGTGACCCAGGTGGAAGGGAGGCATTCTGCTTCCCGCACACCCCAGGCTTCCTGTCTATTCTCGGGAGTCCTCCCCGTGCCCAGCCAGTGCTGCCCACCATCTCATGGTGACCCTGTTCTGCCACAGCCAGAACTGTAGAGTTAGCAGACATAGTTTTCAGTGCGGGTGAGAGGCAGGACAGCAGAACTGAGACCTGCAGCACAGTCTGCACGCTCCAAGAGCAGCATTATTTATTTCTACTCACTGCATGGCTCAGAAGTCACAGCCGGGAATCCTTCAGTCATTCCATGATGTCAGCAATCTTCCACGAACACCTTAGCCTAAACATCCATGGGGTACATCCCCCTGAGTGTCTAGGCAAGGAAAGTATGGGTATAGTGTGTGGAAAGGAACAAGGCTAGGTAAGGCAGGCCCTGCCTACGAGATCTGTCCTGGCAAGGGAATGGACATCAAAGGTAGGTTCAAAGAGCTCGGAAGCACCAAGGCTGGAAAGAGGGAAGAAGACCTGGCTACGGCCTGCTTTTCTTCTTCAGGTGGAGGCCTGTGGAAAGTCAGTGAACTCCAAGCTCTGCTCTTTGGAAAGCCCTTTCTGTTCTACACCTCAGAGACACCCAATGAAGAACTAAGAGCATGGCCTGTTTCCAGCCAAGCCACTCCACTGCAGTGGCTGTTGAGGGGTAGTGCTGGCGTAGCTTCTCCAATGTTCACTGCTGAGTCCCAGGGATGTATTCTAGCCTGTCAATAGTATGTGGTGGCCCAAGGATGCCTTGGACCAGATAACAGGGATATCAGGGGAGAAGGGTCATCGCCCCTGCAGGGACCTATCACCAGTTTTCATGTGTGCACTGCATGGTTAGTCAGGATGAAGCCATTCCTCTATGGTAGGAAGAACGTGTGCTTCCTGTTTGTGAGAGGTCTGAAGTGAAGCTAGGGGTAGAGCATGCAGAAGCTCTTGGGACCCACGCCCAACTAAAATCTATCATCTATCTATCTACCTACCTACCTACATACCTATCTCAAACACAGAGAGCAAATGAATGGGGGGGGCAAAGATTGACTACTAATCATGGCATGAGATGTAGCCTCTCTTAAAGAGTCTCCTAATCACTCTATATACTTGGTCAGCCTGGAAAGAAAGAAAGAAAGAAAGAAAGAAAGAAAGAAAGAAAGAAAGAAAGAAAGAAAGAAAGAAAGAAGAAAAGAAAGAAGAAAAGAAAGAAGAAAAGAAAGAAGAAAAGAAAGAAGAAAAGAAAGAAGAAAAGAAAGAAGAAAAGAAAGAAGAAAGGAAGAAAAGAGAGGGAAGAAGAGGAAAGAAGAAAGGAAGAAAAGAGAGGGAAGAAGAGGAAAGAAGGAAAGACAAGACAGAAAACCCACTGTCATTTTATCTCCCAAAGCTCAAATATCACTGTGGGCAAGTTCCTTTCTCTTTGCTAAACTGTGGTCACATAATTGACATATAGGAAAGAAAACAGATCATAATCACATGGTGTACTTGCTAGTTTTTGTGTCAACTTGACACAGCTGGGTTATCACAGAGAAGGGAGCTTCAGTTGGGGAAATGCCTCCATGAGATCTAGCTGTGGGGCATTTTCTCAATTAGTGATCAAGGGCCCCTTGTGGGTGGGACCATCTCTGGGCTGGCAGTCTTGGGTTCTATAAGAGAGCAGGCTGAGCAAGCCAGGGGAAGCAAGCCAGTAACATCCCTCCATGGCCTCTGCTTCAGCTCCTGCTTCCTGACCTGCTTGAGTTCCAGTCCTGACTTCCTTGGTGATGAACAGCAGTATGGAAGTGTAAGCTGAATAAACCCTTTCCTCCCCAACTTGCTTCTTGGTCATGATGTTTGTGCAGGAATAGAAACCCTGACTAAGACACATGGCTTGCCAAATTATCAAAAAGCAACATTCTACATCAGTGACACTCAGAGGAAAAGACTGTGACAGTGCCAGAGTCCCCTTCACCTCTCAGTCCTCACTTCTACCCTGATACTCATAGCCTGAACTTCTAACAGGCTTTAAAAAGTCTTTTCTGGGGGCTGGAGAGATGGCTCAGTGGTTAAGAGCACTGACTGCTCTTCCAGAGGTCCTGAGTTCAATTCACAGCAACCACATAGTGGCTCATAACCATCTGTAATGCAGATATGATGCCCTCTTCTGGAATGTCTGAAGACAGCACCAATGTACTCACATACATGAAATAATCTTTAAAACGTCTTCTGAAGCTGGATGGTGGTGGTGCAAGCCTTTGATTCCAGCACTTGTGAGACAGAGGCAGGCAGATCTCAGTGAGTTTGAGGTCAGTCTGGTCTACAGAGTGAGGTCTAGGACAAACAATGGCTACACAGAGAAACCCAGTCTTGAAAAATCAAAAATAAAGACAATGGTCTTTTCTAGCTCCTTCTGCACATGGCTGACCAGAACCCTAAAATGGGAATCAGGCAGAGTACAATCAAGGCAGACCACAAGTCCACTATGCGGAACTCTGTGGCCAAGTAAGACTTACCTTCCCCAGGGACTGGACTTCTCACCTGGGCAGCCCCAAGAGGGAACTCCTGAGAGCCCATCTACTGAAAAGCAACACCACAGCTTCCCAAGAAAACGCATATTGTACGAGAGGTTAGAGCCTTGTGCCATCAAGGGAGAATGAAGAAAAAGAATGAAGAAAAAGAAGGCTGTATTGTGCCTATGGTGCACATCCCACCCCACCCAACCCACACATGCACACATACATACAGCGCTTAATATTTTTAATTTGGAATTTTAAGGATTTGTGTTCAGCAAGCCTACACTCCAGGTCCCTTCACAGTACCCTCTCCGAGCCCCAGCAAGCTTGTTCTTCCTCTGTCCTCCCAGACTCTGTAATTGTCACCATCTGTCCAGAGCAGAAATTCCGGAGCCCAGAGGCACCTGCTGTTCACTGAAGAATGACTAGGTGACCAATAGCAGCAGTGTCTGCCTGTCGTCCATAAGACATCTGCTCTTTGGTCAAGGACACCCAATACTGGCCCCCAGCTCAGCGCTGGCTTCCTTTGGGCTCATTCTTCCCCAGTGTGTGCTAGTACCTCAGAATATGACACATATGTGAGTGACCTCACTGCTGCTGGACTAGGTGGCTGTGGGCTCCCAGGGCAAGGTCACTCACTGCCCTTTGCTTCAGCAGTGGATTTTGGCAGCATTCAGGACAGGCACGGGGGCACAGGGACACATGGCTAAGTGTAGTGTACAAGGCATGTTCTTGTGGGCAGTGGCTTTGGCCACCCACTTGTCCAGTACCTCTCTGCCTTCTGATGGCAGCAAGCAGCCAATAGGTACAAGATGTGTCCGTGATAAATTTGGTTGTTGGCTGCTAGAGCAGATACCCTCTCAACCTGGCTGAGAGCAGAGCAGATTTCTATGGAGGACCCACAGACAGGCCCTGCACCGGGTAGACTGCGGTTTTCAGGTGCCTGGCCATTTAAGAGGCTAGTCTAGAGCCCAGTGGTAGCTCCCACCCTGTTAGGGCCTCACAGAACTGAGGACAAGCCCCAACCCTGGGCAAAGGTTCCAACCCAGGAATGTAGGAAAGGAGCCAATCACTGAAAACTGCTACTCTAATGCAATTGGAAGAATCTCTTCCTGCCCAGAGCAGAGGAGGCCAATAGAAGAAATAAACCCAGGAGTCCATACAGAACAGAATGAATTCACATCTGCCCTTGACCCAGCTGTTCTATTCCTTGGTGAAAAAAAGCTAGGAGAAAGAAGACATGTAGAAGAATGTTCTTAACAGAGCAACTCATGGTCCCAGCAGGTTGGGCAAGGGTTAAACTAACTCTGGACCTAACTCGGCCATGCACAATGGAGGCAGAAGCAGGAGAATCTTGTGTTGGGGCCCAGTCTGGGTGGGCTACAGAGTGAGCCCCTGTCTGAAACCCAACCACCCTCAAAAAGAGAAATAACCAAGGAAGACTTACATTCTCCGGTTTCCAATTGGTCTGAAAGCGATCATCAGGGCTCATCTTGGTTAACAGACAGACATGGGCCAGCGGAGTAGAAACGGGTGCACATTGTTCTTGTTCATAGTTTTGTTTTGTTTTTCTGAGTGCTCAGACTGGTCAGTGGAAAAAAGATATTTTCAGCACGTGGTGAGCCCCCAAGGCAGGGAGCTATAAATGGATGGCGACCTGATGGTTCACACGCTGAATGTGAGTGGTTCTTCTGGTAGGAATATCACTCCCAAGGGCATATTACATCATGCTCTAAGCAGCTATTGCAGACTCCCTTTTGCTGGCTGATAAGGAAGCTGGTGTGTGTGGGAAGCTGATGAAAGAAGGCTCTGTCAGGAACCCGGAGAGGTGGAGGGTGGCTTGTGACCAGCTGGGCCCCTTGCTCTTAGCACTGCGGGGAAGTGGATTCTTTGTTGGTGTTTTAGAGTGTTATTGTTGTGAAGAGACACCATGACCATGGCAACTCTTTTTCGTTTGTTGGTTGGTTTTTTGAGACAGGGTTTCTCTGTATAGCTCTAGCTGTCCTGGAACTCACTTTGTGACCAGGCTGGCATCGAACTCAGAAATCCACCTGCCTGTGCCTCCCGAGTGCTGGGATTAAAGGCGTGTGCCACCACGCCCGGCTGTCCATGGCAACTCTCATAAAGGAAGACATTTGGGAGACAGAGGCAGGCAGATTTCTGAGTTCGAGGTCAGCCTGGTCTACAAAGGAGACAGAACTGCCACCACAGACATCACAGTGTGGTTGAGCTCCACTGTGTAGCAATGGTACAGAGAAACCCTGTCTCAAAAACAAAAAAAAAGAAAGAAAAAAAAAAAGGAAGACATTTAATTTAGGCTGTGCTGTTCAAGCTCCACTCCCCTGGGATTGCCCAAGGTCACAACTGATGGATCCTAACAGAAATGAATGAAACCTCCTGCAGTGGTGACTGTGGCAAGAACTGTGTCTCAGGAAACAGCTTCAATGAGACAGTTCATTTAGGGGGGGGGAGGGGCAAACACTATTAAAACCTTTGAGGGGGTAGCGGCTTTTGGGATGAGTGTACATCATTGGCTGGGGCCAGAGTGCTGGGGATGCCCCATTTGCATAAGGGGAGAGGAAGTTTAACATGGATACTGGGCTGAGTGACCTCCTTGGGGCAGAGGTGGCAGCACAGGGCTATGTGCACAGGGGGCACACAGGTCTGGGGCAGAGGGGGAATTGATCCTCGGGAATGAGATTTCTGGGGTTCAGACACGTCTCTACCCTACTCTTGCTCCAGGCCTGTTCCCCATGGCTCTAAGACTCCATGGCTTCCCAACCCCACAGGGCTGGGTTACAGTTTCATTCTTTATCATCATGGCAAGCAAAGAACATGGCAGCATGTTGGCAGACATGCTTCTGGTTACAGAGCTGAAAGCTCTACATCTTGATCCGCAGGCAGCAGAAAGAGACTGTGTGCCATACTGGGTATAGCTTGAGCATCTGAGATCTCAAGGCCCACGCCCTAGTGACACACTTCCTCTAACAAGGCTACACCTCCTAACAGCGCCACTCCCTATGGCCAAGCATTCAAACACATGAGTCTGTGGGGGCCAAACCTATTCAAACCACCACAGCTGGCAAGCCTCAGAGGTGAACACCACATGGTCACAGTCTGGTGGTGGCCTGGGAGAGGCTCTGCAGCCACTCAAACTCCTGACCCCCAGGAACTAAGATGACAAGTGTGTGTTTGTTTATCAAGTGAATAAGAGTGTGGTTCAGCGTTCCTGAACCCCCAATATCCTGAGCTTTGTCTCTCAAGTGACTAGAACACAGCCCTATGACAGAAGCCCCATGTACTTTGCATCTTCCACCCATAGACTCTGTCCTTATGCTTAACACAGATCCTTCTCTAGACCCTAGCCCTGAGCTCTGCTTATCAGGCAATAGAATTCATTCTTATTGTAAAGGTGACAGGTCACAAGGTCTATGTTTAGACGTGTAAGGAAAGTAAACCATAAGGTCAGTCCCTGGAGGTGTTGACCCAGTACCTGCAAAACTGGCACTGTCCTGAGCTTTCACTCTTGTCTTTCCGCAGTTTGCTTTCCTGTAAGTGGCAATGCCTGCAGGAACCCCTACTCCTACCCCCAACAGTGGATTGCTTGCCAATAGCCACCTCCCAGCCAAGGCCATGGAAGAAACCCTGGACTAGATAGGTTCTGTGACACACAAAACCAAGGATTCCTCAAAGTCTTTGCAACCCTAGGAGCCGAGGGCCACAGGCTAGCAACCCTGTGCTAACTGCAAGCCTCCCACCAGACGTTTCCACGGGCTACCAAGCTGTGAGCCCATTTGAGAAAAATCAAAATTAACTGTAAATGCAAGTATTGTGGTAGGAGAGGGGCGTGGAAAACTGAGGCCCATCCCTTTCCAGTAAGATCCCCAGTCATCCAAGCTTGGAGTCACTACTGACAACCAGAGCCCTTAGACCTCCAGGTGAACTAAATTCCCCAGTTTTTGTGTGTGAGAGAGACATAAGGACCAAGAGATGGTCCTTTTCAGGAAGCTGGTGAAATGATGGTCTGCATTGAGCAGTCTATGGAGGAGGTTGTAAAGGGGATTACTAAAGTGAAGTAAGGGTGCGTGGAGGATGAAGAAGGGAGATGGACAACAGCACTGACCCTGCGTCACACACAATGACCCCGCTGAGCATTCGCATGAATGGTCAGATCCATGGATCTGTCTTCCCTTTGCTCTTCCAAGGCTAGGTCTTGTCTACCAAGTTCAGTGCAAGGATTAGTTGAGGTCAGGGGACCTGAGTAGGACCTGAGTGGGCTGGAGACAAGAGTCTTCCAAAGTAGAAACATCAGAAATACCAATATAGCTGTAAAATAATAAATCGGGTTTTTCCTCCCAGCCACTTAGTCCCCAACTGCAACGACTCTGAGACTAATTATTTATTAATATATTCCTTAGCCGCAGCTTTGGCTCATTCCCTGACTACCCTGTAACTTACCTAACCCATTCAAACTATTCTGTCTACCACTTGGTTAGTTACCTCTCCTTCAGTCTCAGCATGCTTCTTCTTTAGTGTCTTCCTCAGTGTCGCCCACCCCCACCCCCACTCCCACCCCCACCACCCCACACCTCTCCTCTCGGATCTCTCTTTATTCTATCCTGAGGGCTGGTTTAGCTTCATCTTCCCTGTCTGTCTCCTTAGTCCCTCACTTGAATCTCTCCCATGTCTCCCCTTTTATTCTCTCACTATTTCCCAGAATCCTCTCTCTTGCTGCCAGTGTCCCACCTCCTATTTCTTGCCTCAGCTCATTGGCCATTGGCTTTTTTTATTGACAGGTGATGCTTATAAGAGATTCTCTCTATAGATAGCCCTCTGGGTCACTGAGAGAAGGCTCGGCAGCTGAGAGCACTACTGCTCTTCCAAAAGACCTGAGTTCAGTTTCCAGCACTACCAACAAGCATCCCCAAACTACCTGTAACTTCAGCTTTGGGGGAATCTGATGCGTTTTGTTCTGTACCCCTGTGTGCATGTCAATATTTTCATCAAACTAGAAAACAAGAATGAAGATCTCTAGAAGAGAACATGGAGGAGGAGGCATGAATTGAATATAAGGCCAGACACTGACATTGTGTAAATGAAGCCAGTCTGTGTCCTCCAGCCTGAGTCCATCTGTCTTTGTGGAAGAATGATAGGTTTCTCAAAGAAATCAGCATGTGTGTTGATAATGGATGGGTACAAAGAAGATTCTGTGAGCCCACAATTGAGGCAGAAGAGTGATGGTCAAGGTATCCAAGGCTATGCAACAAAAAATCCCCCAAAGATAGCAAGCAAAACCATTATTAACTCTTTTTTAATTAAAAAATATTAACAAATTTTTATTTCATGTGTTTGGGTATTTTGCTTTCTGGGCATTGCCCTTGAAGGCCAGAGATGTGAGATTCCTTGGAACTGGAGTTACAAATGGCTGTGAGCTGCTATGTGGATGCTGGAAATTGAACCCAAGTCCTCTGAAGGAGCAGCCAGTGCTCTTAACACTGGGCCATCCCCAGCCCTACCGTTAGCTCTTATGGGTTCTTTGGGTCAGAAACACAGGAAGAGCACAGTGGGACGAGCCTGGTTCTGTAATATCTGGGTGTCACAGGGATTTGAAGACGAGGCTCTGGGGTTGTCTGAAAGCCCATTTGCTCCCATGGGGCTGGGCTGAGCTTTCAGGAGCCGGAGTGGGCCAGGTACTAAGAAAGAGAATTCTAAGCAGTGGGAAAAGTTGAGAAAACCCGGAATGGGAGAGAAGTGGGCCCAGTGGCACACCCGTGGGAAGATTGGTGTTTCAGAATGAGGTTATGCAAGACCCTGCAGGCCATGGGTGATGACACCTGGAGCCCGAGGATTCTGTGAAGTGACTTGACTGGGTAGTTGCGTGTTACTTCTTTTTTAATGTAATCAAATTATTAATTCTTTTTTTCCTTCCTTCTCTCTCTCCTTCCCTTCCTCTCTCCCACCCACTCCCCACCTTGCCCTCTTTTCTTTCTTCCTTTTCCAGGCTTAGAATAGAAGCCAGAGCCTCACACAAGCCTCACAAGGCATACACACTCAGCCCACTGAGATCATAAATCAGAGTAGACAAAACCAAATGTTGGTAACCATAACCTCAGCAATGAAAATCCAGTTTATTAAAAATAGTCAGTATGGTGGTACATGCCTAAATCCCTATATTTGGGAGGTTGAGGCAGGAGAATCACAAGTTCAAGGACAACTTGGGCCACATAGCAAGATTCTGTTCCTCAATAACTAAACAGTCGGGGCTGGTGAGATGGCTCAGCGGGTAAGAGCACCCGACTGCTCTTCCGAAGGTGATAAGTTCAAATCCCAGCATCCACATGGTGGCTCACAGCCATCCGTAACGAGATCTGGAACCCTCTTCTGGAGTGTCTGAGGACAGCTACAGTGTACTTACATATAATAAATAAAATAAATCTTTAAAAAAAAAAACTAAACAGTCAAACTCAAACAGAACATACTACATCAGAACATACTACATCAGAATAGCTTCTGAATATGGTTAAGGCTAAAATGCAGAGAAGAAGTTGGGCTAAGCAAACTTTCAACTTGTTTAGAGATCATCACAAAGATATATAGTCCACTGGAAATACCATAGTGACCAGACACACACACACACACACACACACACACACACACACACACACACGCACACACACACGCACACACACACGCACACGCACAACAGTATAAAGAAAAAAATTTTAAGGCTGAAAGAGGGCTTGTCAGACAAATGAGACCCATCACCTACCTACTTCTTCACCACACAGTGGTTCAAACTACCCAAACAGGTCTTCTAAGACATTCTGTCTGGGCTGCATGGAGAATGGGTTGTTTAGGAGAGACAGGTCTCGGAGTTCTCTGAGGAATTCTGCCTGGAGAACATAGCAGCCATTCGTTTTCAGGTCACAGCTGAAGACAGAGGCACAAGTTCGTCTTGGGGATGAGAACCCTATGTGGTGATTTGAATGAGTTCTCACAGGTTCGTGGATTAACGAACACCTGGTACACAGTCAATGAATCTGCTTGGTTATAGGACTTTTGGGGCGTGGAGAGTTGCTGGAAGATGAACATCACTGGAGATAGGCTTTGAGTTTGTAGCTTAGGGTGGAGAGATGGTAAGGGCACTATTGCTCTTGCCAAGTACTCGGGTTCAATTCCCGGCATCCACACAGTGGTCCACAACCATCCGTAACTCTAATTGCAAGGGTTCTGAGGCCCTATTATGACAAGGCACACACAGTACACATGCATACATGCAGGCAAAACACTCATACACATAACATCAAATAAACCTAGAAAACTATTAAACTGAAGTGATTGTAACGTCACCCCACTTCCGATTTGTCATCTGTTTCCTATGTGCAGTGAAAATGTGACATCTCAGGTCCCTGTTCCTGCCACCATGCTTCCCTATCATTGAGGACTTCCTCTCTGTATTCATAAACCAAAATAAACCCTTCCATAAGTCACTTTCAGTCAGGGTATTTAAAAAAATAATTTACTTATTTTTATTCTGTGTGCATTGATGTTTTATCTGCATGTATGTTTGTGCGAAGGTGTCAGATCTTGAAGTTGCAGGCAGTTGTGAGGCAGGCAGCTGCCATGTGGGTGCTGGGAATGGAACCCTGGGCCCTCTTAATGCTGAGCCACTCTTCAGCCCCTGGTCGTGGCATTTTAACACAGCCACAGAAAAGCAACTAATACAGAAATTCATACCAGTGTTGGTTCTGGAGGAATGGGATCATAAAGATGAATTTCTTTTCATTTTATTTTTAATTTTTTTTTGAAACAGGGTTTCTCTGTGTAGCCCTGGCTGTCCTGGAACTCACTCTGGAAACCAAGTCTAACCTTGAACTCAGAGATCCACCTGCTTCTGCCTCCTGTGTGTGCTGACACTGCCTGGCTATCACATATCTTAAGTCTCCTATTTGGTACAGTCTCTTGCTGTACCAGATGTGGTGTCCTGACTTGAGCAGATTAACATATCTCCTGGCAAATGGTTTGTAGTTATAAATCTAGCAGATGCCTTTTTCTCAGTGCCTGTCCATAAGGTACCAGAAAGTAATTTGCTCTTAGATGGCAAAGCCAGCAACACACTTTCTAGTTGCCCTCAAGGACACATTAATACTCCAGTCTTGTGTCATAACTCTTTCAAAGGGATCTTGATCATTTGTCTCTTTTACAAGATATCATATTGATCCACTATACTGATGACATTATGCTGATTGGACCAAGGGAGCAGGAGGTAGCAACCATTTTGGACTTGTTGGTGATACACAGGCATCAGAGGATGGCTGTCCTAGCTAGTTTTATGTCACACGACACAAGATAACCTTGTGTCATCAGAAAGGAGGGAACTTCAATAGAAAAAAATACCCCCATAAGATCAGGTGGTAGGTAAGCCTGTAGGGCATTTTCTTAATTGGTGATTGATGTAGGAAGGCCTAGTTCGTTGTAAATAGGGCTTTTCTTCTGCTGGTTGTCCTGGGTTCAATAAGTAATTATGCTGAGCAAGCCATGTAAGCAGCACTCCTCCATGACTTCTGCATCAGATCCTGCCTTTAGGTTCCTTCCCTGTTTAAGTTCCTGTCCTGACTTCCTTTGATGATGAACTGTGATGTGATAGTATAATCCAAATAAACCCTTTCCTCCCCAAGTTACTTGGGTCATGGTGTTTCATCACAGCAATAGTGACCCTAACTAAGACAATGGGAAATAAATCCAACCAAAATTCAAGGTTCTCTATCTCAGTGTAATTTCTAGGACTCCTGTGCAATGGGGCTTGCAGATGGGATGCTGTTTGGAACCTTTGGCAGGTAGATCACTAAAGTGGAAATTTCTGGTTTCTTTAACAACTCAGTTGTGTCACATGATATTTTTCTGGAAGCTGTCTTGTGAGAGGGCATGTGATGTTTTTCTGGGATCAGACACTTGAGAGGGTGCATGAAGTTTAGAAAGAATATAAATGGAACCCCACACACAGTGAGAGGACGGTCTTGTATTGCTGTGCTGTGCAATGCTTTGCTGGTCTTTGCTAGTCTTCACTTCATAGAGAGAAATGTGCCAAAGAACTTGTCATGGTATTCTGGCTGGTTCTGGCCCCTTTTGCTGAGTTGTGCCCATTCAGTGGAGCCTTGCGGTTTCTGCTGGATTGTGCCTGTTGCTGATTCATGTTTGGTGTTTGCTATTGAAATGGACTGCTGATATCCTGACATCAAAGAGCAGAATCCCCCCAAGGAACTACTTCTAAACAAGTCCATAATACCTTTTTTCTATTAACCGTTTTTTCTCCACTACCTCTGGTCAGTGGGTTAGAAGGGAGACTGAAGCCTTTAAGAACCTTAAATAAACTAGGTTTTGAAAAAAAAATCTAAGCCTACAGATCACAAAAAATACCTTTGGGATTTTGAAGCAGACAACTATTGTCATCTGCAGACAACTATTCTCTCTTTGAGAGACAGCTCTTGGCCTACCATGGGCTTTAGTGGTAACTGAAGGTTTGATAATGGTTCACCAGTTACCATGCAACCTGAGCTGCCCATCATGAACTGGATAATATCAGACCCACCATACAGTAGGACATGACATTAGTAATACAGTATCAAATAGAGGTGATCAAGCCCAAGGAGGTCCTGAGGGCACAAACAAATTATATATGAAGAAGTTGCTCAAATGCCTGTGGTTTCTACTCCCATTACAATGTTTGTATGCTGCCAAGCATGCACATAACAAACACCACATTGGGTGTGCCCTATTATTGGTTGGCTAAGGAGGAGAACACTAGGGCCCAGTTTACTTCTGGTTCTGCACAGTATGAGGACACCACGAAGAAGAGGATGGCTGTAATATTACAACCCCTTTCTGTGACAACATCTCCCTGCCTTTCTGGAGCTAGCTCTAGGTGTCCCTTTTAGCCAGCTGTTCAGCACAGTCCTCCCAGTGGGTGTCATGCTCACAGAGAGCATGTCTTTGAAGACTTCTCACTGGAGAACTCACTCACCTCCCCCCTGACTTAAGGGAGATCGAAGGCCTTTCCTCTGCATTGTGGAGATGGAGTATGTACCATTAATGGCTCAGGAAACCATCTTGTCAAGTGTTCATAAGTGACAATGTGTTTGTGCCTCAGTTTCCCCAATAGCAGAGGGAAGCATGGCCTGCCTGGTCCTGGAGGGCCCTTCCACCCCCTCTGCTCTGATCCCCTGTGTATGAGCCTGCAGTCACCACACCAGCACAGCTGCTGGGTTGAGCCTGGCAGGCGAGGCTGCAGCAGCAGGCAGATAGGCACTGCCCGTGTGCCTTGCTAAGCTTCAGTTGCCAGGCTCTGCTTCCCAGACAAAGGCTGCGTTTTCTCTGCCTTTCACACATCCAGATGCAACAAAATTCAACATGCTCTTCCTAGCCACTTGCTTGTCCTCAGAAGCTGCTCATGTGAGTGCTAGGTGTAAACATTTCCCCTATAGACCATAAGGATCCTGCTGGCCTAAATCCAACTAAGAGAAGAGGCAGTTCTAGAGACAGAGAACAGAGAGAAACAGGGTGACTCATGCTTCTGCTGGACTCTGACCTGAAGGTAAATCTTCCCACAGCTGGTGGCGCTGGGTGACTTGGGCACTGGATAGATTCCTGCCTATGACATGTCCTGCACGTACTGAGCAGTGGTTGAGCCCCATTCCGTACTTCCTTGTTGAAAGCATAGCCTAGAGGGACATACAGGCAGAATTTCAGTATCAGGAACTCATGCAGGAACCCTGTCATTTGATGCCAGGTTATATAGTGGCAAATATTATTTGGGGGTTTTTACCGCACCTTAGATCACTTAGTTCCCAAAATAAAAGACACAAAGCCTTTATACTTATAATAAGCCTTAAAGCATTAGAGCTGGGCAGATATCAACCCCACTATGTATTTTGTCTGCTTCCCTGTCAATAATTCCAAGATATCACTTGCCATGTTCTACCTGGCCAGCCCTCACGGCCATGCCCTCACAATCCACCTACCCCATGGTGACTTCTTCTCTTCTCCTTCTCACTGTGGCTTCTGCCTCAGACCCCAAGCCTGGGAACTGAAGCCCTGCCTACCTTTCTTCTGCCCAGCCCAGGCTGTAGGCATCTTTACTAACCAATTATGGATAATTTAGGGAGCAAGGTTTATATAAAAAAAAGTTCACCCTTGAGGATCTGCTCATGTTGCATTGACCAGGTCTTGGGATACAGTAGTTAGCATTTGAATACATGGCAGCAACATGCCAACCCACTACAAGGTCGGCTTGGTTCCCAGCTTCATTTACTCAGCATGTGGCTTAAACCAGCCTGAAAATGTTTTTCTTTTCTTCTTTTCTTTTCTTTTCTTTTCTTTTCTTTTCTTTTCTTTCCTTTCCTTTCCTTTCCTTTTCCTTTTCCTCTTTCTTTCTTTCTTTCTTTCTTTCTTTCTTTCTTTCTTTCTTTCTTTCTTTCTTTCTTTTGGTGTGGGAACTTGCCATTTCTTTTTAGTATTTCCCATAACACATGGCCAAGGGTATTAAACTGAGGGCTTGCTTATAATTTCAGACACTTAGTGCACTATCATGGTGGGAAGCATGTCGACAGGCATGGCAGGTTTGGTAATTGAGAGCTTTGCATTCTAATCCTCAGGCAGCAAAGAGCCACAAGGGCTGGCATGAGCTTTTTTTTTTTTTTTTTTTTTAATTGAACTAATTTTAAAAATTATATTCAACACAATATATATTTTTATACCAATCATAAAAATGATGGACATGTTATTAAATGAACATAAATAGATAAAATATTTTTGTTTGATTGATTGTTTTGTTTTTAGTAGAACTTTAAAATCTTGGCTCTTACTGTGTGTGATACAAACCCAAAATAAGAACAATTTTTAGACATTGGAGTTCATTGTAATAAGGCTGTACTTCAATGTCCCTCACATCATCAAAGGATTTTACCTCCATACTAGCTAGGCTAAGAGTTGACAGTTCTGCTGTGACAAGGAATGAATTATAGGCATGATTTTGGATACAGATTTCCTGCTGTGGTCAAAGCTGTTTGACTTGAGTGATTGTCATCATTCTCAACCCACAGGGAAAGGGTTACATTCATTTAAGAAATGGTGTGTGTATTAAGATGGTCTATCCATGAAGTCATTCATCAACTGTTTCAATGAACAATGGTTCTGCTTGGAGGGTGGCACAGACATTAGGTGAGGGTAAGATTCAGGTTCATTGGCTGTGATGATTTTGAAAAGCATTAATCTCAGAAAAAGAGTAAGTTATAAGGTCTTCTTCAAAATTGATACAATAATTACAAATATCAAGGAAAACATTTGGTCTCACTTTTTTTTTGTTCTCTTACAAGCCACTTCCCAAATTAATTATCTATGTTTCTTTTGGCTGTATAAATAATTTTGAAATATGTAAGCTGTTCTAAAAACCATAGCATAGTGTAAAAACATCAAATAAACAATCCTACTAATAGAGAGACTGAGATACAAGAAGCATAATTTCAAGGCCATTATGTGGTACAAGCAAGACACTGTCACATACAAACAAGCAGAAAGTGTATATGGATTGTACAAAATTAGAGAGACCACTGGATGACAGCCAACAAATTTCTAATTCCTCATATTTTCTTGCTTTTTCTAAGTTGTAGTTTCCCTCCTGTTGGTGTTTTCCATCTATTATCCTTTGTAGGGCTAGATTTGTAGAAATATATTGTATAAATTTGGTTTTGTCATGGAATACCTTGGTTTCTCCATCTATGGTAATTGAGAGTTTTGCTGGGTGTAGTAGCCTGGGCTGGCATTTGTGCTTTCTTAGGGTCTTTATGACATCTGCCCAGGATCTTCTAGTTTTCATAGTCTCTGGTGAGAAGTCTGGTGTAATTCTGATGGGCTTGCCTTTATATGTTACTTGACTATTTTCCCTTACTGCTTTTAATATTCTGTCTTTGTTTAGTACATTTGGTGTTTTAATTATTATGTTGATGGAAGTAATTTCTTTTCTGCTCCAGTCTATTTGGGGTTCTGTAGGTTTCTTGTATGTTCGTGGGCATCTCTTTCTTTAGGGAAATTTTCTTCTATACTTTTGTTGAAGATATTTACTGGCCCTTTAAGTTGGGAATCTTCACTCTCTTCTATACCTATTATCCTTAGGTTTGGTCTTTTCATTGTGTCCTGGATTTCCTGGATGTTTTGGGTTAGGAGCTTTTTGCTTTTTGCATTTTCTTTGACTGTTGTGTTCATGTTTTCTATGGTATCTTCTGCATCTGAGATTCTTTCTTCTATGTCTTATATTCTGTTGGTGATGCTTGCATCTATGACTCCTTATCTCTTTCCTAGATTTTCTAACTCCAGGGTTGTCTCCCTTTGTGATTTCTTTATTGTTTCTATTTCCATATTTAGATTCTAGGTGGTTTTGTTTGTTTACTTTGCCTGTTTGTGTTTTCCTGTAATTCTTTTTTGTTGTTGTTGTTGTTGTTTTCGAGACAGGGTTTCTCTGTATAGCCCTGGCTGTCCTGGCACTCACTTTGTAGACCAGGCTGGCTTCGAACTCAGAAATCTGCCTGCCTCTGCCTCCCAAGTGCTGGTATTAAAGACGTGTGCCACCACGCCGGCTTCCTGTAATTCTTTAAGGGATTTTTGTGTTTCCTCTTTAAGTTCTTCTACCTGTTTACCTATGTGCTCCTGTATTTCTTTAAGGGAGTTATTTATGTCCTTCTTAAAGTCCTCTATCATCATCATGAGAAGTGATTTTTAGATCTGAATCTTGCTTTTCCATTGTGATAATATATCCAGGACTTGCTGTGGTGGGAGAATTGGATTCTGATGTTGCCAAGTAACCTTGGTTTCTGTTGCTTATGTTCTTACACTTGCCTCCTGAATATCTCTAGTGCTACCTGCCCTCTCTATATCTGACTGGAGCCTGTCCTTCCTGTAATCTTGGTTGTGTCAGAACTCCTCAGAGTCAAGCTGTCTCTGTGATCCTTGTGATTCCAGGATCCTGTGATCCTGAGATCTTGGGTGTGTCAGAGCTCCTGGGAATCAAGCTGCCTCTGGGACCCTGAGATCCTGGTGTGACCAAGCTCCTGGGATGCTGGGCATGTTAGAGCGCCTAGGAGTGGAGCTTCCTCTGGGTGTTGTGAGACTGGCTGGGGAGTTTGCACCCAAGGTCTACTCAAGACACCGGCCCAGACAGACTAGAAGGAAACTGGTCTGGCAGAGTTCCTCTGTGCCTGGGTCCCGCTGGTCCCTCGAAATATTTTTCATTATCACTTGTGTGAGTGTACACATGTGTGAGTGTGAAGGGCTGCATGTACATCAGTAAGTACATATGGGGACTGGAAGAGGATGTCTGGTATTTTTCTCCTAAATCTCTGTCTTATTCCCTGGATACAGGGTCCCTCTGACTCTGTCCCACAACACTAGGGTTACAGCCCCGTGCAGCCACACCTTGCTTGTCATGTAGGTGCTGGAGATTCAAACTCAGGTCCTCGTGCTTGCCTACAGAGCAAGTGGTCTTACCTTCTAAGCTATCTTCTTAGCTTTGGCACCAATTATTTTGAGGATAATTTAATGAAGCTTTCTATTATTATTATTATTATTATTATTATTATTATTATTATTATCTTTATCTTTTTTACAGTCCAGTCATCCAGTCATTATCCCCCTCCTGGTTCACCCTCTAACGGTTCCTCATTCTATACCTCCTCCCCCATCTCCAAGAGCATGTCCCCACCCCACCCTATCCTACCAGACCTCCCACTCCCTGGGGCCTCAAGTCTCTCGAGGATTAGGTGCCTCTTCTTTCACTGAGGCCAGACCAGGCAGTCCTCTGCTATATATGTGTCAGGGGCCTCATGTCAGCTGGTGTCTGCTTGCCTGGTTGGTGGCTCAGTGTCTGAGAGATCTGGGATCTGGTTTAAGTCGGCACCTAGTGAAAGCAGCATTACTCTCTATTCACAGTGCAGTAGTCTGGGTGGAGACCTGCATTGCTGCATGACCTCTGCTGGATCCCTGCCCTCTCTGAGTGGCAAGGAGTGGCCTGATGTCCAAATGTGCACAGGTGACTGCACGATCCTCTGCACTAGGAGGAGATGCAGCCCTCAACTCCAAGCCCAGACAGGCAGAGCGCCCCCTAGCTGTCTATCAGCATGTCAGCATAGCACATCCCTACATCCCTTCCGCAGGCAGGGATGACTCTTTTTTTTTTTTTATGGTTTTTTTTTTTTCCGAGATGAACTCAGTATTGGGCTGCTAGCAAAAGCTACTCCCCTCTCCTTCCTCAGAATGCCTGTGGAAGCTGGGTGGGCCTCCTGAGGCCCAGGCAGCTCTATCACCCTGGAAGGGAGTGGTGGCCCTGCCCCTCCTGCTGGGTGCTGGATCATAGTCAGCCCTGATTTTTAATATTCTGCTGCTTAATAGGACCCAGATGTTCCTTAGGAATCTGATGTCAACAGTGCTTCACGGGCAGTTTGTCATTCCTACTGTGGGTAGACAGAAGCCTCAGATACTCAAACCCAGCAAAGGTTTGGGGATACTTCTAGTGGAGCAAGCTAGGGGCTGTGGGGAGGTTATCAGCTGGCTTAATTTATGGGTGACTATCACGTTCATGGAATGGGTGGGACTGCATTCAAAGTACTGGCATTATAGGTATGTACAGCAGGCCCAGACACCCTGACTCCTGCTGTTATTAAATGTGCTTTTCATCTGAGGCCTGGTCTCCATCAAACATGAGAGGACCAGACTGGATAGAGCTGGGGGAGAAGAACATCCAGGATCTGAGAGTGGATGCTCCGTGTTCTCCTGCTCCATGAACTCGGCTGGATACCATATGCACGCTTCCATCCACCCAGGCATCCTGACAGCACCCAGGAAGATCCTCCTGGATGCCTGCAAAGTCCACTCAGAGCAGCTTACAACACAGAAGACTGAAAAGCAGAGACTGGGCAGGGATTGGAAGTAACCATAGTTGAGGTCTGGTTCTGGCTGACTCCAGGCAAACGTTCTTTCCCCTAGGCTCTGGCAGATATGGCTCTGGGAAGGGAAATAAACCAGAGGTTCTGTCCTGCAGAGATGCCTACATGGAAAGGAGAAAAAGGAGAGAAGCCAAAACAAGGCTGGAGGGACCAGGAGCCTCCTCTTGTGGGTTGGGGACTGAAACAGAGAGAGGGTCTCACTGAGTAACAGCCTAGGACCAGCAGCTCTCGAGAAACCCAGGAATTCTGATTCATAGCAATATGTATTCTCAGGCTGGCTTCTGGGTCAAAAACAAAGCTTAGAGATGGCTCAATGGTTAAGAGCACTGACTGCTCTTCCAGAGGTCCTGAGTTCAATTCCCAGCAACCACCTGGTGGCTCACAACCATCTGTAACGGGATCCGATGCATTCTTCTAGTGTGTGTCAGAAGACAGCTGCAGTGTATTCATATAAATAATAAATAAATCTTTTTTTTTAAAGAATCTCAGAAAAAAAGGGGACATTTTAAGGGCAACTGTGATCTTTTAAATACGGAACTTATTTTATATAAGAATAGTGTGTTGATATACGGCTTCTTTTGTTGACATTTAAATTGTAGCTATGTAAGAGAATGTCCTGTTCTTAGAAAACACAGCTGGAACAGCAAGGGATGAGTCACAGGGAATTTAACTCACTCTCCACGGGCTCCGCCAATGAAGCCTGTCAAAGCACAGACACACCGAGGGACAGAAAGCAGGAGCGTACCAACCGTTGGTAAGTGCGGACGACTGATACAAACCCATTCATTGCGTTATTAGTGCAACGTTGCTCTATGTCTGAAGGTTTTCCAAGCAAAAGGAGAGAAAGAAGACAAAAGACGTGAGAACAGACAGAGAAGTCAAGAAAAGAGGAAAGATGGCGGGCTCTGCCTCCAAGAGGAAAGGGCCCTGCAGTCAGATAGGGCACTGAGACAGACAGAGGCTGTGGAAGGGAGGGGTTGGGAGGAGCAGACAGGGGGCTGAAAAGCAGGACAGGGAGCTGCCAGGTCAGGGGTGCAAGAGACCTGAGGAGAGAGAGCTGCCTTTTCAAGAGCTCCCCAGGGCCTGCATGAAGCCCTGTGGAGCCCCCCTGAGCACATCAGGTTGAGAAGCGTCCTGCTGAGGGTGGGAAAGGCTTTTCCTGGGAAGGCAGAAAGGATTCACAGGGACAAAGCTGACAAGAGTCAGGAGGCCTCTTGCTCCTGTCACAGGGTTCCACTCTGTGACATTATCTGTTCCTCCACTCAAGGCACAAGCCCCATACATGCAATGACTGTCTATTCTTCAATTTTGCTATTGCCTGTGGTGATTTGAATACGTTTACCCACCACGCTTACCCCTCCCCCATCCCACCATGCATACCTCTCCCCCCCATAGACTCATCTGTTTGAATGATTGGCCCATGTGGAGTGGCACTACTAGGAGGTGTGGTCTTGTTGGAGGAAGTGTGTCACTGAGTATATATATATATATATATATATATATATATATATATATATATATATATATTCTGCTCAATGTGGAAATTCAGTCTCCTTCTGGTTGCCCGGTTGCTTTGAAGCAAGATGTAGAATTCTTGGTTTCTCCTGCACCATGTCTACATGTACAATGTCATGCTTCCTACTATGATGATAATGGACTGAACCTTTGAAAAAGTTTCCTTACTTTTTAGCATGTGAAATGGGCATGGTATTGTCACCATCCAAGGCTGCTGGCACTGCCCTGCACTGTGCTGCTGATAATGATCAATGTCTTTTAGGGCAGCATATGTCATTATTAATAATCAGCCATGATTAGTCATGAGCTTGAATCATTTAGAAAAGATGCCAGAGAGGGGTGGCCACCCCCAGGTACTCCCATATGACAAGATTCTTTCCTGGTAGCTATCCTGGGACACTGCCAGGCCTAGGAGGTAGGAGAGAAGGACCATAAGCCCTCTCTCCAGGGAGAGCTCTGGATTCTTCCTTCCTACTAGGTTCCTTTTCTGAGGAGGAGGTCTTATCCCACCCCAGCAAAATGATAAGAAATTCTAGTCAAAGATATGCAGGAGCTTTTCCCAGGGTAAGCAAGATCACCAAAACAAGCAGGGGTGTATCGGTGTGTTAGTTAGGGTTTTACTGCTGTGAACAGACACCATGACCAAGGCAACTCTTATAAGGACAACATTTAATTGGGGCTGGCTCTCAGGTTCAGTGGTTCAGGCCATTATCAAGGCACCCAGGCAGGCATGGTGCAGTATGAGGGGAGAGTTCTACAACTTCATCTGAAGGATGCTAGCAGAAGACCGACTTCCAGGCAGCTAGGATGAGGGTCTTAAAGCCCACACCCACAGTGACACACCTATTCCAACAAGGCTACACCTCCAAATAGTGTCTGCCACTCCCTGGGCCAAGCATATACAAACCATGACAATCAGTTACTTTCTAGTGCTGTGATAAACACCACGACCAAAAGCAACTTGGGGCAACTTGGAGATTACAGTTCATCATAAAGTGAAGTCAGGGCAGAAAGTAAAGCAGAAGCCATACTTACTGGCTTATTCTCCCTACCTCTCTCAGCCTATTTTCTTATACAACCCAGGACTGTCTGCTCAGGGGTAGCACTGCCTATTGTAGGATGGTACCTCCTCACATTAATTATTAATCAAGAAAATGTCCCCATAGACTTGCTGTGGTGGTTTGAATGAAAATAGTCCCTATAGACCCATAGGGAGTGGTACTATTAGGAGGTGTGGCCTTGCTGGAGGAGGTGTGTCACTGGGGGTGGGCTTTGAGGTTTGAGATGCCAGGCCCAGTGTCTCTCTCTCTTCTTGCTGCCTGCTGATCCACATGTAGAACTCTCAGTTCCCTCTCCAGCACCATGGCTGCCTGCACGCCACCATGCTTCCTGCCATGGTGATAGTGGACTAAACCTCTGAACTGTAAGCCAGCCCCAATGAACTCTTTATAAGAGTTGCTGTGGTCATGGTGTCTCTTCACAGCAATAGAAATCCTAAGATACTTGCCTACAGGCCAGTTTGATAGAGAATTTTCTCAAGGGATGTTTCCTCTTCCCAGGTGACTCTAGTTTGTGTCAAAGTTAAGCAAAACTAAAGAGCAAGGTGAAAAGTCATAATAGCTCAGAGACTAAAGCCAAGGTAGTGCAGAGTTCAAGGCCATCGTGAGCTGCAAAGCAAGATCTGCTTCAAGCAACAACTTAAGCACACATGGAATGGGGGTGTCATATGGCCAACAGCCGTGACAAGCTGCAGGGCGCACGCTATCTAAATGTGCTTCAGCCTCCTTGAACAGAAGGACCTTTGGAAAACCTGTGCAGGACTGGTTCATTGACGACAAGACTCATTTCTCACAGAAAAGGGAGCCTGAGAAAGAGTGTGGGAACCTGAATTCGCTAAGCAGTGTCCCACAAATCTAAATGTATCCTCAAAAGCAAAATATTTATTTTAAAAGAAATGTACATTTTGAAAAACACGAGTAATCACCGAAAGGCTTATTTCAGGGATAGTGTCAGCTTAGAGGTTTTTAATTTAGTTTTCTTAGATTTTTTCCCTTTTTTTATATTTTTAAACGTTATTTTATGTTTATGAATGTTTTGCCTGCATGTATGTATATGCACTGTGCATATGCCTTATACCTAAGGAGGTCAGAAGAAGGCTTTGGATTACCTGGAATTGGAGTCACAGGTAGTTGTGAGCTGCCTTGAGAGTGCTGAGAATTGAATCTGGGACCTCTGTAAGAACAGCAAGTGCAGGGCTGGTGAGATGGCTCAGCGGGTAAGAGCACCCGACTGCTCTTCTGAAGGTGATAAGTTCAAATCCCAGCATCCACATGGTGGCTCACAACCATCCGTAACGAGATCTAGCGCCCTCTTCTGGAGTGTTTGAAGACAGCTACAGTGTACTTACATATAATAAATAAAATAAATCTTAAAAAAAAAAAAAGAACAGCAAGTGCTCTTAATCACCAAGCCATTTCTCTAGTTTCTAGAGGTTTTTACTTTTATACCCAAAACAGAAACAAACAAATAAACAAAACCTTTTTGTTCTTTTGGTTATTGAATACAAGTGTAAAATTTTTAATTTAAAAAAGAATGGAGTGACTGTTCTCGGAGGACCTGAGTTCAGTCCCCAGTACTCACGGCAGACCCTACCACCTAAATGTTCCCCCAAGCTCTCATAACAGTGCCATCTATAAGTTCAGCTCCTGAGGATACACCTGCATACAAACACACAACTAAACATAAAATAAAAGGGGGCTGGGGAGATGGCCTCGGTGGTTAAGAGCACTGGCTGCTTTTTCAGAGGACCCTGTTTCAATTCCTAGCACCAACATAACAGATCACAACTGTCTACACCCCCCATTTCAAGGGTTTCTGGCACCCTCACACAGACACATCAGGTAACAGATTAGAAGATACATGCACATAAAAATAATAAAAATGAATTCTCTTAAAATTTTTAAATAAAATAAAAGAGAGGAAGGAGGCAGATGGGGAGGGAAGAAAAGGAAACTGGGCACAGCCATAAAGCTCAGAAACAAACAAATTTCCATGGCAACTGTGTAGATGCAGGACATCCTGGGCACATTCTTGGGGAACAGTCTTGAAGGAGCAGACAGCTGGGATCCCCTTAGACCTGATCCTCCAACCCCAACACAGATTGGTCTACTGTGTCAGTGTGTGTGTGTGTATGTGTGTGTGTGTGTGTGTGTGTGTGTGTGTGTGGTATTGTGTATGTGTATGTATGGTGGTAGTGGTGTGTGTATATGTTTGTGTGTATGTGGTGGTGGTAGTAGTGATGTGTGTGTGTATATAGTGGTGGTAGTGGTGTGTGTGTGTATATGTGTGTGTATGTGGTGGTGGTAGTAGTGATGTGTGTATGTAAGTGTGTGTGTGTGTGTGTGTATGTGGTGGTGGAGGTGGTGTGTGTGTGTGTGTGTGTGTGTGTGTGTGTGTGGTAGTAGTGATGTGTGTGTGTATGTGATGTGGTGGTGGTAGTGGTAGTGGTGTGTGTGTGTGTGTATGTGGTGGTGGTAGTAGTGATGTGTGTATGTAAGTGTGTGTGTGTGTATGTGGTGGTGGTAGTGGTGTGTGTGTGTGTGTGTGTGTGTGTGTGTGTGTGTGTGTGTGTGATTCTGGCTGATGATTCAGGGAATAAAGTACGTCATGGCAGAGAAGACCCTGCAGTGTAGCTAGCTCTTGTCCGTGTTGGGAGGATCCCAAGGCTGCTTGATTGCTTACGTCTCTGCAGATCAGAAGGCAGAGTCAGGACAGAGAGCAAGGCTGCCTGTAACCCTACATCACCTGCTCTGTTCAGCCGCCTAAGCCTCCTGATCTCCCTCCCACACAGCAGCAAGGCTGAATTCACTGTAGATTGTCTGGCCTGGCCCTGTCTTGTCTCAAACTATGTTGTCCTCTCTCTGACCACAGCTACCTAGCACCTAGCATCTCTGGTTCTCTCTCTCTCTCTCTCTCTCTCTCTCTCTCTCTCTCTCTCTCTCCCTCTCTCTCCTCTTTCTCCCATTTCCAAATAGCTTTTCTCTCCGTGTGCTCTCTTGGCCTCCCTCTCCTTCAATTTTCATGTATATGAGATGAGTGTTTGCCTACCTGTATGTGTGTGCACTGTGTGTGTGCAATGCCTCGGAAGCCAGAAGGCATCTGATCCCATGGAAATGAAGTTGCAGACAGTAGTGAGTTTCCATGTGGGTGCTGAAAACTGAACCCAAGTTTCTGCAAGAGCAAAAAGTATTCTTACCCACCAAGCCATCTCTCAGTCACCCCACCCCATCGCTCTCAGCCCCATCTATGGTGTTTATTGTTTCTTTGTGCATTGTCCCTCCTGACAGAGGGAAGTTCCTCAAATAAAATGATTGTCATTTGTTTCTTCTCCTTCTTCTCCTCCTTCTCCTCCTCCTCCTTTTTCAAGCCTCAAGTTGTAGTCTGAAAGACAATGTGCAGACTAGGCTGGCCTGGAACTCACTACATACACTTCTACCTCATCCTCCCAAGTGCTGGGATTATGGTCATGAGCCACCATGCCCAGCTCCATTATTTTTACTTCCTTCAAATCCTCCAGTTACAAAATGGGATTTCGTAGGGTAGCATGCATAAGCATGGGATGCTTGGCAGTCCCCTGGCTCTGTGGCAGGCTGGAAAGCCAGAGAATCTAGTAGCTGCTTTCTCTGCTCAAGCATCAGAACAAGAACAATCATGATGCAACCCCACCCAGAAGATGAAGGCTGGAATCCTCTGGAGAGCCACTGCCATGGGTCTGTGCTAAGAGGCTGGAGAAGCTAGAAGTGACATCCATGGGCAATAGCAGCAGCTGTAGGTGCATTCTCTCTCCGTGGAAGAGCAGACCTTGTGTGTATTGGCTAGCTTTCTCCTCTTCACATCCATTCCATCTCAGTTCCCACACTGTCAGGTGGCATGGTCCACATTCAACCTGGGTCTTCCCTGTCTGGTACTGTCTGACATGTCAATCATCTCTAGAAACACCATCAGAGACACACAGAGGGGTGCTTTAGTGATCTTATAGACCTCTCTCCAATCACCTTGGCAATCAAGATGAATCATTGCAACAGCCAGACTTGGAGATGAGAAGAGATCCGGGTTCAAAGTTGCCTTGAGCCTGAGGATAGGGTTTGGGGATACTTGTGAGGCAGAGCAGGAGCTGAAAGGAAGAGAGACGGCCAATGGCCTGTGCATGAATACCCAATCCTCACAACCCTCATGCATCACAGGGTCAGGAAATGGTGGTGTTACACGTATGAGGTAACGTAGATGCCACCAGATGGGCACTTGTACAGAATTAAGAGAAGTGTTGGAGGTTTCAATAGAAGCATCTTCCACACAGACCCCTTAGCATTAACCACCACGAATACCCTAGAAATAAATGGGTAACACATCCCTACTCTGGGGTGGCTATGTTCCCAATTACAATTTGGGAATTTATTTCCAAGAGTGAGAGAGTAGCTAGCCCCACCCCCACCGACTAAAGCTTTCAGTTAGTCATTGCTAAAAAGAAGAATGAGTTCATTTGATTGGTACAATCACCCTCTGGGCTGGATGTTCTTATTCCTGTTTTACAGATGAGTACCCCATGGCTCAGAGAGGCTGATAGATCACGGACAATCCTGCAATCCTGGTAGCACCTGGCTCAGGTTCAGTTCAACTACGCATCCTGTGGTATCCTGAACAATATCTTTACCTAGAACCCGTGGGTCCTTTCAGTTAAACCTTTGGCACTCACACAAGAAGTTTGAGGTGCCACAACTTTGGAGATCTGGAGCCTTCTATTTCCCAGGCAAGGACTACATCTAGGGTCTTGTAAGAGTCTGAGTCTATGTCAGTGGAGGCCTAGTCCCACCACTCCCACTGAGGACTTGGACCTTAGCTATTCCTGGAAGCATCCAACCTCACATCCCTGCAAGTCTCCATAGGCTCCATCTTCTACTTAGCCTCCTTTGCCCCTGAACAGCTTCTGGAGGGGGAAGTGGGCCACTGCCTGAGTTTGCAACTGGAGGAGGGGTTGGGGTGTGTGTGGGTGCTGTCAGATTGTGCATGGGTCAAGAGGTGCTAGGACTGCTTACTAGGTTCTGGGTGTCTGATCCTAATAAACTCTTGTTGCCACCTGTGCTACCTGTCCTGCCTGCCTCTGATATGAGCGGCAGGTTGGGACAGAGCACCTCCTCCACCAACCACCCCAGGTCATCCACCAATGACCCCCTATGCCTTTGGTCCCTTGGCATAATCCAAAAGGAATCTGGCTTGCTCCCAGGAGCCTATGAGATGTCATAGCAGAGCTTCCCTGTTGTCACTGTCACATATAGGAAAAGATGAGGAGTCAGAGCATCTCAAGCCACACCTGAGGAGGGGACACACTCTCAAGGGTCAGGAATTGCTGCTAGCTCATGCCAATTGTTTGGACTGTGACCTAATTAAGTGGGAATCCCTTGAATGCCATTGAGTTAAATAGGGCTATGGACCATTGGAAAGTTCCTTGGTTATAGTATGGGGCTGGGCTGGGAGGCCCAGGAAGGACCATGAGAACAACCCCATCCTCCATTCATCTCTTGTCCCCAAATGGAGCTGAAAAGTTTAGAACAGTATTCCCTGGTGCATAGTAGGTGCTCAAAAAGCATTTCTTAGCTAGTCCTATTTCTTTAAGTCAATGTGATGGTCTCAAATATCCCAGCAGAAAGAGGAAGTGGGCTGAACATCCCTGATTCAAATGCCTAGGACCAGAAATGCTTCCAGTTTTATACGAGAAATATTCAAAATACACATAATGAGGGATCTTGAGGGAGAGTTCAAGTGTAAACATGGAATTGACTTTTGTTTCACGCATGCCTGATATGCTTAGCTCGAGATGGCCCTTATATGTGTTTGATAACTCTATGAAGCAAAGTGCTATGTGATCTTATACTCGTGCCATGTGATGTTGTAATCTTATACTTGTGTCATGTGATGTTCTCAGAGTTGCAGAACATAGAACATTTGAAATGCCTGTGCTAGAGAAGGTGGATTGAGGCACCAAATTCTTCACCTCTCAGCATCACCAGGCCTTGCTGCAATGGCCACCTCTGCTGATTGTGGGACCACCCTTTATGCAAAATGTCAAGGAAGGACAAGGAGAAGAAGATCTCAGTAAGGTTGGAAGGTCATGGGAAGAGGCCTGAATTCCTGGCAGCCAACCCACCTCCCATATGGTCAGCTATGATGGAGGATACAGTTTTCAAAAGTCCTGAGGGGTGGGAGGCCTAACTGGAAAGGAACCAAGTCTCCACTTACAGAATGGAAGCCAGATCAGAGGTTTGGCATTTCTGGCCCAAAAAAGGAATAACGTGGAGCGATTTCCCGTCACCTGCCCCGAGGAGGTGGCCACAGTACCATGCTCAGAGACTGAGTCAGTGAGACCAGACCAGACGGTAAGGAAAACCCCGACCAAATGGCGGGGGAGATGTCTGGCCAAAAAAGAAACACCCCATCCTGAGACAACACCCCTGATCCATGGGGTGCTGCTTTCTCCAAAGAAGCTACCTATCCCTGAAAATACTCTTGGTCATGCAGGATAGGAGATAAGTCAAACTCGGCTTGTTGGGGGAAGGGGCAAGGTATGCTGGTTAACTTGTCAACAAACAAGAGTCACCTTGGAAGAGGGAATTTCAAGGTACCAGAATTTCAAGTCCATCAGACTGCCCTGTAGGCATGTCTGTGGGGTGTATTCGTCATTAATGATGGATGTGGGAGGACCCAGCCCACTGTGGGCTGCAAGCTCAGGCATGTATGTTGTACAGAAGGTTCATAGGACAGGTCTGAGCTGAACTGTGTGTTCTTTTTGTTTTTACGTATGGGTGTTATGTTGTCTGTGTGCCCCAGGTATACCTGGTACCCATGGAGGCAAGAAGGTGTCAGATTCCTGACACTGTAGTTTTGATGTGCCATGTAGGTGCTGGAGATCAAACCTGGATCCTCTGCAAGAGGATCCAACCAATGAACGTCCTTAACTCCTGAGACATCCTGCCCCCTAGATGTGCTCTTGATAACACTTTTTAACATTCCTGAGCCTGGCCTTTTCTCTAGGTGAATAGACATCAGTACACACCAATCAGGCAAATGGGAGCATCCCTTGTTTCTCAGCAGCTCTCTTAGTTTCCTATAATTTGTGTTAAAACATCATGACCAAAAGATACTCAGGAGCAAAGGATTTATTTGGCCTTATTTGGGAAACCAAGACAGGAATCCGGAGACAGGAACCGAAGCAGAGATGGTGGAGAAACTCTGCCCACTGGCTTTGATCCTTATGGCTTGCTCAGTTGGCTTTCTTATACACCCCAGGCCACCAGCCTAGGAGTAGCACCGCCCACAGTGGGCTGGACCCTCCCACAGCAATCATTAATCCAGAAAACAGCATCTGATGGTGGCGTTTTCTCAGTTGAGGTTCCTCTTCTCAGATGCCCCCACCTTGTATCAAACTGACAAAAACCTAAGCAGCACCACAGATAGAGGCTGGGACCTCTCACCTACTGGCTAGCACTCTCTGTCCCAGCCTCTTTTGTTTTTTACTTTGAGACAGGGTATCACAAAAATTACTCATGTGGCCCTTGAACTTGTGAGCTTCCTCTCTCAGTCTCCCAAGTTGGTGGGAGGCCCAGCTCATGCCTTCTTTGGACCAGGACAACCCTGAGCTTCCGGCCCCACAGTCAGTCCCCATACTTTAGGCAGGGGTATGAAAAGCCTGGTGTATTGCAGCCCTCTTCTGGTCACCATTACCAGGGCAGGGACGAGCACTTGACATAGGCCAGGCCATGCTTCAGTTCTAAAGCTGTTGCCTTGAACTATGGGAAAGGGAAAGTGATTGTCGCAGATGCTGGCAAATGAACAGATGAGTCTGCCCGCTGGCAGCTGCTCACAGACCGCACTGGGTGTTTGCTTCTTGGCCCCTTGTTTTGAAGGCTGGTGTGAAAAGCGAGACTGCAGGCCTCCCAGGGCTCAGCCACAGAACCTGCACTGTGAGTCTGGGTGCCCTCTAGGTGGAAAACCCAATGCTTTGAGAAAGTGGTCAGTGGGTTCAGAGACGGATCCCTGAGGTAGCCACACCCGCCGAGGGCCTGGGTGAAGAATCTTGAAGCAGGAAGCAGATGGGGGCTCTAGACCCAGAAGGGTCGTGAGTCTGAGGCAGTCTGAGGCAGCTGGGATGAGGCAGAACGGGGAGCCCTCCCTATGGGCCCCACCACCCTCTTCCCTACCCTCCCTGTCCCCGCCCCCACCTGCTCCCCCTCCCAACCCCAGGGGGTGTCAGGGCGACCACCCCCAGGGGTGTCTGTGTGTGTGTGTGTCTTTAAACCTATGCATCAGAACAATTCAACTGAGGATCCCTCTTCTGGGGTCTGCGTGGGATTGTATCAGGCTGACGGCACTAACCAGCACAAAACCCAGGATATAGAACCTATCTTAACTTCCTCTTCCATTATGCTTGTAACATTAGTACTTGTGATTGCTTCTACTCTCACATTACAGAAGCCTGACCACAGAGCTTTACACAGGACCTGTTTTTGTCATTTACTAAATCCTTTTGTTGTTAGTCCAGCTGTCACAAACTGCCAAGAAGGACCCAGGCGTTCTTTCTTCCCTCTGCTGGTCTTAATGGAGCAGCTTTTACGCGCATGGGTATCTTCTTTCTATTACAAAAAAAGCTGCTGCAGCTCCAGACATCTCTTCAGCATGCCAGAGAGGAAGATGGAAATGGGAAAGAAACAGGTATGCATGTCACCTGGGGCTGGGGCTGGAGAGATGGCTCAGTGGTTAAGGGCACTGGCTGCTCTTGCAGGGGATTCAGATTCCAATCCCAGCACCCACACGGTGGTTTATAACTCCCTATAACTCCAGTTCCATGGGATATGATGCTCTCTTCTGACTTCTGAGGACACCAGGCATGCTTGTGGTGAACAGACATACAGACAAAATATTCATCACACAATAAATAAATAAATAAATCTTGATAACTCTTCTTAAAAGTGTAATCTTTTGATTTTTAGGAAGACTTTCTGTGATAAAATGTATCTCACAGGAAATGTGCCGCTGCTGACACTGGCACTTTCTCGTGCAACTACTGCCGAGCTCTAGAACATTCTCATCAGACCAAGAGTGAGCCACGCACAGGAAGTAGCCAGTTCCCAATCCCTTGGCCTTTCGTCTGTTTAGATTTTCCTGTTGATGATATTTCACAGCAACAAGATACAATACTGTCCCCCCTGTGCCTTTGCTTCCACTCAGCATGCCAACACTGAGGTAGCCATGTCAGTACCAGACCTCTTTTTGTAACTGAGTAATTCTCCATTGAATGGATGGAGTTCAGTATTAGTCCACTCATTCACAGATAGGCATTTATTTGAGTTGTTTCTACCTGTTAGCTATTGGGAAAGTTCACGTGTGAATTCCATTTGCCCATTTACTTTCAATTCTGAAATAAATAAAATTCCATTTTGTCCCAAGCAGCTCCTGGGTCTCATGTGTGGCATTGAGACCTGCCGTTCTGTTCCCCTGCTGCCTGTTACCTGTTCAAAAAAACAAAACGAATACCTAAACCAAGTCACTGGTGCGACTGTCCAGGAAAAAATGGCAACAGCCCAGATGTGGTGCTAGGCCACCACTTGTTGCTGAGCTGGCAGCTTCGGTGGGTGCTCAGGAAAGGGAAACACACACAGAGGAAGCACAGGAAAGAGGGGCTGGTGCCTTTCTAGTCTGAGTCACGGCTCTGCCAGCATTGTGTGTAAAGGTTTTAATTCTACGTATATGTCCGAAGCTCAGGCTAGCTGAAGTACAGTGGCTTCTTAGTGACTGGTTAGTCTCCAGGCTGGAACATGTGACACTTTATAAAATGACAGCTGCCCAGTGAGGAGTCTGGTGGCAGCTGACACCAAGCTGACTGCAGTGGGTAGACCAGCCGTAGGAAGGGATAGAAGGAGCTCGAGGGGGAAGTCTGGCCTCACCAGGGCAAGTGCCGCCTGCCGTCCATGTGTCTGGTGGCCAGGAATCCCACCACCTCTGTCCTCAGTCATTTCAAAGCAATCCCTGCCCCACCCTAGGAGTCAAGCAATCCAAGAGCTCCTAGAAGGGGCAATCCTGGCTGCCCAGTCACCCTTGGGACCCTATTTGATCAGAACATAACCACAGCTAGAACCTGGGATGTACACATGTAGGCTAGCAACATCTCCTGGCTCAGCAGGTATATTGGCCTGCAGGACTGTATAAGTGTGTTCTCGGTTCCTATGGCCTTGGATCTCTGTAAACAGCTTCTTTGCCCATGTCAGTGGGATAGAGTCAATCCCATACACTAGGCCACTGGAAAGCCACTTAGTTTCCTTAACTGAGAAATAACGTTACTAAAAGGCTCTACTGTTTAAGCTAAAGAGACAATTGGTTAGTGTGTCTCAAGTTCGTAAGAAGAGATAACCCACCATCTCAGTAAAAAGAAAGAAAAGTATTCAGCTAGCAAAATAGGGCAGACACAGCCCTGCTAGAGATGAAGTAACTTCCTAGACAGGGCTGGATGGAGCTCAGTGATAAAGCCCTTGTTCATCATGTCCCAGCCCTGGGTTTCATCTCAGGACAGCAAAATAACTAACTTGCTGGGCACCCCGAGTTGTGTCTAGAGACCCATACATGGAAAAGATGTGAGAAGAAACAATGTCCCCAGACACTCATGTGTCATGGGCCACCTTGAATAGAAAATTGCCTTCACATCCTAGCTACTTCGAGTACACATGGCCTGTGGCTCACCTGGGGAACATCCCAACTACAGAATCCCTATGCTGTAATCATTGCATAGGTGAGATCATGTACTCATTCTCTCATTCATGCATGCACCAATCATGGGTCATCAACTGTATTTGGACCTTTAACCTCTTTGTACCTCAGTTTACTAGGCTGTAGAATGGTGGTAGTGGTGGTGGTGACAGAGCATCATGAGGTTATAACTGTCATCAAGTACTTAGAAGAGCACAAAATAGGTCTGAGAGGTTCAGAGGGTGGAGACACTAGTCATCCATGTCTGAGAGAAGGTGGTTCAGAGGGTGGAGACGCTAGTCATCCATGTCTGAGAGAA